>CAUJNA010003362.1:312500-452500 GCA_963377175.1 Effrenium voratum
AGGCAGCTCTCTTCCGGCACACCTCCGAGCAGTCCGAGGTGGAGAACATCGTCATGTTCTCCTGCCACTTTGCCCTTTGCGGGAAATCCCGGGAACAAGTCTGGCCAAAAAATATTGTACCATCCAAGTCACCCCCGTTCAGTGGGTTGAAGGGAAGCCCCATTTTTCTGACTTTGACCCCTAACAGTCAATAGAATGAACCCAGCAAGTTGCAACCTCTCCTTCCACGTCCCGGGCCAAAACAAGGAGCTCTTGGCCAATCTGGAAAACCCTTTCCCATGTTGCGCATCTTTTTTAATCCTGTACTCTTGTAATATCCAGGGGTGGATCCGCAGATTCGCCACATTTTTGCTCCGTTCTCTTGGTGCCAAGGCCGTGTTTTCAACTACCTCGGCTCCATGTGCAAACTCTTCTTGGGCTCGGGTCTCAGCTGGGGAGAGAGCTTCAAGTGCAAGCACTGCAACATTACTCTACTTAAAGGGTCGATCGGGTACGTCAGGTAAGTGGTTAGTACGCCTGGCTAAAGCCCACACGGAGACTTGCAACCATGGCTTTTGTGGGTTATCAGGTTTGCTAACCACCTAAGTACCCTGCCCCTTGAAGTATGGAACCCCGAAAAGGGGTTCTCCCTTAGGGGAAGAAGGGTCTCCGGGTTTCTGAAGGCCGCAGACTGGCTCTGGTGATGCTTCTGCCGATGGGAGGGGGCATGAGGGGTCACTGGGTTTTCTTTGGTCCATTTGGGAGGGACATCGGGGCACTCAGACAAAGCCAGGCGACTCACGTGCCTGAGGGAGGTTTCTTCAATCTTTTCCGATCGAGGTCGCTTGTCAGGTTCCATGTGAGCGGCGTGTCTTTGACGCCTGCTCTGATGTCCCTTGGTAGACACCAGGCCATGGGTCAAAATCCTGGTTACCCCCCAGTGAACATCCCAATCCCCACTAAAACAAAGCCTAAAATGGGTGGTGCACCTACCCCAAGATGGTACCATTGGTGTTGACCCAGGGCCACGACAAGAGAGTTCCTTGTGTCCAGTCTCCCGTCCAGAAAGGTTCGCTCTTGCAAGGCCACTGCGGCAAGCTCTTTGCCGACATTCGGGCGCAGCAGATTAAAAGTGCCCAGGCATTTTTGGGCCCCATTTCGTGACAGCAACCAGCGGCCTGAAGCCAACTCCGTGTATGCAGTGAATCCAGCAGTTTGCGAGTATCAGCTTTCATCTGCTATTTTTCCCTGTTGATTGTTAGAATCGGTAACACGGAAGTGCTCAGTTGGGGCCAATTATCAGGGACACCCTACCCACCCGAATCATCTAAGACCCCCGTCTACAGCGTTTCATCCAGTTCTCTTTGCGAATCCTCTGAAACTGGCGATTATTTCAACAGAAACCACCGGTCAGCCAGGCATCTGTTGAAGGGGAAATACAGCCCCTGTGCCCCTAACTCACTCCCAGAGTTGCTGGAATTTAGCCGATTGGACCATTGGTCCAAACTAAAATGAACCATTGGTCCATTGGTCTACACAATGCTAATTGGACCATTGTCCACAGTGCTCTCATTTTTTGGGTTTGGACCATTTGGTACATGAAAAGTTCCTGAACTGTTTGGCCAATCCACTCTATGGGAAGTGAGCTAAGAAACTACGGACATTTTGGGGCGGAGGTTTCTCCCCTGAATGAAAGGCCACTGGGTGTGCAGCGTTAGCCCCCGAATCGAAGCCGCCAAATCAGGAAGATGGGCACGTCTTTTTAGGGGACCGGGTCCCCCGTTGAACGGGGGGTTTTCGTTCTGGTTTCCCTTTAAAACCGCTCCAAAAGGAGTATATCCCCAAAAAGACGCCCAAATGGATGTGTTTCGTTTGATGGGGGGGATCCCCGTTTTGGCGGGTTTCAAAGAGACGCCAAAAGAAAAGCAGCCATTTCAGGGTTGAACCCCTCGAAAACGGTCTGCGGACATGAATCCCCGCCTTTGTTTGATATCCACCAAAGGGTCCCCACATATTTCCGCTTGCACTCGATTTCCTTCTTACTCTCCCTGTAAAACAAACTTACTTGGGACTTTTGCCGAATATGGAAGCCTCAGTCAGCCTCAGAGCTTTTAGACAGAGACTGAGACAAACCATGTCTTGCCAAGAATGTCTTGCCAACAAACCACGTTTACACTCCCCCAGGCTAACATGGAAGCTCCCAGAACCCCTGGGAAGACTTGGTTCTATTTACAGTAGCGTCCATGTAAGTCTGCGGGAGAGTAAACCTTCAGTCCACTTCAGTGCCCTCCTTTGGCAAGAGCGAATCGACCGAGGCGTTTGGGGAGTTCCAGTGCCAGCATACCTTTTTGATTTGCAAGAGCTCGCGAGTCTCCTGCTACTGCTGCTCTTGGAACTCATGTGCATGCAGGAGATCGATCAGCGCCAATTATTTCTTTCCCACGGCGTTTTTTTTTTTTTTTGTATTGAATTGCCCAGTGCCGCCCTTCTCTGATTTTTTGGATAGGGGCCCTTTGCAACAAAAGGTACATGGCCTGTTTTTCAAAGAGAATCCACTGGAGGCCTGTGGCTAGAATGCTAACGTGGGACAATCGTGCCAGTTGCAAAGCCATGGTTGCAAATATCGAAGTATGTTCTTGTTCGCGAGCTTCTGCGGCAATTCCCTAGGCGCGACAAAGTAGCCATGGGAAGCCACATTGGTATTTCTGAAAGGGAGCATTTTCCACAGCCAGGCAATCAATCGTGGTCAAAGGGGCCCGTGTTTTGGTTGGTTCCCCTTAGGGATCTACTGGTTGAATGTTGAACCAGATGTAGCCCAACGGTTCTTAGGACATGTGGTGGTTTTTTGGGTGCGATCACCTTTCGCCACCTGTTGGCCTGGTTGTTTAGACATACTCTTCCTTGTTAGTCAGGTGGTCTTCACTTGATAGTTACCGCGACAAATATGCGATTGTTTTTGCAGCAGTGATGGCACAAACGACTTTCTCAAAGTAGGGTCCGTAGGGTCCCCCAAAGTGGGTTGTTTCTTTGTGGTCTGGTTCGATCTTCTCCCATGTCCCTAACCAGACCTCCGATCGCTAGCTCCGGAAGGCTCAATCCGACTCCTTAACGGCATATTTTGGGATACCGGGCAGCTGTCGAAGGATGTTTTTCTGGCTTCCTTTACTTCACAACCTGGTATGGGTTCGCAAAAACTGACTGTTGTTTACCGCCCCCTACTAAAAATGAAGAGAACCAAGAACACAAAAAAACAAAAAGAACTTGACACGAACAGTGAAGCTTGAGTAGATGAGGCATGAAATTACTTTCTGCGTGGCCAGGCAGCACGTTTCTCTGCCTTTTTCGCAGGAATTACATTCTTGGGCGTTTTGGAAAGGAGGCCGAAAGGAAAAGCAACGCCATTGTGAAGTTTCCTTATTTAGACAACCTGTGAGATTTGCGGCGCTGGACATTTCGCGTTGCCTGATTATAAAACAGATGGATAACCACCTACCAACCTGGCCGAGCATCCAAGTAGCAAACGGCAATGCCAAAAGCTTGAGTTGGAGCTCATTCGCATGCTTTGCACCGCCGGAACCCGGCCAGATTGTTCAGCCACTTTACACGGACATATGAATATGTCAAAATAGGACACCCCAAAACTTGTGGTGTTCCTTCTGGCGTCCCTTTCAACCAACCTGAAAAACGGTACCCTCCAACAACATATATATATATATACATATAATCTTTACATCCCTTTGCATGGCAGCAAAAACAAGCTTTACTTTTTGCATCCCGGAGAACAGAACCAAAAACAAACATAAACACCTTGCCAACAACAGTGAAGTATATTTGGGTGTGTCTTTTTCAGGGGACTTCTGAAATTGGCAGGTTTCCTTGTCCCCATTCAAATATCCACCAAAAAGGGGTCACCATTTTAAGAAGCGTCAGCGATTGCCCACGCCCTAGAGCCCAAGAGCGATCCATCGCTTTGGAAGGAGCCGTACCTCTGGTGCTTAAGCAAGGGGCAAGGCATTGCCATGACCTGCAAGCAAGGTGTCTCGCTGGCATCATTTTTTTACTTCCAGCGCTGAACTCAAGACCAGTTTTCAGCCAAACAGTGGCGAAGGGGCCAAACCGGAAGTGAGTGCCAGGGTCTTCGGGCCCAAGCTTCAAAGTGAGACTTCTAGCCAGTTGGCTCAAAGCACTTTACGCTTTGCTTGCTGCTGCGATAGCGAATGAGAAATGGAATGAACCTGGGAACTCCCTTGAAGGAAACCAAGAGGGATGGTTTTATAGGGGGCATTCCCTTCCATGCTGAGCACCAGCAAGTTTGGGCTTATCCGTTCGACCGTCCCTTTTTTCCTGAAACTTGGAGAGAGGTGTAGTTCCGCTCCGAGTTTTCACAGCTTCGTTTGGAGAGCCTTCTGTACACAACCCCTTGAAATGGGCTGATTTTAAGCAATTCCATAGAAATCAAAGTTTAGATGGAAAGCAAGTTCTTTGAGCCAGTTTCTCTGCACGAGTTCTTTGAGCGAGTTTCTTTGCACAAGTTTCTGAGCCAGTTTCTCTGCACAAGTTCTTTGACCGAGTTTCTCTGCACAAGTTCTTTGAGCAAGTGTGTCTGAGCAAGTTCGCGGGGTAAGCAGCTCTGCCCAAGTGAATCCAAGGTGTTCGCAAAAGCTTTGGGTCAAAAAGAAAGGTTCCCGTTTCCATCGGGGATGATCCAGCCTGACCCATAGAACTGGGCCACGCTGAAAAAAACACAAACATCCCGGCGGGGCCCTACGCTTGTTCCAGAAATTTCGCATTTCGCCTGGGCGAAAGTATTTGGATTTTGTGCTCAGAGTGCTTGGGATTTCCTCAAGTTTGGTGAACACAATTGCTCCCCCATCCCCCCCCGGCCAAATCGGCCCCTACGCCGTAGCTCCAATTTTTACTGTAATAGTCTCTGGCACGCGCGGCATCAAAGCGCTGGTTTCAACAACAAACTGAAACTCTTCGAGCACAACTACACTTGCAGGCCAAAGCATGAACCCTTGAGGAGTCTGCAGTTTTCTGGTGCATCCGATGGAGGCTGTTCAAAAAGACTGGTTGTCCGATTTCCCTTTTGGTGCGCTAGATTTCCCTGGGGTGCCCTCCATTTGCCTTTTTTTTGTTTACAGTGTGCAACAAGCACAGTTTCAAAAGAAAGGCACCCTCTTTCTGAGCCATTCTCAGCCCAAACCGGACCCCTCATGATGCTGCAACATGGCGGACTCAGTGAGGCGTGATATGGGCTTGTGCTATTGTGAGGGTGCCTTCTTTTCATTTTGCGAAAAGGAAACCAAAAAGAACCCATCCATTTTCGCAAAGATAAAACCATCCGACAACTTGGCGACCAAGGACAAGAGAGGATGGACGCATACAGCTTGTGCGCCTTGCCAATGCTTTGGGGGCTGCGGGGCACTGTGCACAAAGGCGTAGGTTTGGCGGTTATTTCGGTGTATTTTTTCACTTGCCTCAGGCGAATCGGTTTGCCTTTTTCAGTGTTTCATAATTTGTGCTCCATGACTTCCTTGCAAGGTTCCTTCCTTGCGATGATGCTGTACTGGGGGCTGCTCTCAGATTTGGCAATCTTCTCCATGCGCATCTCTGCGTATGCGCCCGGGATGCACTTATTACTTATGTGGGCTGGAGGCAACTGACTCATAGCACGAACAGCTTGAAGATGAAACCCTCCTGAGCGTTAACATAGAACCTGCAAGCAGCCACCTTCATTTAGATTTGGGTATGGGTAAAAAATTAATTCACCAGGGGACCGCAGGTTTTAGTCCATTTGGGGTAATTACCTATATTTGACCCACCGTCATTTCAGATTTGCTTTGGCGACCCGTCCAAATGCCAACTTCACTGTAGATTCACCTATATCCCTGCCGGCCGTTCTGAATGTTCAAGCGCCGATGTCCGGGCCTTCTTGACATGGCTTTGGGTAGCTGGTCACGTTGGACCAGAATGAGTAAAGCGCCGAGAAAGCCTGCGGAGTCGGTTGGGCAGTTCCATTCGAGGGGGACCCCTTCACTTACCAGGCTTTGATTTTATACCTCTTGGATCAGGTGGGCCAAGTGCACATAGCGACTCCCTTTTCGGAGGGACGCCTGATCCTTTGACTTGGGAGACACGCTGTGTTGAAGATTTTGTAAGCCCACACAAGCTCAACGTGAATGCGTCCACACACACACACACCAAAATTAACACAATGCTTGCATGTCTAGAACATACACACATTATCCCTCCCTTTGTTGCCCCTTCGCTCCCTCCGTATGTAACATGTACATGCACACATACAAACACACATGTGCACATACGGCTATACCGACTTACGGTCATACATAGATGTATGCAATACAATGTATTCATGCATGCATACACTAGCGAGTGCCCTACCTTCCCTCACCTTATCTTACATACATACAGACGCACATGAATCGGATGTTGTATACGCATATCGGCTTTGTTGCACACGGCTCTTGCGCAGCCAGGGGCCCTGGCACTTAGTGGAAAGCGACTTTGTTCCTTCATGCAATACCCCATAGTCAACCTCTTCCCTCCCAAAGCCTAAACAACTAGTGTCAGCCAGTAGCTGGTTTTCTCCCCGAAACAAACCCCTTGTTCTCCCAGCCTCTCCCTCGGGCGAAGATATCTCACGCCTTGAGACATCTTGATTACGGGCGTGGCTTCGGCTTTCGGCGCTCGCGGAAAGAATCTTGCTGCTGCGATAGGGAGGGAATGTGGGAATGAACGCAGGCTTTGGTCCCCGAAAAAAGGAAACCGCCAGTTGAAGGTTTTACAAGGGCCATTCCGATTCTCATTCTCTGCGTACACCAGCTCGCAACACTGGACCCCTTACATTTTGCAGGTTTCCAGCCACAGCCCTGGTTTTCCCACATGACTTCCATCCCTTAGCTTTTTAGCCTTTTTGTGTTTAGTGGTGGTTTCCATTTAACCCACTAGTTGTTCACTTTTCGCGGGGGATCAGTTTGGGCAGCCCAGATGAAGCCAGCCATTCGGGCCCTTTCGGAGCATCTGAGGTCCTGGTCTGCGGCCGCGTGGCGGCGGAGGTGGGCCTTTTCTTCACGGCGCTCTTCGCGCTGATCTTGGCCTTCAGCCCCTTTGGCCGCGCCGATGGGGAAAAAACCGCTCGGCGCAGCCCGAAGAAAACCCGAGGAATGCGCGGAGCCTTCCATTTGCTTGTGTGTTCTTTATTTTCCCCGGTTGGTTTTAAAGGTATCGAATCGATTTCACGACTGGAAATATGTTTGTTTTGTTTCAAGGGGTCTTAACCAAATGGAAGAAGCAATACCAAACCCACACCACCCCCTAACCACGTAAACCTGAGTGTTTTTTTGTACATAGGATGTGTTTCTTAGGAGTTGGTCGCCTTTTGGGGTGGTTTACAGGGAAACCTCGTGAACAAAACGGGGTTCATGTGGCTATCAATCTTAATAGGATGAGCCGAGGTATTCAGGGAACTCCTGGGTATTGGAGTCTCCTTGGTATCAAACTGGCTATCAGCCTTGATGGGAATTCAGCTCGAAAGCGGTTCGTGGACATGACCCCCGACATTCTTCTCATGAGGGTCCTTACTTTTATTGACTGCCCATGGCGTGGGTGCTTTTTGAAGGTGACTCGTTTTGGGCACCATTTTGGGTGTACCTCTACTTTGACAAAATGGGTTTGTCTCGAAACGGATGACCCTCATAAATGGGTGACACCCGAACTGGGTTTGTCTCAAAATTGGTGACCCCCCATTTTGGGGTGGTGTCCTTGTTCCATGTACCAAGAAGCCGGTGCCCTCAATCACATTCGGCCACTGCTGCCAGAAACCGTTGTGAGGCCACCCTTCGCCCAGAGTTGGCGCCCCCAGAATTACGGAGCATCGACCCCAAGCCATTGGTTTCCGGGTTCGAGCTGAGGCGGCGTTTGAATCTTGCTGAGCTCTTGCTCAGGTACTTCCATCAGTGCGCTGTACACTGAGCTGCCGACCCGAGAAGGCGCCGCAGTCTGGATGGAGGAGTCCGATTCGTCCATCCGTCGAGAGGTGAAAGAAAAGCGCTCCAGCTCAGCCATGGCTAAGACGCGAAATGGGCAAATGGCAGCCTATGATATGTGAAGGGACTTGACACTCGATGTGCTGATCAAGGTGAACAGGGCACACGTACCACGCAGACATAAGGATGGACAAAAGGCTCGATGGCGCTACTCCAGGACGAAACATTGTGCTTGGCACTTAGCACCACCCCAACGCCTCGTGGTACAAAAGTGGCATACCTTCCACAGGAGACCCCGACTTTCGGAGCCAGTTTGGAGGATGCCCTTCTGAAGCAGTCGGTTTCTCGATTAACGAACTGCAGATCACACAGAAAGGCACAAAAAGCGCAGAAGTCGATGGGAGGGCGGAAGGGATCCACAGATGCTTCGGTGACAAAGGCTAAAACACAATCCGCAGCAGGCAAAGCAGCAAACACGCCAATGTGCTGATCATCTACTAAGGGCAGGCGATGGGCAGGCGTACCACGCTGACAAAAGGACGAACAACAGGCTTGGAGGCGCTTCTCCAGCAATACGCACAAGCAAAACAGGATGAAACATTACCCCTCCCCCCCGCACCCGTGAGCCAGACAGATGAAAAAGTAGTGCGTGTGTGCTTGACACCCCACCTCCCCCCCCCCTCCCCCTTGCCAACCACCCCCCCCCCCGCGCCCTCCAACCCCAGCCCTCACATGAAGAGAGAGAGACATGTATCTCCGAACCTGGGAACAGGGCGCCTTGAGGACCTTGTGTCGATGTCCTTGCAGATGTATTCTGCCGAATCCTTCCAGCACCTCGCAAGTATAGCCGGAGCTGCATGTTTTTTTTCCCCTAGAAGTTGGACTTGGAGAATGAGAGGAAACAGGGGACACCCTGGAAATTGCGGCAGATTGCCAGTTTTTGGGCTCAAGCTTGGGGGGTGTTTAGTATGGATTGATGCAAGGGAGCAACAAAGCACTAAGTACTGTTCACCTAGCAGTGAGAAACCCTTCCCTTGCTTTGCACCTGACAGTTTTTTGGGCCTGGGCTCCTGCAAGAGGCGCCTGATTTTGCTCCCGCAGCGTTAAATGGGAGGAAGGGTTTAAGTCAGGGCGAGCTTCGGTGAGGAGTCTCTTGCTCTGCGAAGTGGGCATGGCTGTAGGTGCTTCCATGTTTGCGCCCCAACAGCCAATGGCAAATTGTTCTTGGCACCCACATGTCACGCGTCCAGGTTCATCGTGGCCAACTCGGTGATCGTGGCGGTACCGGTGTGCATTTTCGTCTTTGTGGTGATCATCTTCTTGTCGAACTTGTTGGTGGCGCAGCTGCCCGGCCAACAGAAAAATCGCCCAAACTCCCACAAAAAACAGTCAGGAAAACCGTCTAATGAAATTTACGGCTTCCCGTCCTGACGGTCGGTATTAGCTTATTGCCCAGTAATATTGCTTCGTAGCCCGTAGCGGTTAGAATTGGTTCATGGGGGGATATATTCGGAACCCCTTAGCAAAAAGCTTAGACTGGGAGTTTCTATGGCAAGGGCACTTCAAAGATGGTACCGAAACATGGCGGCCTCAGGTTAGGGGCTTACCCTTTGGAGCAGGTTTGCCCGTCGTAAAGACGTTTTGTTGGGACCCAGACAGGTGTAGGCCGGGCAAATTCAGAAGACATCCGGAGGAGAATCATTGGAAAGAGACCTGCTAAGTCTTATTTTTTCGGGCCTTGTGTTTGCCTTTGTCTTTTTTCACAAAGATGGTGCACGTCTTCTAACGACAAGTGTTTTTTCTTCGGGTCTTTCTTGTGAATTGCCACAAGTTGGCCAGAAACGCCCAAGGACAAGATGCCTTTCTTACGGGTCTCTTCTGTTCGGTTGGTGAATTGTTATAATTTGCCCATAAACTTGGGACTGGAGGTAAGGGAGATGCTTTCTGCAAGCCTGCACTGAGGCTTGCGCAGTCCTACCACGATGCTCGGAAGACTTGGCAGCGCTGTTTCAGCTTTGGTCAACCCAAAGGCACCCAGCCTCATGTGCTTCTGTTTTTTTGCTTTTCGATCCTCCATTGGCGGCTGCACTTGGCAATCCGCATGTCTTGCAGGGGTGCTTCCTCAAAAAATGGTTGGTGGACACAAAGCTCCAATGCATGATGTCTACCACAGAGCCGCAACTGAAAGTCTATCGTCTTGCCCAAGGATGTCTTCGCCAACATGCAGGGCTATGCGCGGTTAAACCGTTCGAGCATCACTACTGCCACCCTCGAGGCATGTGGCGCGGTTCCTTTCAAGCGCCGAGAGGGCTGTGTGTGTCTGTGTGTTTTCTTCTGATTATTTTCATTTTTACGGGGCTGCAAAGGACAAAACACATCCAGTGGTTCAGAGGTTCTTGAAACGTGAAGCCCTGTAAACCACAAGGCGGTGCCACCCTCCACTACAACATAGCTAGCCCATTGAAGCCTTTGATCAGAACCCCCTTGCAAGCTACGGACCGAAATCAGACGGGGACTTGTTCAAGTCGAAACTTTTGATACTGCTCTAGGTCCCCCAGTGGTGCCGTTTTACCAACTTTTTTTGGGGAGGGCTCCCTACTAAAATACACTACCGAAAAAAAGGTACCCTTATTCTGACCACTCTACCGGAGGACCTAGTGTCTGTTGTCGTTTGTTGTCGAAGGACGGGGTCCCTATTTTCTTCCTTTTGCTTTGGAGGTTTCAATCACCTATTGAACGCCAGAAACTGCTTGCATTGGGGACCGGCAGTCTTTATTTTTCACGAGAATGAGCTCGCGCCGTTCCCCCTCTTGATACATGCCCTCGAAAGAAAGGTCCCTACATTCCCCTATGTCCCATGATGTCCCATGATGTCCCATGTGCGTATATAGGTTGGCGTGTAAAGGCAACAAAGAATAGGGCGAAGCATGTCCCCCCATAAATATGCGGGGCTATCAAGGAGTCAACATGACCGCCAGTTTAGTTGCTTCCATTTGCTTAAGAATATTTATTTGTTTGTTTGTCCCCCTTGTTCGTCTTAAAGCGAGATTGTATTTTTCCTGCGGCGAAAAGGCAAGTGGAAGGAGTGGCAAACAACTATGGTCAATCCACTCAGGCAGTGAGTCGCAGCTTAGCTTCCTTTGTCACAGCATACCCATTCGAAAACGAAGCTGAAATAGGGAACCCAGGGAACCGTGTTCAAAGGCGAGAGAGGAAGCCACTTCAGGGAGCCTCAGGTTCATGCCCGGTTTCAGTGAAAAACCAAACGAATACCGCCTGAGTTAGAGGGTCCAAGTTGTGAAGCAGGTGGTTTCGATGTATCACAAAGGACGACGAAATCCATTTCGCACCACCTAGAAACCCCTGGGGTGGTGTTTTTTTGTAAATACCAACAAGCAATGGTGTCCTATGGTTTCAAACTGGGATGCTTCCCCTGCAAATACCAACAAGCAATGGTTTCCTATGGTGTTAAACTGGTGCAGGATTTCGTCCACCCACAGTATGACCCTATGAGCAGCGGGTCATGACCCTATGAGCAGCGAGCCATTTTATGAGAACTAGCTCATTCTTCCCTCAGAAGTGATGCCCTCAAGGAAAAAAAACACGCCTTCTTGCCCCGAAAGTGATACCCTCAGACAAGAAAAGGCAAACCCCCCCTCCTTGACAAGAAGAAATCAAAAAGCAAACGGACTCCGAGACGCCTCCATCCGGGGCCCCCCTGCCGCACCGGGTGCATCCTTTAAAGCCTGCGAGGCGATCTCCCAGCGGAAGTGGGTCGCTTTCTTGCAGAGTTTGAAGCTCGAGGAGCCCTTGGAGTTCAATGAGGGCGATGTGGGACTGGCAGGCCGGACATCCATGGACCGTGACTCGTTCCAGGTTTTTGCAAAACGCGCTTGTCTATTACACATAGGTATATATATATATATATGTATTATATTTTTATATGCAACCCCCCCATGGACCCTAGCTTTATTTACTACCTTTCGGGGATGGTACATCTAGAATCTCGAGATTTAAATTCTCGAAATGTCCAATTGTGGGTCCCCAAAGCCCCACAATTTGGAGCCTGGAGTCCTCCGAAATGTCCCAATATGATACCCTTTCCAAATAGGATTTTACTTCAGCTAGAATTGGAATTTTGAATATAATTTAGTTAGGATATAGTTTTCAAACATTTTTTTATGTTCAATTACAGCTTAAATAAGCAAATCATTTACAAATAGGAGCTACATGAAAATGTAAATATAGTTTCGGGTAAACTCCAACTAATCTTAAACAAAAGAAGTTAGATAAGAGTTTATTCTCAAATATAGTCTAAGTGTTAAATACAACCTAATACGAACACAAATTAATTGGCTTGCGATAATAACAATTAACTAAATAGAGACTACTTCTCAAACATAACTCATATTACATATGGCTAAACATTTATGTGACTTGTACAAGGAAATTCGAAATACGTTTGTGTTATTCACATTCTGGCCCTTTTGTAGCATAAGGTCCGAAATTAAGCTTGTTAGACGATGTTCCAAATGGACATTTCAAGGGAAGAGAGGTTCAAATTCTAAACCAATCTCGAAACAGGGATTCTAGCTAAATCTGTAGTATTTAAAGTGCTATTTGCGCAGGAAAACAAAATTCATTCTATCTCAACAGGTGGAAGTAGTAAATGAGCAAGTGTGGACAGGTAGTTCAAGGGGGGGTGACGGTGTGTGAACATACATACATCTGTATATATATACATATACATGTATATATATTCCTACATCCATGCACACATATGTAGTACCCCCTAATGATCCTGCGCCTCTTCAGAAAATACTGAAACCTACGGTGTTTTTGAGCATTACACCTACCTTTGTTTACCTCCTGGAAAAGGGTTTACATGAGCAATAGCTGACATGAAGCATTCCGCTCACCAACAGTACTTGAAAGGTTGTCTAAATATATCATAGCTTGAAAGTGTTTCCACCGGATCGCTAAGCATTTGAACGTCTTTTACCACTGGATGGAAGACTCAAGATGAAGACTACATAGAACACTTTCTTGAGAATTGTCATTCTTGGCCAAACCCAAACAACATTCAAGTTCTTCGAACACTTGAAAGTGCTTTACCACTGGATTGCACTATAGCTTTTTTTCGTCTCCGGCTCTCCGGCTCCGGCCCGGCTCCGGCCCATCTCCGGCTCCGGCCCGGCTCCGGCCCGGCTCCGGCCCGTCTCCGGCTCCTTCTCCGGCTCCGGCTCCGGCCCGGCTCCATCTCCGGCTCCGGCCCGGCTCCGGCCCGTCTCCGGCCCGTCTCCGGCTCCTTCTCCGGCTCTGGCCCGGAGGGCTTGTGTAACCAAGATTGATACTGTTGCAAGCGAGACTCCAGTCGCATGCGCGAAAAATAGAATGGCATAGATCTCCCGAGAAAAAAGCTGTGCATAGGCCAGTTGTAGGGTCCAGGCAAGGGGGTTGGTAGGCCCATGAGAGGGCGTAAACAGATAGGTGTGTAGGCCTTGGGTAGGCTCCAGGTCAGGGCGTTGGTAGGCCTTTGCCAAGGCCGAAGCGTAGGCCTTCAGTAGACTCGACAAAATTCTACGTTGGTCCTACAGCAGGCCGAGAGCAGGCCCACAGACAGGTGCTCCAGCCCAGAAGAGGGCTGCGTGATCAGGCCAACGCAAGCGGAGGCAGGTCTAAAAGAAAGTCGCAAAAAGCGATCCAGAATGCGCGAAATGAGCCGGCCGGGGATGAGCGTGCAGGTAACATGCCGCTAGCAAACGGAACGCTCAAAGGAACCAGAGAAAACTATATCCGGGGGCAAGAGAGAGTCGCGCGCGGCAACGGCGCGCATCTTGAGATGCAACGGCTGCGTCGCAGTATTTGTTGCGCTGGAAGTCGCATGTAGGAGCAAGATGCGGGCGATGTGAGGCCTCGTTTGGAGAGGCAATTCAAAGCTTAGCGCAACCTGTCTTGGCGGCTTGCATACGTGCGTGCGTACGTACATACGCACATACAAACACACACACACACATGCAAACACACATACACACATACATGCATACATGCATACATGCATGTATGCATACATACATAATTGCATGCATGCATGCACACACACACATGCAGACATCACATTCCATTCCGTTCCATCCCACTCCATTCCATTACACCGCATTACTTTCCAGACATACGTTACATGACAGCACAGTACATTACATTACATTACATTGCATCACATTACGTTGCATTACGTTTTATTGCAGCACATCACATCAGACAAAAAATGCATGGACACATACATACCCACATATATGCATACATATTACATGACATGACACGACATGACATGACACTACAATACATTATGTTACATTATATACATACATACATACATACATACATGACATACATACATTTCATACATACATACATACATACATACATTACACTACACCACTACATTACATTACGTCACATTACATTACGTACACACATACACATGTACATATGCACGTACATGTATACATTACATAATTACATACATACATTACAACAGTACATAAATACATACATTACAGAAATAGATACACACATACATTACATTACAACGCAGTACATTAAATTTCATTACATTCCATTAGGTTACATTACATACATGCAGACATACATTACATAACTACATACACACATACACACACTACATGATTACATACATAGATACATACATACATATATTTGATAATTACATACATACATGCATACAGACATACGAACATACGTACACATACATACGTACATTACATTGCATTACATTACATTACATGTCATGATATTAAATTACATACATACATACATGCATGTACACATGCATGAATGCGTGCATGCATACATGCATACAGTACGCACATGACACACATACATACATAATTGCATACATACATACATACATACATTACACACACACTACATACATACATACATACGTACATACATACATACATACATACATATACACATGCATAGGAAGAATAACACATACATACATATACTACACTACACGACACTACATTACATTACATTGCATTACACTACGTTACATTACACTACATACATACATTACATACATACATGACATACATACACACACGCATACACACATACAAATACAATACAAGACAAGACAATGCAAAACACTGCAATACAATACAATACAGTACATACATACATACATGAATACTTTGCATACATGCGAACACACACATACAAACATGCATACATAACAAGCATACATACATACATACATGCATGCCGACAGTACATTACATTACATTACATGGTTTACATTACCTACATACATACATACAAACGTACGTAGAAACACACATGCGTACATACATGCATACATACATTACATTACGTCAAATTGCAATACATCACTTTACATCGCATTGCATTGCACTGCATCACATTACAGTACATTTCATCACATTACATTACATCACATCACATTACATTACATACATTCATACATACATACATACATTGCATTACACTACACAACACTACATCGCAGTACATTACATGACATTACATACATACATACATACATACGTACATACGTACATACATACTTTCATTACATACATGCATTGCATTACATTACATTACGTTACTTTGCGTTACATTACATACTTACATGCTTACATACATACACACATTACCTACATGCGTACATACATACATACATACATACACACATTACATACATACATACATACATACATACATACATACATACATACATACACACATACACACATACATACATACATCACATTACAATACATGACTTTACATTACATTACATACATTACATACATACATACATACATACATACATACATACATTACATACATGCGCACATACATACGTACATACATTCATACATACACACATTACATACATACATACATACATACATACATACATACATACATACATACATACATACATACATACATACATACACACATACATAGATAGATACACACATACATACATACATACATACATACATACACACATTACATACATACATACATAGATACATACATACATACACACATTACATACATGCATACATACATACCATTCATACATACATACATTACATACATACATACATACACGACATCACATCACATTACATTTCATTACAGCACATTACATTACTTTACATACACGCATTACATACATACATACATACATACATACAAACATACATACATACACACATACATACATTGCATTACATACACACATACATACATACATTACATTACATTACACACCATACCATACCACCATACCATACATACATACATACGACACACATTACATACATACATTACAATGCATTACATTACATGACATTACATTACGTTACGTTACGTTATGTTACACACTTACATACTTACATACATACATTACATACAGACATACATGCATGCATACATACATACACATACATACATGCATACTTACATTACATTACATTACCTTACGCTACATTTACACATGCATACATACATCCATACATACATACATACATACATACATGCATTACATACATGCGCTACATGCGCTACATACATACATACATACATACATACATACATACATACATACATACATACACACATACATACACACATACACACATACATTGCATACAAATATACATACATACATACATACATTGCATACAAATATACATACATACATACATACATGCATACATACATGCATAAAAGCAACATTATATGTTCGTGTGTGTGTGTGCTTCTGAAAGCTTAGGGATTGGAACGTACACAGTATGGACAACAATTGAAGTTTCGGGGCTCTGGCTGGCTGGCTCCACGCCTCCAGCTCTCGCTCGGCCCAGTCCAGGCTGCAGCTCCGACCGGCTCCGACCCGTCCCACTCTGGCTGGCTGGCTGCTCACTCCACGGCTCCGGCCCGGCTCCGGCTCCCCCGCTCCGGCCGGCTCTGAACTTCGGAGCGTAGGTGGCCAAGTAGCGGAGCAGGTTGCACCGGCCGTCCGCCATCTCACAGTGGCCCGGCTCTGGCCCGGCTCCGGCCTGGCTGGCGCTCACTTCGCTCCGCTCTGGCGGCCCGGCCCCGGCTCCCGCTTCCGCCCCGCTCTGACTGTGGCCCGGCCCCGGCCCGGCCCAGCCTCAGCTCCCGCTTCCAGCCCGCTCTGACTCTGGCCGGGCTCCGGCCCGGCCTCAGCCTCCGGCCCAGCTCCGGCCCGGCTCCGGCCCGGCTCTCCCGCTTCCGCCCCGCTCTGACTCTGGCCCGGCTCCGGCCCGGCCCCGGCTCCGGCCCAGCTCCCGCTTCCCGGCCGGCTGTGCTCCGGCCCGGCTCCGGCCCGGCTCCGGCCCAGGACAAAAAAAACATTCCCCCTGGATTGAGGATTCAATATTGAGGATTGCACAAACAACAACTTTTATAAGAATCATCCATCCTGGTCAACCCCTAAAAATGTTCAAGTTGTTCTAAAACCTCGAACGTATTTTACCACTGGATTGAAGATTCAAGATTGACATATTTCACGGAAAGCTTTTCCGAGAATCTTATTGAACACCGAGAGTATTGGGACAATCTAAATATGAAACCAAGTCTGAAAGTATATATTTTTTTGTACCCCAGATGTGGGCCAGTTGTGTCCCTTTCAAGGGTCTTGGAAATTGGCACAACTCCCCATGTTGGCTTCATCGCCCTGCCTTGCCCACAACGGAGCTGTGCCATCTACTTTCGCCCTGGTGCAAAAGGGCTGTTCTCAGGATCTCTTGGCTTCAACTAGAGCCGCATCCCCACCTATAGCTGAGCATAGGTGCCCTTTCTAGGTTAAACGCCTGGTTAGAAATTGATGGCACTGGTTTAGATAGGTTTGATTCCATTTGCCAGGGAACCCATCTCTTTTTCCGAAAGGCCACCTAGCTGCAGTTTTTCCGACTTCCGCCCAGCTTCGCCAGCTCGAAGGCCCCAAGTGCCAGGCTCCAAGGCTTCCCACTGAGCTGACTTTGGCCCAGGCCAAAGGCAGCCTATCCACGCCTGGTGGATGAAACCGGGTGAAGACTGGTTGAGCCACCCACTGGAATACTGCCAGGCACAAAGGCTCAATTGGGCGACTTTTAGGGGTTCCACCAATCCACTGGAAAATTTGTGATTCTGGGGGTTCTACTACCACCTACCCGCTGGAAAAGTAGTGATTTCTGGGGGTCCTACCACCACCGACCCACTGGAATACCCTCAGGTACGGGTCTACAGGTGAATTTGTGTCGGAACTGGTCAGGCGGGATCCAGGTGCTGGAGCCGGCCAACGCACACTTGGTGACCGAGGATGGGCTGGGGATTTTCTGGTACTTGAAGGGGCGATTGGGTACTTTGTCACTCGGTCCCCCAGCTAGGTGCCCTTGTACCAACTTTTTTTTGGGGAGGGTTCCCCTGCTAAAATAGACTACAGCAAAAAGGACACCGTATTATTCTGTCCTCTCTACTGGAGGAACTAGGTGTAAATGGCTTACGACCGTAAGCCTGGTTAAATCACCCACTGATAACCCACGGAACGCAGACCTATGACTATGGGCTTTGTGAGTTGCCAGCCTTACTAACCACTTCCTAAGTACGATGCCCCTGAAGTAGGGGTCGGGGGATTTGTTTGGTTCATACTTTTGCTTTTGGGTGCAACGAGTCGACCGGCGGTTTGGTGTACACTCCCACCAATTAACATGGAACCTGTCGGGAAATGGTCCCTTCAAAAAGGAAAATGGGTTCAATGTTAATTGGTAAAAAGGGTAGTTCAAATCTATAGAACCCCACAGTTTGCAATGCCCTGAGGCAAGCACAAATGTGATACAGAGGTCATGGGAATCTCACTTCGCGGAAAGGAATGTCTTCCACAGCCATCTAGAAAGGGTATCCTCAAGGAACCCATGTTTGCAGAAGCTTGAACGGCACAAAATGGTCTCTTAGCTACACCTGGTCTGATTGATTGTTTTGATTCATTGATTGATTGATTGATTGATTGATTGATTGATTGATTGATTGATTGATTGATTGATTGATTGATTGATTGATTGATGGATGGATGGATGGATGGATGGATGGATGGATTGAGTGAGTGATTGATTGATTGATTGATTGATTGATTGATTGATTGATTGATTGATTGATTGATTGATTGATTCATTGGTTGGTTGGTTGGTTGGTTGATTGCTTGATTGCTTGATTGATTGATTGATTGATTGATTGATTGATTGATTCATTGGTTGATTGATTGATTGATTGATTGATTGATTCATTGGTTGGTTGGTTGGTTGGTTGATTGCTTGATTGATTGATTGATTTGATTGATTGGTTGATTGTTTGATTGATTTGATTGATTGATTGATTGATTGATTGATTGATTGATTGATTGATTCATTGGTTGGTTGGTTGGTTGGTTGGTTGGTTGGTTGGTTGGTTGATTGCTTGATTGATTGATTGATTGTTTGATTGATTTGATTGATTGATTGATTGATTGATTGATTGATTGATTGATTGATTGATTGATTGATTGATTCATTGGTTGGTTGGTTGGTTGGTTGATTGCTTGATTGATTGATTGATTTGATTGATTGGTTGATTGTTTGATTGATTTGATTGATTGATTGATTGATTGATTGATTGATTGATTGATTGATTGATTGATTGATTGATTCATTGGTTGGTTGGTTGGTTGGTTGGTTGGTTGATTGCTTGATTGATTGATTGATTGATTTGATTGATTGGTTGATTGTTTGATTGATTGGTTGATTGTTTGATTGATTGATTGATTGATTGGTTGATTGATTGATTGATTGATTGATTGTTTATTCTGTTAGTTTGTTTTGTGTTATTTATTGTTGGTTAGTTTGTTCGTTTTTTTGTTGTTGTTTGAGAAGTGTTGTTTTGCTTGCTTGCTTGCTCACTTGCTCACTTTCCTCGTTTTTCTTGCTTTGCTTGCTTTGCTTGCGTTGCTTGCGTTGCTTGCGTTGCCTTTCTTTGGCTTGTTTTGCCTTGCTGTGCTTTGCTTTGCTTTGCCTTGCTTTGCCTTGCCTTGCTTTGCCTTGCTTGCTTGCTCTTTTGATTGTTTGTGTGTTATTGTTACGCATGTACGTAATGTAGATGTAAATGCGATGTGCTGTGATGCAATGTAATGTACTGTCACTTCATGTAATAGCAGTTTAATGTAGTCTAAAGTGATGCAATGTATTTATGTAATGTTATATATGCATTTATGCATATTGTGCATTTTAGATTGAACTAAATATGAGTGGTTATTAGCGAAGGTCCCCCCCCAAGATCGACAAGGTTTGGACAAACCCCCAAAACTGAGATGAATGAAGGGCGCCCCTGATTAATCTGGCGCCGCTCCGGTTCTCGTGTTACTTCTGGTTTCCCCCCTTCCCAGCTAATGGAGATCCTCTTCAGGCTTGGCCTTCTTGATCCCAGAAGTGAGCAATGGGACTTTAAATGGCAGCAGTTCTTTTTTGTGAGCCCAAAAGGGTGCGGGGGGAAGTCCTGTTAATGAAGGGGGGGGGGACTGGCCTCCAAGGGGGGGGGTCCCTTTGTGAGCTTGAACGCCTTATCATTTTAAGCAATCTTCAAGAAGACTTGAGGGGTTTAGTAGTGGCTTAGACCAGCCCCTTTTCTGGCAGATGTTTTAGCTTGGGGGCCGCACGGGAATAGTTGTTTTTTTTGGAGTCTGGGAGGCGAACGGGAATTTTACTACTTGGGGCCTAGAGGTGGCTCCCCCATGCTTTTCAACCATTCGCGGGTCTTCTCATGCCTTCTCCAAACCTATATTTTTGAGTAGGCTAAGCTCTGAAGCAAATTCGGACCATATTCATGGCGTTAGCATTCCCATCAGTTTGAGTCTTCCCGAACAGGAAGCCACAAGGGCATGTGTATTTGCCTTTGCTTTTTTTCAGGCCCTCTGTTTCACCCAGTGGTTCTTGCAGGTGGGTATGTGTTTGCTGGTTTGTTTGCTTGAATGTTGATTTTGCTTTTTGTTATTTGTCAGAAACGACCTGGTTGATGCGTGTGTGTCTGTGTGCATGTGGCTGGAGGGTAATCATCCCTTTCAGGGTCTCCTATGCAACACCCACGTTCTTGAAGGGGATGGGTTCTTTACGTTTAGCGCAAATTGTGTCTGTGTGTGTGTTTGTGTTTGTGTGTGTAGAGGTCAGCCTTTTCAGGGTCCTATGTGAGGTCCAGTGGTTTTTGAAGGGGACGGGCCGGGTACTTTTTTCCAGCCCCCGTCTCCTGTGCAACACCCAGTTGTTCTTGAAGGGGGTGGTTGCTTGTTTTGTTGCAAGAGGCCCCCTGTTTGGCACCCATAGAATCCAAAGCCAAGCATTTGCTTCAGGCCCTTTGACGCCTCCGGACGTAGCTTTGGCACACCGCTCCCAGGACACCATCAAGCGCTTCGGCGGCTCTACGGCGCCCTCCGCGCCGTGGCCACGAGACGCCACCCCCCAGGCGCGAGCTCGCTCGCTTCTGGAAGTCGGGCTCGGGAGCTCGAGTGGAGTGCCCGGAGCGGACTTTGGGGGTGGAGAATTCGATCTTCAGCCTCCATTTGCTGTTTTTTTTTTTTTTTTTTTTTTTTTTTTTTTTTTAAAATAAATCTCCCCTGTTGGTTTAAAGCTGGAATCGATTTCACTACTGGATTTTATGTTGTTTTTCCAGGGGTCCTAACTAAACGGAAGTCAGGGGGCAGGATACTTAATAGGTAACACACATCGGAGACTTACAATCATGGTAAGTGGGTTTGAAGCATTCGATCTTCAAGGGGCGATCGATGCCTTGTTTTTTGTTGGTAAGTGGTTAGTAAGGCTGGGGGTTATAACCCAGTTAGTAGACTTATAACCATGGCAGAACAGGGCGAAGAAGGGACCTTTCGGGCTGGTTGATGCCCAAGAGAAGCCAATCAATGGACACATGGGAAAACATCACCCCTGGCCAAACGCCATCCGCAAGATAAATGGAAAAAGAAATCCTTTTGGACTGGCTTCCCATTAGCTTTCGGATTGCATTGCCGTACTGGCGGGGTGTAGTTGCTTTACATGCGATATTTAGAGAGTCCAACTGTTGAACACCTCACGTGCCCAACAGGGATCGACCTTTTGACCTTTTGGTTTCCTTTTGTCCACGGTCGATGTTATGTTCATTCCAAAAGGTCAACCCTGCGTTTTCCAAGTCCTCCATGAGGCTCTGGGCATACGCAAGTGAGACGACCACTTCAGGACACCCTTGGTGCAGTCTTGGGCCCAAAATTTGTGATCGCCTCTTGTTTCTGGATGTTGGGAACGGAGTAGACAGGCCTCCCGACAGTTTTCCCAACATCCAGAAATACAGGTTTCCCAACAGGTTTTCCTTGCTGGATGGTTTTCCCTCAGGCCTCCCACTTTCTTACACCCCCGCAACGCCAGGAGGAGGAAGACGATCAGCTGCGCCTTGGGCACCGAAAAAAAAGCCGACACCAGGAAGTCGGTGCGGAATTTAGGATGGCCAATTCCGTGCCAGGACTCCAAGACGTCTTGTTGAATGGGCACAATCTAGGTGCCCCAGCTAGGTGCCCTTTTACCCTTTTACTGGGGGAGGGTTCCCCCTAGCAAGTGTCTTAGAGTCGATGGTTTGGGGAACATGGGCCAAGTTAAGTCTCCGAGATCTAAGGCAGTTGGCCTTTGAGCTGGGGAGAGCTTGGACGAACCACCCATGAAAAGTAAAGGCTGAGGCTTTGATATGGGTATTGCTGTATGTTGCCCGATTCTTTTTTGGGAAGCCTTTTTTCCAATATGAAACCCCCTGAAATAGTCCTATAGGATCACTTTTGGAGCATAGTTCTATGGTAGTCGCCTCCATTTTTACAAGCAGGTCCAATAGTAGTTGGCATCAAGGCCTCGTTTGGAGAAGAAACCCATTGACCAAGCAAAATAAATAAACCCAACAAAGATCTGAATTGCCCAGATGTCCAGCTTCGGTTTTTGGCTGAGGCACCATTTGAAGAAGAAGTCCATGCACAACAAGAGAGCAAACAAACACGAAAAAAACACGGCACAAGTTGATCTTGGTGCGTGTGGCAAAAAGTCCTCAGTTGTTCAGTGGCACCCTTTTCCCATTTTTCTTGTGACTGCCCCACTAAAAATGTGGTCTTTCCCAAAAAGGTTTCCTTTCTTTTCCAGGTATTATTTTAAATTATTTTGAACCATTCTGGGTCATTTCCCAAAAGTGTAATCCCAGGGTGTAATACAAAAGCCCTCAGATTATTGTGTGGCAACAAGTCCGACTGCCATTCGATGTAAACGGCACCCCTCCTACCTGGAGTCTCCATGACCCTTCAAACATGGGGTCATTACCCAAAATTAAGGAGTCATGGACCCATTTTTTAAGGGTCATGGAGACTAAGGGTCATGGAGACTCCAGGTAGGTTTCTTGGCCTCCCGCTGTTGGTTTTAAGGGGAATCTATCACTTTAAAAGAAAAACAAACATCTTTTCCAGGGGACTTAAGCAAATGGCGGCTGAGAGTCCGAGTGCCAGTCGACTTAAAAGGCACCCCTAAAATAGACCACCGGAAAAAAAAGTCGGGTACCAACTTATTCCAGCCTCCAAAGCTGGAGGACCTCGCAAGTTTCGCCTCGTAGGCGGCGCTTGGAGAAGAAGGTGCAGCAGATCATCAAGGGCAACCGCAAGAAGGGCCGCAGCGGCGGAGCCTCCGGGGCCTCCTCCGGCGCGGGGGACTCCGAGGGGAGCGTGCAAAGCTCCAACTGAGGAAACACCTCGGCTCAAAAGCGGCCTTGGGACCATTGGACTGCTGGGTTGGATCTTTAGACTTTAACTTTTTGGTTGAAATCAAGTTGGGTTTTCCAGTAAACCGCCAAAAAGTTAAGCTTTTTGCAGGGGGGTCAACAGCAACCAAGATTTGATTGGTAAACGTGAACATTATGATGGGCAATCAGCCAAAGTTCTATGAATGCCCGAGCAATTGTGTTTGCCTAGGTTTGCCCACCATAACTTTAACATAGTGTTAATACATTGAAGCAAGCCTTGTTTTTGAGCTTGTGTTTTTGCAAATCTCAGTGAGGGAACAGGGCTAATCCGACCGAAGCCAATCCCATCAAGACCTGGATAGTTTTGGAACGCACAGGTAGCACTCCCGTTTTGTGGGCGTTTCTGAAAGCTGTGGCGTTCCTTTTACTCAGGAACTGAGATACTCAAATGAGTTCGAGCCGTCGGGATTCCTTTGGCTTCCCGCCAATTCGTCCTGATCGGGTGGGAGCATCGACTGGGAATCTTGGGCCATCCTGTTGGTATATGTCTATGTATATATATATATATTTATTTATTTATTCTGCATGTGTGTGTTTGAGTTTTGAGGGTGCCCAATTTGGGGTTGGTGTCAAGGGACGCCAAAAGAACTTCAAAACACCCGTTTGCTTGAAGTGCTTGGCCTGAGATTCCCTAAGGCGTTTCAAAAGTTGTTCAACCCCAGATATCTGCAAAACTGCAGATCCATGAATTTGGGCTACAGCCTTCAGTGAGACGAGGGCTAGCGTGTTTCGATCTGGGCTTCAAAACTAATCCAGATAATCCTTACATTGGGTTACGCAAGGGGTCCCCTTAGACCGGCTTCCCCGTGATTGTGGACAATTGGCCAAGCCTCCATTTCGACCAGCCCAGTGGTTGGAGCTTTTCCCAACTTGTGTCGCTTGTGTGCATCCCATGCTTGCCGTTCCCTTGTTCAGTTCCCTCACTGGGAAATAGCCATTGCAAGAGAAGGTGGGTTGGGATGCAACAACTGGGGCAAGGGAACACAACTCAAAGTGCAGCAAGCCCCTTTTCAGGTCTCTTAAGCAATTCAAGCACCCTTAGATCATTGAAACCGGAATCGAACAGTTCACGGTGGCACTGTTGCACTGCCCTCGTCTCACAGCGCTCCGCTTGCAAAGTGGCTCGATAGGCCCAGCAAGGGGTGCCTTCTGCGGCGCAGATGCGTAAGCAGAACAGGCATTAGTCCCCGTGCAAACCCATGTGTGGGTTGAAGTAGAGTGTAACGTGTAACATCGGTCGAAAACAAAACTCGCGCCTTTTCGTTATGTCAGGGGCTGTCCCTCAACTTGTTTTGTAGGCCCAAACCATTGTAAACCGATGCTGGGGAGAAAAACACGAACCCCCCAGAATCCAGGAAGACACACAATTTGTTCGAGTTGTTTGGTTTTTGTGAGTTGCGCACCGTGCTGTTGAGAAGCACTGTGCGAGGCATTTTTTGAAAGTTGAGGCTCCAGAGTAGGCAGACGATACCCAATACTCAGTCGATACCTAACGTACCTAACCGATACTCATGCCTGCCAAATATCAACATGGGTTTGCGGCATGCAGGGGTTTCCATGTTCCAACCTGTACATCACTGCCAAAAGAAAGCTTATTCAGAGTTATCCTTTCCCATATTGGCTGAAACAAAAGCCCTGTATGCAACCTGTGTACCCTTATACCTCCACTACTACGTAGCGTTTTGTTCCGCAGCATCGGTTTACAATGTTCTGGGGGCTATGAGTTGTTTGTCAAGTTCACAAGAAGTCGTTGACGTGGCCATGTAACACGCATAGCAAAATCAGGCAGCAGGCAGCGGAGCACAGACCAGTTTGGTGTGTTTCCGAAGCAAGTTCAGTCATCAGAAAGAGGAACTCGAGGAGTTGGTGTGGAGTCTCAAACCAAAGACGGCGTGCCACTGGGCAGTTGGGTGGTTTGTGTTTTCGCGGCGTTGTCTCACTCGCCACGTGATAGGCCGAAGGCTGTCATGTGCCACACATATGCCACGCGCCACTTGCATGCCAGCCAGCCTGCCAGAGTGGATCCCCCATGTGTTCTTTCTTCGAAGGGTGTTACTGTATTTGCTTGTGGTATGTTGCCACCTGACGCGGAACCTTCCGGTGTTACGGTGTTGTTCAAGAATCATGGGAACACCATTACCCCTAAACCCTTGCTCTAATTGGAGAGACATTGCTTCAAGGAACCCACAGAGACTTCCGCAACTTCAGCCGAACTTCGGTGATTACCATGTTCGTGCAATCCATTTATTAAAATATCTCCCCCGGTTGCTTGTCACCTCAGGTTCCTTTCCTCCAAGGGCTTGCCACGAGAAAGAAGTGGAGGTAGGCCTTTTTTCTGGGGCCACTCCCAGCAAAATCAGGCCAACTTACAGCATGGTTGTTGTTGTTGGGAAACATTGGAAACATTTTTGCTTATTGTGGTGTAGTGGTTGAAATCCAACCACTTAACTGCTTAAAAAAAGCTCCCCTTCCAACGTCAACCAAGATAAGTGTGCCTCAGATTTATGCCCATCAAGGTAGCCGCCATTCTACTGAGCCATGGAGCCATAGGAAGGTCGAGAGAGGAGAAGAGGACAAGGGGTCGTTTCAAAAGGATGTTCGACCCTCCAGCTCACTTTGATTTTTACCTTGAATACCCGCCCCCCCCCCGCAAAAGTTTCTACTACGGTCCTCGTTCGCATGGGTTCCCCCCTTCTCGTTTGCCGGGTGACAAAAGTGTCAAAATCGTGATCTGTCGGGTAGGCACTTTACTTTATATGAAATTGCTCGAGGCATTTGTTTGATTTGTCCGGTCAAATTTAAAGGGCGGAACTAGATTTACAATTTACAATTTGAGCTTACAGATACCAACCAAGAGGAGTGCTGAAAGTACCCCCTAATGAAGGTTTTCAGGAGTGAAGTATTGGTTTAGCGCTGGGTGAACATAAGTAAAAGAGGAGAAGTCTTGTTTGGGATCTTGGCAAACACAAACATATTTATTAAGATAGGGGTAGCGTTATCAATAGAGGGAGCAGAGCATTGATTTAAAGAAAAACTGATTTTGGATGTCACTCACAAATTACGGCCTACTGTGGATGGACGAAATCCTGCACCACCTAAGACTCCCTGGAATGATGATTCCCCTGTAAATACCAACAAACCAATGGTTTCCCATGTTTCAAAGTGGTGCGGGATTTTGTCCATCCACAGTATGGCCTCAGTCCTGTGCCTAGGAATCAGCTCACAACCCTCAGGGGAAACGTCAGATGGGCCCGGAGCAAGGCAGGTGGAACGGGGCGCACGAGCGCCCGTGGGCCCGTGTCGCTGCTGTTTTTTACGACTCGTGCACGCCGCGCAAAAAAAGAAAACAACTCGGGCTGCCACTTCCTAAGTACCTGGCGAAAGCTGTGTATTCTCTTTGCTGAAGTAAAGATCAAGTAGCGAGCGCACCGATCAGGGGGGAACAGTGGAGCTCACCATAATAAAGGTCCTTTACTCGGGCTTTTGGATTTATAGTAACAATGAAGATATATGATGTCGAATGTGCCATGGAAAGGGCGATTAGCCGACTTCAAGGCCTGAGAAAGAGGACAGTTCAATCAAGTGACCCGAAATTGTTGCCCTTCGTGGGGGACTTGGGTTGGTGGTTTGGGGGTTGGAACCGTCGGTAAATGTTAAAATGCGAAACTGTGGAGCGTTGTGGTGCGTTCTTTAAAAAGAGCCCCTGAATGAATGAATTTTGGGTCCCAGTTTTTTTTGGCCGCCCCCGGATGAATCAATCTGATGGATGAGCAACTAGTAAAGACATTGCTCGTGCTAGACAACCCATGTTTGATATCTCTTGCAGGAAGTCACCACAAGAAGTATCATTGCCTGCTTTGCGTTTACCAACCGCCTACTCCCATACCCAAGACGATCACAGGTCAAAGAAATGATGTGGTTAAAAAATGACATCAAAGGGGAGGTTGAAAGTTTGTTTCCACATCATCCGGAGGTGTTGTTTTTGTTCTCTTGGCGGAGTCTTTTTGGAGTTTTATCTCCACTTTCAAAGTGGGGTTTTCGGAGCTCGATGGTCATTCCCGGACCGGGTTCATGGAACAGGTACGTCGGCCCCCCAACAAACACTTGCGTGGCCCACGCTGAGCAACTCGAGGGGAAATCGTCAATTCGCAGTTTTCTCAAAAAAAGTGGACTTGGGTGTCAAGGGAAACTAAAGGAAGCATGGTGGGTGTTCTATTATCCCCACCCCCTTCAAAGTGGAATTGGGGGAGGGGTGACCCCTGGAATTCCATTTATGGTTCCATTTTCCCTTTTGTGGGGAAGAGTAAGGAAATGCAATTGGGGAGCCCCCCACCCCTTAAGGTAGGGGGATGTTCTAATGAGAAACACCTAGAGAAGTGAATGGAGATGACCCTGCTCAGGTCATCCTCCCAAAGAGGTTTTGCCCCCCCCCCCCCACTTCCCCGCAAAGGGGGCCATCTCCCTCCAGGGCCAAATCGGATCCCACAATAACCAGGGGCAACCCTCAAGCCACGTGGCCAAACCACCAACGAAGGGGGTTACTGATAAGGGCTACACATGAGTCGAAGTCTGTTGTGATTGTAGAAGCGTGGCACTAAACAACTAGCCCCTGTGTATTACACCTAAGCCCACGCAAAACACACTCTTGAAAAGAACTCTTGTAGTGGCTTTATGAATACCTGCCCGAAAAAGGCGATCCCGCTACCTGCCGTTGGGGTACGTACCCCAAATATGTATTCCTTTTTCACCCCTAGATTCGCACTCCAATCGCACACCCCTCACAAAAGACACACAACCCACTGAACGGAGACTCATAACCACTTTTGTGGGTTTTAACCAAGCGTACTATGACCACTTACTAAGTCCATTGCCCCAAAAAGTAACCTCCAGACCACCAGTCAAAACCACTACTTAGAGGCACGGCACGCCGATGGTAGATTTGCCCGGCTCGCGGGCGTGCAGCCAATGCCAGGCACAAGCCACGCAGCGCATGGACCAGTTCTTTCAGTGAGCGATCACCCGAGTCCGCTCAGACTCCCGTTGTGTCGCTTGCTCTTTGTTTGTTAGTTGATTGTTCTTTGGATTCTCCCGTTGCACATTTGATTGAATTGGTATGTTGCTGTTTTGTCCGTTTCGGTGGGGCCACGTTTCCTTTGGCGAAGTTGAGCCCCCCTGTGTAGGGAGCATGCATGGATCCCCGGCAAACAAACCAAAAGATTCGCCGGACTCAATCAATCTAAAGACGACAAAGACACCCGGGCCACCCTTTTGGCCTTCTGGCCTTTTCATGGTTGTTGGGAAACATTGGACACATTTTTGCTTTTTGTGGTTTAGTGGTTGAAATCCAACCACTTAACTGCTAAGATTTTCATTTGTTGCTGCCCTTCCAAGGTCGACCAAGTTATGGCCTTTTGACATCTTTTGCCGGGCCCCCTCCAAGAGGGATCAAGTAACTCCGCCCAAGGCGGCACGGTTTCACCCATGCGATCCCCGGGACTCGGAGGGAAAACCGGGAGCGCGGAAGGCTCGTAGAAGCTCCCCGAGCTGCTCCAGTTGTTCCAAGCGAATCGAGCTTTGACCTTTTGGATTTTCCCAAAAAGTTGGATTTTTCATGTTTTTTTTCCCTCTTTGGGTTCCCATTTTTGGTCGTGGGCCCAAAAGGTGATCAGCTTTTAGTTCTGGGTCCCTAAGGAGCAGGTGAGTCTGGACTTGACATACTTTTGGGGAAGACCATTTTAGCAGACATTCAAAGGAATGCAAGGATGGATGCTGACAAATGCTTTGCACATTGTTTTTGTTCCACAGAAGGAACGACCCATCAACGTTCCTGGTGCTTAGGGCTTGATTTGCAGGATCCAGCTTCCGAACACACATCCATGCACTCCCTTGTCATCCAGGCTCAAATGTCATGGGGAACACGCCAAGCCATGGCGGCTTGAACAATAAACACACACACAAGGCTCAACAACTGCTCAAACGCTCGAAGAAATGAGCTTGGTACCAGTACCAGTATACATAGCGTTCATTATACTTTGGAATGTCCAGCTGGTGGGTGCATTCCTTCAGATATGCTGTTGGCAAGGCGTCGCTTCGGGATGATAAAGCAAGCAGAATATGTGCGGAGGAAAGCAGCGAATCTGACACCATTAATGACATCATCGGCAAGGTCGCGACCACAAGGTATTGTACGTGAGAGGGCCTTAAGGTTTTGAAGAGAAATCACCCCACCTTCTTTCGGCTTTCCCCATTGGTGGCTGAAACTGCTGATGTGGTTCCCATTGTCCTCCCATTTAGGCCAGGCACCAGGGCGAGATATCAGGTAGACGTTCAGAAGCAAAATGGCGCCCTGGCTGCGAGGCCTTTGAGCTTGGGAGCAGGAAGTGGCTCCCTGAGGTTTGAAAGGGATGACAAACAAGGGCTTTTGGACTTGTTTTTGAACTTGGACTTGTTTTGGAACTTGGACTTGTTTTGGAACTTGGACTTGTTTTGGAACTTGGACTTGTTTTGGAACTTGGGCTTGTTTTGGAACTTGGACTTGTTTTGGAACTTGGACTTGTTTTGGAACTTGGACTTGTTTTTGAACTTGGACTTGTTTTGGCCAATGCGCTCAGTTCCGTTCCTGAGTGCCGCTTGAGATTGGAGTGTTTGAAGTGTTGACACTCTTGGCCCTGGTGTCCTTTTTGTATGTCATGTGCCGCGAACCCTCATAAAGGGCCACCTCGAAAGGGGTAGGTGGGCATGAGTCCTCACCCACTTGATGTCTAGCAAAGTGTCCCGTACTTGCTACATAACCGAAACAAACAGCCACAAGACCATGACAGCAAGTTCTCAAGGGAGGTGCCTTGCTTAGACCTTCGGGTTGCTGGAGGAGAAGTGATGTGCAATTAAACGAGATCCCTACTAGAGGCTCGTATTTTCACATACATGTGTGCGTGTGTGTGTGTGCATATGTGTATGGTATATGTGCATATCTATATTTATATATATAATATGTATATATGTATGTATGCATAAATGGGAGGGTGTTGTGTTGCTTCCCATGGGAGCTGCTTCACGCTTCTTTTTTGTTCGGAAGTTTGCTTTCGATGTCCCGTCCACCTGTCGGAGCTCTGGCTGATGGAAGCTCCCAGGACCCTTTTGGAAGAATTTGGTTCCATTTACAGAGGCCAATTGGGGGAGGTTCCGGCTGTCAGTCTGAGGGAGCGTAAATACTGAGAAAACCACCCACTTTCCAACTGGAGCATGTGTTTGTCCACAGTTACTAGTTCATCCCTTTAGGTGCACTATGTATGGACCAGAGTGTAAATACGGTTTTAATTGGCAGCACAAGCAGAGGCAGACCCCGTAGAATGTCTCCGCCAGTTTACAATCCAAGTTGAAGGGGCCCCTCCCACTTAGCAGCAACAAGGGGCTGTGTTTGATGATGGTGACCTGGCGAATGACAACGCTGACACATATTGGATTTTGCCTTATGCGGCACAAGCGGTTAACACTGGAATGAAAGTTCCCTTGCGAATGCCAACAACAAATGGTTTCCCATGTTGGTGCAGGTGTTCGTCCATCCACCGTATGCATATCTAGAAAGGTCTGAGTTCAAACAAATTCGCCTTCTGAGCCGGCCAGGCTTGTTGCCTGTCTCTGTGCCAACTCCCGGTGCCCGGCCTGGCGAGCATGAAACAAGTCCACCAGATCCTATGGAGGAAGGTCAGGTTCCATGGTGGGCGGAAAGGGTATGGTTTTGTTCCCCTGAAAATTTAGTGGGGTCCAGGTTGTGGTTGAGAAGAGTACACGCATCTAGGATCCAAGGCAAAACATTCGAGGTGAAGAATGGCCCGAAACAGAAACGCAGGGATCAAGCAAGCCCCCCCCCCCCCCCCCGCAAAAGGACGCGGGTCTAGTTGGGAACCTTCAGGTTTTTCTTTCAGAAGGGCCCCTCATGGAGGGCTGAAAATTGTACCTTTCATGCTTTTCAACAACCCACCCCCCATGAGGGGACGCTCTCTGTTGTTTCTGGTTTTTGGTGTTTGGGGCCTGCAAAGCAGCCTATTGTCAATGCTGCCCACGCTTTGTGCAGGCGCTGTGGCGGGTCTTGCTGCGCCGCAGCTCCTGGGAAGCTTCTCGGTGTTTTTTTTGGGTCTTAAGGAGCTCACCCGTTTGAACATAAGACACGCAGTGGTGCCCTCTTCTTCATTCCCCAACTGAAAGCTATGGGGCCAACAGGCCCAGATAAGCTTTGGGGTGGTTTGGGGCTGCTTGCAGGGAGAGTTCCGGAGATTCGGTTCCAGAAGGTTCGGGAATGTTGAGACCACCGGGGCTTATTCTTGAGGGGGGTTCCCTGCAAAAGTCCACTAACCAGAGTGCCCAATCAAGCTTTAAAGGGCCTTGGGAACGGGGAAGTACAACGAGATCTGCGATGAGGGTCTTTTAACAATGGACCTTACACATACCGCTTCAGAGCCGAGGGGGCCATTGCAATGTTCAGCCCTTCAGTCACCTGGCTCGAGTTGAGGCAAACCGGAAACCAAATTGAATTGCCCTCCCACCAATTCACATGGAACCTAGCAGGGAAATGGTCCCTTGAACAGGACCCCCCAACTGTCAGGTTCCATGTGAAAGGGGTGGGAGGGTATTGCCGGTTGAGACTCAGAGTACTTGCGCATTGGCCTTTTTTCCAACTCGGCCGAAGGGGTTTCAGGGGATGTGCAATAGCCCATGTTTAAGATCAAAGGCGCAAGGCGGGATTATTTCTGCTTTGTTGCACCCAACAATTGCACTCAGGTTAGAAAAGGAACCCACCCCCGATCACGAGCTAACTGAGAGATTTGTGGCCCCATTTATCAAGCAGGGGTGGCCACGGGATGGCTGACCGGGGGAATTCTACGGTCTGAACAGTTCAACTCTGGGCGAGTTTTCGAGGTTTGCTTTCACCCGGCGCTTGGGGATGTTGGCCCCTGAAAGACTCGCTGGGCTCTATACTCTTCGGGGAGACCCTGGGAGAACACTTGTTGTGGTAAACAAAATGTTCGGACTTGCTTTTTCGCAGATCCACTCAGGACTTACAAGAGCCACACCGAAACAAGCCGTTGCACAGCCTACACGTTGACCATCACTCAGCTGTTCCTGAGGTGTCGCAGATGGTCGGACGCACCTGCGCGTTCCGGTGTCTCAGGACCAGACAAGTCTCACTCACCTTCACTTCTGAATCTGTGAGCAGCGGTCCAGCCAGCATATTTTGAGAATATTGCTTTTCTGACTTCGATCAATCCAGACCATTCACAAATCTAGGGTGCTAGCAAGGGGTGTGCTTCCTCTCTCCCCACTCCGGATGTTTCTATCAGAAGGTTCCTGGAAGGCTACATGTCTTCTACTACGAGTGCACGCTGGAACTCGTTGATTCGAACCATGTATTGTTTTTGTTCTACAAGGCTGTGTCTTTATTGAGGGTGCTCCAAAAGGAACACCGTTGCGCCATTTTGGAGGGTCCGAATCCTAAAAATAAGCCCAAATGATATCCCCAACAGCCCCGGAACCCTCCCTTCAAACCCTCCCTGAAAGCTGCCCAATTGGGCGGTACACCCCTCTCCACATGGTTCCTGTGGGTCCATGAGCCCGAGGTGACCCATGAGCCGCATGCCCCGCAGGAGCTCTCGCTGGATTTGCTGGAGGCATCGCTTTCTGAGCAAGAGACTGGGTCGCAAGGGGGCTTCTTTGCGGGGCCCCGTAAGTGGAATTGGGAGTGGGTGACCCTTGGAATATCTTGTTCCGATTAGTTTGTTGTTTCTCACTGCCGGCATGCGGTAGGTCGGAAGGGGTGAGATATCCCTCATAAGAGGGCCAATAAGCTACTACACAAGTCCTATGATCACTTGTGGTTCCCCCACAAACCCATAAGGATGTGCACTTTGACCAAACCTCCAAAAAGAAATCTGGGTGGAAGTCCGAGTCGAAAAACGGGGCCTTCTCCCAAGGCGGGGGCATCCTCTTCAGCTCCCGGGTCGAAATTTCGAGGAGCAGCTGGTCGAAGAGGCCCTGGAGGAGCCCACGAATGGCGCAGAGAGCGCCTGGCTGCAGAAAACGGAGCTGCGGGCTCGAGTTTTTTTTTTTTTTTGGGGGGGGTGGGCGTAGGGATTTTTGCGGGGGTTAAGGCTTAGTCCAAGGGTGTTCCAAACAACCTGCTGGGATTACTGGGAATCACCCTATTCTAGCCTATGTTCAGATAAAACCTGATTATGTTGGTTGATTTTGGATCATTGTGGGCAATTCCCGTAGGGTGTAATCCCAGGGTGTAATGTGAGAATCTTATGTATGGTGGTGTGGGGATGGTTTAGGGCTGGACTAGGTTGGTTTACGGTTGGTATAGCTGGTTTTGGGTTGAGGGTCGACAGCAAATTTGCTTTAGGGTTGCGTTGGCTTGTCCGTGCAGGGGTGCCGGATGGGGCTTGGAAAATAGAAAGGGGAACCAAGCTGAAGTCAGTGAAATTCATTCAGTCAGACTGACGCCAGAACAAACACCAGCTACAATTCAGCGATCACTTGAGAGATCCTGTCGGTGTCCCGAATACTTTTCTATGGATCGTGACCCGACCGGAGTTAAACGAACGCCCCGATTTGACGGTGCATCATGAGTGGGGAACCCAGGAGAAAAAAGAAGGAAAAGGGCCACTGAGCAACTGTTTGAAGTTTGCTTGCGTTTCCCTCCGGCAGCTGTCCATCAAGGGGCCTACCTTTCCATCACGGCTCTTCGGTTTCTAGTTCTTGGGCGGTAAAGGCCACGACCAAGTGCCTCCAGAACGAACGGCACAGTCTCAACTCCAGCCACAAACCCGTATCCATGTCCCAAAAAAGAAACATTTGATGCATCCTTTCTGTGGTCTCTCGGCTGTTTATTCAAACCCATATCAATTTGGCATTAGTTTTCTGAATCGCCCCTACTTGCAACACACACTTTTTGCCGGTCTCGCCACCTCAGCTGCTTGCACTTTCCACTTACTTGGGTCTAGACCAAGTTGTTTGGCTCACTTCCTGAGTGGATTGGCCAAAAAGGTCCAAACTTCTTAGTTTCCACTAACGTGGTCCAAACTCAAGAAGTGAGAAAAGAAGAGGTCCCAGCTGGGCCATCCTGGCTTTGGTGGTTGAACCCTTTGGTTTAAGGATGAAACCCTACATGAGCCAAAAGTCTAATCTCCAACTCGAGGAGTGAGTTGGCAAATAAGCTGTTTCGTAGTTTCTGGTTAATCCACTTCGCTGCGTGAGTCGCCCTCTTTTGCGGGATCCGTCTCTCTTGCGGATCCGCTGGTGAGCAACTCTTTAGCCACATGAGTCACATGAGCCATACATCTGTTCGAGGGTACCTTTTCGGGTTTGTTCTTGTTGGGAAACAAATTGGGGATTCACACATTTTGTGTGGGCTTTTCTTTGAAACAGTCCAGTAGAAGCCTATATAGATATGCACATAAATATACGTACCTACCGTACCTATACCGCTGCATGCATGCATACAGCCTACCTACCGAGACGTTTAGCACAAGTTCATTTTGGACAGCCCAGACATGTGGGGGTTTGGGGAGAGTGTGCCCGGGCTTGGAAGGTGCCTAAGGGATTTGTTCATTTTAAGTTTCCCTGAAATCAATCCTGGGGTCATTATTTTGACCGTTTCTAGGGGTTAAAGTCAGAAAATGGAATCGGTTGTTTCCCTTTAGCCCATCACTGAACGGGGGTGACTTTGATCATGATAAAATAACGAGGCCAGTGTAAAGGTTTAAATGGTTAGGAGGGCTACAAAGGTATGTCGCAACAAATGTACATATATATATATACATATATATATATAGATACATATATATATATATTTATATTTATATTTGCATGCATGTATGTAAATGTGTGTATATGTTAGTGGTATGGTTCGCAGGTGATCCCTACGGCCTGGTGCTGTGGCCGGCGGCCCAGGTGGCGGCCGCCGCCCTGGTGGCGCTGCTGAAAGCGCGAGCTCCGGCGGGGCGTCCCGTGTTTGCCCCTTTGGAGGGCACCCAAAACCGCCGGAACAACCGGAAAAGAAAAAAAAACAGAAAAAAAGGAGAAAAAAAAAGAAAAGAAAAAAAAAAACGAAAAACTGGTGTCCTGTTTGGCGGTTTTGGTGGAAAAATCGAGGGCGATCCCTGGTTTACCTGGTTGAGTCATCTACCAGGGCCATCTATTTGCCCCAAACAGACACCTATGAAGACGAAAGAACACTGGCAACAGAGTGGTTTTTTAGGTCAGTTTGGGTTAGAAGTATGGGGTTTGACTGGTTCAGAAATTGGTTTTATGCCCCATTTGGGGGGTCGTTTTTTTTGCCAAAAGGACACCCATGCCAGTGGGTTGCTTCCTTTTGCCTTCTGGGGGCTTGGGGAGTTTGAGGATTTGGCTTGAAGAGGCTTGCCACGCCAAAAACAGAGTCTTTAGGTAGCAACTAGATGGTGGTTTCGATTGGTATGGATATGGATTTGAAGCCCGGGCGCCTGTAGGAACGGGAAACTCCCCACCTATCCAAAGCGCCAATTGTGGGAAAGTTGAGACTTCCCCCCTTCTCAAGAGGCCTCGGCTTGCACAGCTTTACAGGGAAATACCAGCCAAGAGCCGGGTTTCCTCCATTTCCCTTGTTGGAACCTCCAAAGGGGTACCACCAGCAGATTGCTGCTTTTGAGTAACCCCTGAAGAACCGAGAGGTAGGTGTTGCTCAAGAGGTCGCCATTGGAAGCCTCAGGCCTCCCCGGTCAAAAAGCGGGCTGTGCGAAAGGCCGAGAAGCGCGGCTCGAAGCGCCGCATTTTGGAACTGGGCTGCGGCACTGGGCTGTGCTCCTTAGCCGCCGCAGCAGAGTCTTCAGGCGCGAGTTTGGTACGCCGGCAGGGGGGTGGGCCATATATTGGTCGACGCGCTGCTCCCTGAGTTCATGGACTTTCGACTTTGGGGGAGGACTATATATATATATATACACACATATATATATATATATGTTTGCGTGGCAACCGAAAGTTTGGCTACGACGCCACTCGAAGTTGCGAGAACCCAAGCAGCAGCTTGCCAGAGAGAAGCCGATTCTTAGGTGGATTCTATCGGGTATACCGCGATCCGACTGCGATCCGAGTGCGATCCTGCCCCACAACCCATTTTCTAATCTATATATAGCCGTGTTGTGCCGCAATGCAGGTCCGATCCAGCTGCGATTTGCGCAGCCAAGAGTGCTGTAAAAATGTTGTTGTGTGGGAACCCGGGTGGACGCATGCACAGCCTCATCTTGCCGCAATCCGGGCGCATTTTGTTGCACTTGCAAGTGTTTGGCAGTGTCTGGGTTGGGCAGATCAGAGCCAGGAACCAGCTGGCATTCACAGCCGCTATCTTGCAATTTGTTGTTGCACGCAATGTTTCGCATTTTCAGCCGCAGATTCCGCTCACCTGCTGACTCACCCCTGCGCCGCGCTTAGATGTAAGTTTCTACCGTCCTCCACGCAACCACCCTTAAAGGCCAAGTGTGGGGAGGATTAGGTGGTACGTGCCGCGGAGCCCGCATAGCCATATTTCAGCATCCAAGCACACTTAAGAAGTAGCCTTCTCGAGTTTGTTCTTTTTCGGCAGGGCTGATCCCTCCTTAAAGTTCCAGTTTAAGCATAAATTTGAAAACTCTGTTGCATTTAGATAATAATGATGTGTAAATACATTCTATTGGAAAGGGAATCCATTGTCAAGTCTAATTTGAAGTGGAACAATTCTCAGTTAAATTCTATATTAAAATTGAAGCTCTGATGGGATTGTTGCCTTAGCACATGTATTTAAGCTCTAACTGACTAACTCCTAGTTAAACTCTATTGTAAAATTGAGGCTCTGATTGGATATTTAAGTCCTATTGAATTGTAGAGTTCTATTTTGCAAGGAGTTCCATGGAACCTCCAGAATTTCACAGCGCGGCCATTGGGGAGGATGCGATGTTTTGTTGGTACAACCGCTACAACACGCGGTGCGTTTGCGGTGCTTTTCGGACCATGGTAGTGCTGGGGGCTACGTAAAAAATAAAATAAACACGAGTTTGGGACCTTTGCATTTTTTCCAAACAAAATTCTATTCAACCTAGTTATCAATTTCTACTCAATTTCCATTTTCTAGCTCAAATTAAATAGCATTTAATAAGGAGATAACGAAACATAATTTAAGATTTAAAATGGACTTTAAACAACATCATTCTATTTTGAATTAAGATTCACGCAAGAGGTCCTTTCCAATAAAATTGCCTTTACACATGAATATTTCGTTCAAACACAATTTATTCAATTGTGGGGCCTTATAACTCTTTCCGTCTGACATTTTGCCTTAATATATTTGCCAAGTTCTGCTCAACGTTGTATCTGAAGGTTGAATAAGTTGAACACTATCAATCACATTTTCTATTTGCGTTACATTTTACACAATAATTACATTTGTACAGTTATAAGCGTCTTTACAAATCAGCTAACATTTACGCACAATGTGTTCAATAAGAGCTCAACAGAAGCAAAGTGAGTACGAACAGCAAGAACAGACTCGCATGCACAAGCAGATGAACACATAGTACAAAGCACACTGCCACAGTCCGCTGCCAAAAAAAGAAAAAAAGAACTGGCTCAGCCTGGAAGGCTCCTGTTGGTTTCCTCCCTAGCTGCTGGTTCCGAGCCACCCGGAAGAAGCGAACCGAGCGAAAACTGGGCAGGCGCGGAAGTGGTGGCCACGGACTACCGCGCTGAGCCTTTGGAGCTGCTGCAGCAGGCGAAGTGGCACAGCTCGACGTTCGAAAAAGTTGCACTTCAAGAAAATGCGACCACTCCGTCCTCAGATTGACATGAGTTGTCCTGGGGTCATCATTTTGACGGTTTCTGGGGGTTATCAAAGTCAGAAAGTGTGGTTGTGTCCACCACTTAGGGGGTGACTTTGATCATGGTAAAAATGATGAGGCCAGTTGTCCTAGGTCCTAAAATGGAGATTCCTCTGCACTTGGCGGTCTGGGCTCTATGTGAACCAGGGTAAGCTGCAACCTCGAGGGCCCCCCCCCCACCCCCCCGGACAGGTCTTTTTGTCAAGCTCGGAGGGTTTCCCTCAGGTTTCCCCTGGAACATGACTGCTGTTGACTATGGAAAAATGAGGTCCATTCCAGTCAGACGTCCCATACCCAACCCTTCAAAATCTCACAAACCCTGGTTGAGACCAATCGGGGTGTGTCCCATTTTGGAGAAATCCGGATCACTTGGGTGGCAGTGGCAGTGCTTCGGTTTCGGAGTGTTGCAGCTTTCTCTCTCATGGGCGTTCGGTATCCTACTGGACCAAAGGCTTTTCGGGAAATGTTGACGGATGAATAACCGTCCTAGTCATACTTAAAGGGGCAGCTGGCAGGTCAGGTAAGTGGTGATTGTAAGCCTGCTCGAAACAAACCAGCAAATGCCAGTCATAAGTTAGGTGGATTGTAACCAGGCTTACTAACCATTTACTATTTACCTGATCGCCCCTGTAAGCAAGGGTATTCAGGTGAACATGAAAAGCTTTGGCACTCAGGAACTGAAAGATCGGTTCAGAATTCTGGGACACTTTGTTGGATGGTTTTAGGAAATCCCTCCATGTTGGGTTCTCATGGTCGCAACACCATTTTACTTCAGGCTGGTCGGGATTGTTCTGGAGGCGTTTCGGACAACCACGGCAAAGGGCTAAGCCCTTAATTATTCGGGAAGTCACTGCCATGACCCACATAAGGAGTTTGACCCAAGCGCATATGTCACATTTCTACTGGCAATGCTCTGTAGATGCACGCCAAAGTGTCCGTCAAAAATTCCAGCCTTAGCATGAATATTCCGTCAAATGTTCCTTTCGGCTGCTATTCGAAGCTTGAACGTACAGCGAGTTGCTTGAACAAAAGTGGGGGGTCGCCTGATTAGGTATGCTTCCTTTTGCTGGTTGTTTGAAGTTTGGAATAGGGAATCCTGACAAATAGGTTGACCAAGTTAGACCTTCTTGAACAGGGGGTAGCTGTACATGCCAACTATACATAAGTCACATAAGGATATATAAGGTGCATGCATTCAACAGATTATGTTTGTTTTGTTCGGAAATGAGTTTCACTTTGGCGGTTCTCAAAGCGCTTTTCTTTGGAGGGGCACGTCAACCTGTAGGAGTTTCGCGAACCCCGATGAATCAGGGGCATGGCCTGTAAAAAGCGAGTTTTTCTGTCGTTTTAGCTTGTGAAAAGAAGGATGCCTGAAATTAACGCGTGAACAGCCGGAAAGGTTGGAAAAGATAGGGAACCCGACAAGTTGGAGTGGCCTATTTCAAGCGAGTTTTCTTTTGTTGGTCTAAAAGACGGAAACATTGGGAAGCCCCAAGCCAGTGGCTTCGGTTTCAGGCGAGGCATCTCAACGAGCGTCGGCTGGGACGACGCCTAGCCATACGCTGCCAAAACCTGGACTTTGTGAACCAGCGTCTACCGGCAGCGGACGCTTTTCGGGCGAATGGGGCGCGAACGCTCCAATAAGTCATAGAGGTTTAAAGTTGGCTTGCCCAAATTGGCCCAAATCCAAGCTTTCCAACTAAACTTACTGAAGCGACGTCTTCTTTGTCGATCTAAGCCCCAAATCAAATCTACTGGCGAATCTGGCCAGCTTCCTGAAACGGCATGCTTCCCTTACCGCGACCAGGCCAAAGAAGATTGGGGATGGGCCAAATCACCGAGGGGTCCCAGATAGTTAGCATGTGGCTTTACAGGCACAACCACATTCCTTCATGAACATCAGATAATATTTTTAAATGTGTATCTGTTTTGTCTAATAGCCACGCAAACTCACATCACGGAGCAATACCATGGTTGCTTGGGGGGCTTTTTCCTGGGCTCCACAAGGCCTTGCCATGGCTTTGAATTGTCATTTGCTGTCTTTTTCAGCGGCGGGGTCTAAACTGATACTTGTATATATTTCAAAGGACCTGGGACGAACCAAACGGGACACAGAGAACTGCACACTGGCCTTTGGCAAGCGTTATGCAGCCTCACTTTGGATTGCTGTTCTAGGGGTCCCTAGATTCATGTTTCCCCTCGTGTACGTATCTTATCGTTCCCATGTTGTTGAGTGTCCGTTTCCTCAAGGGGGTGCATTCATTTTCGAGGTATGCTTTGGGTTGCATTCATTTTCGGGGTGCGTGTGCAACAAATGTATTGGTCTCAGGACTTTGTGGTGGCTGCTGATCTGCTGTACCTGCGCTCGACCTCCGAAGCCTTGGCCAAAGGAGAGCTGTGTGGCGCTCGAATCCGTGGATCTGGCGGCCGGAGGTCAAGACAAGAAGCCATCGACCCCATGCGACCAGTCGAGTTTTTCCGGTAACGATGTGAGTGTTAATTTTGGCAACGATCCTACACAGCCTCGTGCTTCCAGAAACCCCAAAAGTGGTTTTTGGAACCCCTCAAAACGTTCCAAACAACCACCTGCTTTTCTACTTTACGAGGAATCAGCCAAACGGCAGTCTCAAAATTTCAATACCCTCGCACTATTGAGAGGTGGTTCCCTTTTCATGCGGAAACATGTCAATTTGATGAATATGGTTCTCCGAATGTATCCAAAGTGAACCTTTGCCCCCGCGTTTTGTCGCCGTTTGCGAGAACGTTTGGGGTGTCGTCAAAATTGAGAGCCCTTTGGTACCCCTTTTAAAAACCTTTGGCTCACTGAGCAAGAGCAACCCAGAAAATTTTGCCGGTGCTCAGTAAGAAATTGCCTTCCGGGTTTTGGGAATGAACTAAGAGTCCCCTTACAGCCTTAAAGGAAACCACAACTTAAATAGTTTATCTCGGGGGCATTCCAATTCTCATTCCCTGCATCTCTCGCAAGAAAAGAGGGGCATCCGCACAATTTGCGGGTTGAGCCAAAGGGTTGCAAGTTCCTCACCAGGCACGGGGCGGTTTTTCCTTCCCTGAGACCTACCATTCTGTTCCCCAGGATGCTTGGAGGCTCTGAAGGGCGGCGCGCAGGTGCTGGTGGGCGACGCTTGGATGAGGTTCTGGGCTTGTGGGGTTTCGAGTGCGTGCGACTTGCCGGGCCCGCCTTTTGGCTCGGTTTGGATGAAGACCAAAAGGAAAAGCAACGATTTTGGGACCCCGATGTTTTTGAAGTAAACCCACATGTGGGTGTTTTGAGGCCACTTCTTCTTTGAGCCTAATTCGCGAAAACCCGAAGGAACTCACCCATTGTCCTGTCTTCTTATTGGGCACACCCATGACATGGAGGAAAAATTGATGGCGCCGAAATGGGTCGAACAGGGTATCAGCCTCACCCGCTCTTCTATCAGAGGGAAACCAAAAGACGGAAACACCCATGGTGTCCTCCTATTTTAAGACACGCATACTGTGGATGGGCGAATTTGCTCAAAACCATGTTAGCACCACCAAATGAAACCATGCTTGAAAACAACAGCAGTTGCTGGTATTTCTCGGGAATTTCTTTGTTGCTCAGGGCTTCTTGGTTGAAAACCACGGCATTTGTTGGTATCTACCAGTGGAATCGAATCACCGCCCGTTTCCGTTGGCCGAGGACACGGGGCGCCCGGGCCGGGGGGCCTTTCTGCGGCGCCTGCAGCGAGAGCTCAAGGTGGGCAGTTCTTACAACCCGAGGGTTGGAAACCTCTTGGTTTCCATGTAAGAACATCCACGGAAAGGCGAAGTTTCTTGCTGGCTTCCCTTCGAGATTACCCAAAAGCTCTTATCTTTTCTTGTGGTTCCCCTTCATTTAACACCATCGATTTCCAGGTGGTCCTTTCCTTGTGGTTTCCCTTGCAAAACTGAGTTGCCCAATTCCGACCTTTTGACCTTTAGGTTTTCCCAGTTTGGTCCATTTTAGTCATGGCCCCAAAAGCTTAACCTTTTGTTTGTGGGCCTTTGGGCAACCAAGAAAAAGAAGAAAACACAAATATACTTTGGTGTGTCGGGCGATTTTGCGGCGAATTCACCAGGTCCAGGTGGATTTTGAGCAGCTGCACGGCTGGAGCTTAGCGCTGCCCAGGACAGATGTGAATGGTTACAGGTGTTTGTTTGATCGGCTGACTTAATTTGTGGGGGCTGGGGGGGAGGGAGGGGAGGGGGAGGGAGCCCAAATATGCCCGAAATTCTCCCCCTCCCCTCCTTCCCCCCCAGCCCCCACAATGAATGAGTTCCGTTTCGGACTTTAGTCACTTAGGGGTTTGGACCATTTTAGTGGTAACTAAGCAGTTCAGACTGTTTGTTGGGGCAATCCACTCAGGAACTGATTTGGTTTGTTTGCAAGAAGAATCGATGGGTTGGTCTCACTGGTTTAATTTTTTGTGTGCCCCTTTTCCCAGAAAAAATATATTTGTAAAGGTCCTTCCTCCCACAAAGAGAAGATCACTTTCGTCTCAAAGGGAGGGTCCCTGTGAGGTTCTATGTGGCAGGGAGGATGTTCTCGAATATTAATCTGAGAGAATGTTCTAAGGTCAATGTAATAACGTTCCAGGGTGAATATAAATCTCGAGATACCGTTTTAATGTCAATGTACATCTCGGATGAATCCGGCGGACTGTGCGAATCAGGGACGACTCTCCCGAGGAACTCATCTATTTTTAGGGGTTCGTTTGACCCAGGGGTCCTCCAGGTGAATCCTCCAGCGAACACCATGGGTTTGAGAAGGGGGACTCACCACATGCCAGCCACTCGGTTTTTTTGTGCCCGGTTCTATTCGTGGCTTGGATGCCTATCTGATTCCCCAGTCAGGCCCTGCCTTGCCTTAAGGCCTTGCTTGGAAGCCAGGGAAAGAGGGTGGGGCGCTGGAGTGACTTTTTTTTTACCGGGGGGAAACCACCTGGTGAGGTGTTTGTGTGTGTTGTTTTTTCATATCTGTTTTTTTAGAAGCCCTCTATTTGGCACGTAAATATGTCTGAGTTGTTCCACATACGAAATCCTCATGCCAGATGGCAGTGGTTTTGTTCAGTGGTGACGGAGTACGGGGGAGGATTAGGAATCCCCCAATCGAACAACCCTGACCAAGACATGATATGAAGGGGCTTAGTGTTCATCGTTGTGCTATGTTCACTTGATTTGGTTTTCAAGTGTACCATCACATACGTAATTAGGCCACAAATAGCTCAGTGCCCCCCAACCGGGACCGGAAAAGTGGCGTTGATATCATATATGAGGATGTATTTGTTAGGACACCTTCCAGGGACATGTAGTCATTTCCCTAAGAAAGAAAGGGGTGGCACCAAAGAGCCGTGCTGTTGGGAATGCACTTGACTTGTCGGGTTGCATGCATCAGGTTCTGAGAATCGAAGAAGCCTGTCCCAAGAATTTCTACCGGAGGTTCGCAAGATGCCCACCGAGCATCGGGGGGTTGAGCTCACCTCCCCTGATTCAGGCATGAGCTGATCGCGCGGCAAGCGCCAGAACCTCGCCCCTCGGACAGCTTTGCTCACGGCAAGTGGGTTCGTGGCAGCCCCCAAAATTTCAGGTTGCGTTTGGCTTTCCTTTGCAACCGGCCCAAAGCAAGTACCAGCGACAACAACAAATACGATGTGTTTGTTCACCCAAAGGCTTTTTCCATGTTGGCTCCGTATTCCAGTGTCGGTTTTCTTTTGGTTTGCCTTTGGTTGGTTCCCTGTGGTTTCTGCTTGGTCTCCCTTTGGTTGGTTTCTGTATGGTTTCCCGCTGGTTGGCTTCTGTTTGGTTTCCTCTTGGCTAGTTTCCCATTTGGTTTTCGTTCGGTTTCGCAATAGTTGGTGGTTTCCCTTTGGCTTCCGTTTGGTGATTTCCCCCAATGTCTCATGTCCCTGACTGCCCTCCTATGTTCGCATGTTCTAGGAACGTTATTGAAATGCTGGTTCAAGATGTAGCAGCTTAAAGGGGAAGGCGTACTTAGTAAGTGGTTAGTAAGCCCGGTTACAACCCACTTACCATGGTTATAAGTCTCTTATGTTGGATTTTTTTCACCAGGCTTACTAACTGCCTAACTTCCCTGCCCCTTGAAGAGGTATGAAGAGGTGGTTGGCCCAACTCTTCCGCGTATTTCTGCGAGGCTTTTTCACCAATTCAGTTGACGACACCTCATGACTCCGGGATTCAATACTGCGTTCCCTGTAGTCTGGGTGAGGTTGGAAGCATAGATCTGCTTTTCGAAGAGAATGGGCAAGCGGTGAACTGGAAACCTCGCCTACAAAAAGCTTTGGCCAGGTCCCCATCCCAGCCATGCATCTCTGACCTTGGCCTTTTTGACACTGTTTGCTTGTGGGTGTTCCTTCATTTTGCTGGTGCGCAGTAGGCAATGAGGGAATGAACCTGAGGAAACCACAAGGAAAGGTTTATACGGGTCATTCCCTCGTTCCCTGCTGAGCACCAGCAAGTCATCCCCCGTAGCGGCAAACAAGTTTGCTTTTTGTTGGGAAAGTCCGGCTGCTTCTGAGCCCAAGGTTACCCCAATGATGGCTCAACGAAGGTGAATGGCAGCCGAGACAGGTGGCGAATCATTTAAACAGGTGACGGAGTTTGAAAGGGACCACTTTTTGGACGGGCCAGAACCTTCTGATTTCTCCCCAGAAGCTCTCAATTGGATTCTTGCTGAGGTCCACTGCCGGTAGGGCTGATGCATTTGCGGCCACAGGATTTGGCGTGAGCGCTGAAGTCAAAAGACGGGCTTCGGCTGTGACTGACATCTCAACCTTTGGATGTGAGATTTGTCTGGTCTCACGGTTTCAGGCAGAAACAACACAGCCCAACACAGGCTGATAAACTCGGGTGTGCGCCCTTCCAAACACTTTTCTTTGCAACGATGGCTGTATCTGTCAATTGTGTCCATGAGTCATGGCCGTATCCTGAAAGTGTTCTTTCTGTGGGTCTGTGAAGGTCAAAAAGACTGCTCGCAGACCCCTAGATCCCCCCCCCCCCCAAGGTTATAGCATCCCCCAAAAATAATGCATAAACTAAAGAACAGTTCTTCTTGTTCCCCGGATGTGGGGGGCAAGGAAATCATGTGTGAGGGGGCCACGTGTTTCCCCAAATTGACTGAGGATGCAGTTTTTTTGTCAAGATTCCCTATGTTTTACCCTCTTTGGAACGTCAATTGTCAGCTGTTTACTCCGATGCTCAGAGTTGCCGCATCAGCCTGTCGGCCATGGATTTTTGCCCGCAGTTTGCTACCTTCATTCAGGTCAGCCTCAGACGGCCTGGTGGACCACCAATTGATTCTGCCAAATTACAACCTAAGCGGAAGTGTGCAATTGACCTTGCACTCACGATGGAGTTGTTATTGTTTAACAGGATTTCCTTTCGTTCGGTTGGCGATATATGTCTTGACCAGAGCTTTGGTTTTCCCACCAGCAACCAATGGCTTCTGCAATTTCGAAGCACCGGGCCGGAGAACGGCGGCTTTCATCAACACCCAGGTGGGAGCTGAGGTTTCCGGTCAAGGTCAACTTGAAGATTGGCTGTTTCCGGCACCTTCCAGTCTTCCAGGAACCTTCTCTGAAAACCCGCCCCGAACCACTCCGGAGCTGTGGGCAAAGACGACCCAGAACACCTCCAGCAAAAACTGCGACTCGCTGAGTCTCAGCCATGGCGTTTGCGCGCCGCAGATCCGGATCCGGCTTCGCCTTGCTGGCCATTGCCTGGTGGCCAGGCGCTCAAATTGGAGACCTCTCCGTAGGAAAGCGCCCCAATGGCTCACAACGGCAAACGGCTTCCGAAGATTCTACTCGTTGTGTTTGAAGTTGAATAAACAATACCTGAACCTTTCTTGACTGGAGTAGCTCGCACATAAATCTCATATTGATATGGGTGTGTTCTTCTTTGGGGGTACGTACGCGCTTTGGGCTCATTTTAACACCATGTTTCCTCAGTCCAAAGCCAACCTTGTGACCTTTTGGCTTTGCCAGTTTGGTCCATTGAAAGAAAATGAGGCGTGGACAAACCATGGACAGACCGTGGAAAGTACGTTTAAAAGCGTGGAAAGCCTTTAAAGCACATGCAAAAGCGTGGACAGCACATTTAAAAGCGTGGACAACCATACCCCCAGCAGCCCACAACGCATGCCTGATCGGCATCGATGCCCCGAAGCCGTAGCTTCAGGCAACGCCCGCACATTGTGAGTCACATCATTCCCCCAAATGACACAACCACCCCCTCTGATTTATCCTGACCCTCTAGCCCTGGAAAGCCTTTTGCTTGCCTGGTGCAGTCTTTTAAACCAGAGGTCACAGGAAAGGATCGGAGACTGGCCGGGTCTGGTCGCTGTGTGTCGAAGTAAATAAATACATATATATATATATATATGAATATACACCCGTAGGATTCCAAAGGCCATTGAAAGAATTGTCGAGGTCGCCAGTTTGTTCTTTGCCGAAAGACCGTTTTTTTTCCGCCTGGCCCTGAATATCCAAAAAAAAACATGGTTTTTGTTGCCCAAGAATTGCTTAGGGTCAGGTCACTGACAGTCACGCCGCCCTCTGCAAATGATTGCACCCAAGCCACTCATTCCCCAGCTTGCCAAGCGTGTGGTCGCATCATTTTTCAAAATCGCCAGGTGTCCTGCCTGCCGAATATGCGTGCATAGATGCTTCACATGTTGGCACTGCAGTCCGGCTTTTTTGAAATGCTGCAAACTTAGTCAACAGATCAGCGCTTCCCCACCCAGAACTTCTTTGGAGGGCACGTAAGGGACGCCAGTCACGTGTTTTTTTGGGTTCGGGGGGGTGGCTCGTGAGACGCTATCCCGTGCCTGAGGCTGAGGCCGGAGACCGAACTCATCGCCTGGATGGGGCGGCGAGCCTTGCCTGTAATACGTGTGAGGGGGCCTTTGAATGTTGTGACCCCATGTTTTGATCAAAGTAGCAGCCTACAATCATGGCGTGCAGCGGCCATGGGGACCCACCCTTGTTGCCTCGTTGCTTGTACCCCAAAAGAGAACAGAAGGCGGGCTCTCTGTTTTTCCCTTCAGTGGGTCTCAGTGGGAAAAACGGTCTGGTTTGGCCATGATCAATGTCACAAAGGATCTTCGTCCCTTCCCTGTAGCCTTGGCAGGATCAGCCTCACCCGCCCAAGTTGTCTCAATGAACCTGCCCCCCTGCTGGTCTTCCCATGTCATGAAGCCAAAACAAAGATGGTCTCAGTTGCTCAAAGCGAAAGGATCACTTGAGCTTTTGGCTTTCCTGTTTCCATATTTTTGTAAAGGTCACACACGGTTAACATCGGTTAACCTTGTATTCCCAGGTCCTTTGGGCAAGTGGGCTTGTGGAACCCCACAGGCGCTTTGACGCTTTGACGCTTTGAACTCCGTACCAACTGGGAACATCTCCACATGGCACCCGATACATCTGTGACGGCCCCCAAATTTCTGGGTGCTAAGCGGCCAGCCCAGAACCAGCGAGTTCGTGATGTAGGCCTTTAGGGATCCAGGTCTTGCTTCAGGTTTTGGAATACAGACGTTTGCAGATGTATTTCTGATTGTCCCATTGGGCGCATGGGGCACTTAAATGTTCCTCACTCGTTCTTCAATACCCTCCCCCTAACAGAGGGTCCCTTGAAAAGCAAATTGATCTTCCTGGGAGGCAGAGCAACCAAGGAAATGAAATGAAAACGGTGCCTTAGGTAGTCTTCCAAAAGCAATGTCCACTTCCATGCCTGTTGGAGACGGTCATGGGACCACACATGGGCCGCTAATGGCCGCAGTGCACGTATGTCAGACCGTCAGACCTTGGCGAAGTCCGGAGGATTTATATGGCCGGTCAACACCAATGGTACCATCTTGGGGTAGGTGAATTCACCACCCATTTTAGAACCTATTTTAGTGGTTGGATGTGGATGTTCACTGGGACGATTTGGGTTTTGACCCCCCATATCTCAACTCGCCGGTCGCCACCGCAGGCGCTGCAGGTGCCGCCACTCTGTCGCTCCTCACGCTGCGGCCGTTGCCATGCACTGCAGAGGCGGGGTCGACGGAGGGGCCGGGCGGCCAGAAAGGCGCGAGGCAGCGGTTGTTTGAACATGTTTTCAGTGAAACTTGAGTGGAAAACGTGGTTTGAAGATCATTTGATACCAAGCGGGCCCCCATAAAGTCACAAACTAATCATAGGAATGGCGCCTTTAGCTTGACAGGAAGGGTCATTTCCCACAAGGGAAAGTCCGCTGGTACATCCCGCTTATTACAATAGATCACAGATGTTGATTTTGTATGAACAACCGCCCAAGTCACCTACATTCTGAGGGGCATCCTTTCTGAGATGTGGGGAAGCATGTGTTCTTGCAGTTGCACGAAAGTACTTGGCACAATTGCATCATGTTGGTGTTCTCATCCCCCTTGCTTACCCACATGAAGAGAATTCTGATATATAACTTGGATTTCCTCCTGGGTGCAGAGGAAAGGTGAAAGCGGGGACCCGCGACGGAGTTCTCGGCCACATTGTCAACTGTTTGGTTGCCCCCCTAAAAAGGAGGAAAAGACAGAGACGTGTAGGATTTACAGCTTGCAGGAAGTTAGGGGGAAACACAGCATCCATCAATTGAATCTCCACTTGGGTAAGAGGAATGACCCCTTTGTAACCTGTGAAGGCGTGCCGGAAACGGTTGCTGGGAGGTATTGCCTTACTTGAAAGGGAGACGCTCCGTCATTTTGAGCAAGTTGGTTGATCGGAGTTGGGAAGGCACGTGACCCTTTCGAATTTCACCCAGCCCTTCCCAGATAAAACAGGATATGAACCCTGCTTGATTACATGAACGTGGAAAAACACTTGCAACCCTTCTGCTAGCCTGTCATTTCCTGCCCCCACGCCACGTTCTGGTTCGAACCTTTCCGGAGGGCCTAGGTAGGGGGACAGGAAATAGATAATCAAGAGGGAAACGGGGTCTTACTTGTCAAGTGACACCCTGAAAGTTGCCTGGAAATTGTGGTTTTGCAGGGTAGCCACCCCCAAAGTTTGGACTCATAGGACAGCTGGGCCAATAGCCGAAGGCAGGCGAAGCATGTGCAATAGGCTTCGCCTACCACGAGTTGAGTTTGCCTTGGAAAAACCATGTGTTGGACCAAGCATTTCACCTTGCTGAAATGATGGGGCCCCACAAATCGACACAGAATCACTTTTTCACTTTTTATGTTTTATTTGTTTAAAAAAGAAAGAAAGAAACAAACAACTAATAATAAAAGCTGGATATGCAAGGGGTGCTTACCCCCCCCCCTGTCGGGAGGGAGCATTGGTAAACTCCGCGTGGGCATTAAGCAGCACGTCCTTCAAAAGAAGGTACCTTTTCTGCCAAACAATTCCTGTTTGTGATAAGGTACGGGAGGGGAATGAAGAAAGGAGATGCGTTCTTGTTTAGGAGATGTCCGCAAACGGAAACACGTACGAATCGCCCCCCACGGCTTGGAGCAGGGTTTCACGGTGAGACTTTGGAAGAGCTAAGTTCTACTCGGCCCGGGACTCCATGTGGCCACGCCCAGGGTGACATCCCCTGGGCTGAGCCGAAGCGCCAGAAGACCTCCACAGAGCAGCCCGGTGCGACACTTCCCCGAGCGATCGATTTTTCCGGTGCTGTTGGAAAGATGTGTGATTGTTCGTCAGGGTTCCTTACAAGGACAGGGGGATCCTCCAAATCCGCCTGTTGGGGTGTTTTTTTTCAGTGGTGCAGATGTCTCCTTTGAGGGATCTGGGTCAATATGGGTGGTATGACCTTCAAATCTTTGCTGGGTTCCGCCATGGTTCCGCCAACCCCCTGGATGTGCAACCACTGCCACTATGGACATGAAACCCGTTACCCTCTGGGTAGTGGTTTGGAGATAGGAAAAAAATGCAAGCCAAGCCGTCTACTTTGGAGACAGTCGCATATGGCGTTCCGCGTACAAGAAGTTCACGTGAGCAATGCAAAGTCGGGATCAAGGGCCAGCCCCGGCAGGGGTGATTGCTTCCTGGCGTCGTGGTGACTGGCGTCGTTTTTTTGTTTGGGGGCAGCCATCTTTTTTGACCAGGTTTTGCTTGTGTTGCTCATTTTATCCTTTTTGTTGCTACCGGAGAATTCTTACTGCCCAAAGTGAACACGTTGCTCTTTTTCCTCGTCTTGTGGCTGGTGGATGTTCCCATGAAACCGCTCGGTGTTGTTTTGAGGACGGGACCCTAGGGTTCAAAACACATGGAGACTTCGCTCGGGACCGTTCTTGACGCCTCCGAGAAGGTGAGGGTTTCGACCTGTTTTGACGACACCGAGGCAACTTGCGGAGGACTTCACTCGCGCCTTCCAGCGCACCCAGTGGGGCGTCAACGGGAAGGTGCAGCCACGCTTCTTCGCGGACGGCTTCGTCTTCCGCCACTCGCCACGACGAGCTCACCATATGTTGGGCCGGGCCAGTTCCTGTAGAGTTAGTGCAACCAACCCTTTCAACAATAAAGATACTCAGGGATCCCCTATTTCAGGATTTCAATCGCTACTGTCAGCTACAATTTGCAGTTTGGTGTGGGTCAAGCATGGTGAACCTCAAGGGTCGGCCCTTGACCAGGTTCGCTGGACCATTGGGCCTCAGATCACCAAGTAAAGTAACATGTGAAGATTCACCTTGAATCTTCAACTTAGGCTCCCCAAGGGGCTTCCACTTCCAAAACGAAGCGATTGACTGCCTATGGTAGATTGTCCAGGCCGAAGATCCAAGGTGACAAGAAGACCATGGGAAGCTGACTTAGCTTGGTGTTCATCTTTACTGGTTTGAAAAGCAAACCAAAGGGAAGCCATGTTTGTGTGTCGCTCAATTCCAGGAGCCACTTGGCTGCTGGTTCTGATGGTTAATTTCAAACTTCCATTTGCACAAGCATATTTGTTATTTGTTCCCTGTAATCTATCACTACTGGAAACACATTTAATTTTGCCAAAGGACGAAAAGGCAAATTTATGGAGGTCAAGCGCGTTTTTCCCGGAAATCGCGAAGGCTTCCAAGCCGCTGTTTCTTTTTCCGCAGCTTGCACACAGAAAAGCGCGCAGGCGACCCGGATGTCACCACGAAGGGCCTCCAGGCCTACTCCAAAGGGACCGGCGCTGTGCTGTCCAACTGCCGGGCTGATGCCATCGCCGCTTGCTGGACAAACCATTATTTCCCGAAAATTGGTGGAAGTGGCGAAACCGTTCTAAGGGGACAGTAGTCTTCCAGACTCTCATGTCCAATTGGTTGATTGTTGGAAACGGGTTGGGTTGGGGTTTAGGATTTAGGGGTAAGGGTGTGTAGTGTGTTTGTTGGCACGTCATGCTGCTGTTGTGTCAGGGCTGCAAGTGAGAAATCAGAAGCAGATCGAAGGGGCAAACCAAATGAGGAACGTTGACTTGAATATGATACTAGTGAGGGTTGTGCATTTTAAACTACCCGATTGCAAAGCTGTTTGGCACCCTGGAGGTATAATATGTCTCTTGTTGGTATGCCAAGCCTGTCCCACCGGGGCAAAGGACCAATGAATACATCCTCCGGGGGATGTCAACCCCATGGCATGCGGTTACCGGCCTAGGACGAGTGCGTGTGGAATCCTATGAACTCGTTGCCCGATCAAGGACTTGACATGGGGGTTGATCGAAAGGTCCTTTACATTGGATTACCATATGGGGAAGACCCGAAAAGTAACCCATGGCCATTTGCGGGCCGGGAATATTGATCAACCCGTACATGTGTTGGTGCCGTTGTCATTGACATGCAAATATGGTTGGACGGTGATTTTATGTGGCCCCCACCCCCTCAAATAAGGAATTGGGGGAGGGGGGTGACCCCTGGAATTAGGGAAATACTTCCATTTGCTGAAGAATATGTTTTCTATTTCCCCTGTTGGTTTTAAAGGGAATCTATCACTACTGGAACTACTTTTTCTTTTTTTCCAGGGGTCTTAACCAAATGGACGAATATGCTTGGACAGTGGTTTTACGTGGCACTAACTCTACCGCTATTGGGTCGGATTCTTTAGACTTTAACTTTTTGGATTCCCCTCATAATTACTTCCTTTTAGCCAGCAAAAAGTTAAACACTTTTTGCTGGCGGATCTACACCACCCAAGCCAATGACGCTCACGATCCCTTTTGGGGGAATGGTTTCACTTTGAAATCACCCAACTACTGACATGGGTGCCTTGTTTTTTCCAGGTACCCCTTTCGGAGCGTTGTTTTTTTTAGGGGAACGCGGGTGGACAAACCACTCGCCCACGCTCCCTGGGCCGAGGACGTGAAGGTTTTGTCCCCGGACAGCTTCGCCATCCGCTGGCGCATCGCGGGCACGGCCAACGTGCCCTTCCCCGGCCTCAGGATCAAGCCCTACATTGCGGGGCCCTCAGCCTTTCGGGGCTTGGGCGTCCTTTTCGGGAGTTTGCATGGTTGTTGTTGGGAAACATTTTAGATTTGTGCTTCTTGTGGTTTAGTGGTTGAAATCCCAGCTTAACTGCTAAAACTTAATTTTTTTGCGCCCCTTCCAACGTCAACCAATTCTGAGGGAGTCTCCAAAATGTTTGCTTTTGAGGGCCGGGGGGGCCCCAGCCCTAACTCCCAAAGCTCGAGGGCCGGGGGGGCCCCAGCCCTAACTCCCAAAGCTCGAGACCCAGTTCCTCTGAGGAGTTGTGCTTTAGGTTTATTTAGGTCTTCTCCAGGCGCGCCTGTTTGCTTGGGTGAACCAGACCCCCTTCATGTTGCATGTGAGGATTGTTGTTTGTGCTTGCTGCTTTGACTTTTCTTGGGTTTTGTTGGCCTTTCGGGCTCGAAAAGAAGAAGAAGAAACATCGACCCTTTGAAGGGGTCGCCGGGACCCGGCGCAAGGGTCGATCCGGTCCATGAGACGCGAGACGCTTTTCCTGTTTTCAGTTCCGTAAGCTAGTTCTTTGGGCGCCTTGCTCAAAACGAGACTCGCTTTGAGAGAACTTCATGGTCGATACCAAGGAGAGAGTGCTTGTCACTGGGGAAGTACTTGCACTCCTGGTATTCGCCTGGTATCCCGATGGTATTCCCCCTGGTATTCTTCTGGTATCCCCCTGGTATCGGTTGCACAAATCACTGCATACATGGTTCTGCTGTTGACGTTTTGCAGAGCCTACATGGTTAGGGCCTTGGACCCTCGACAGGGGCCCCCATAGAGGATTCGTGGTTTTGTTTGCCTTCGGCCCATTGCCAAGATCGGTATCACAAGCACATCTTCCACAACCATGGGCCAGTTGTTCAGCGGTTTTTATTAGTTTGGTAGGTTTCACCGCAAATGGTCAACCCACAAACGGCTTCCTTTCTTCCGCTAGGGTCGCTTGTTGGAACACTAGATAACTGGGATCATAGTCATGAGTCATGAACGCGTTGACTTTCATCAGGGGTGTTGGGGGGATGAAACGCGCCCCGCGTTTCATCCGCCAGGTTGGTTTGGCAGACAACGGACCCATGAAATGTGATATCCTCGAAATTGCCCTCTACGTGGTTTGAAGAGGAGCCACCCAAGAAATATGTCTGCAAACAGCCCACTTTCCGGGACTGGAGTCGACATGAACAGCAGCTTTGCCCTCTCACTTCGGCCCACTTAAAGGGGCGATCGGGTACTCAGTAAGCTGGCAAGCCTGGTTATAACCCACTTACATGGTTATACGTCTTCGTTCAGTGGGTTATAACCAGGCTTACTAACCACAAACAAGGGGCCTGCCCCTTTAAGCAGGAGATGTTGACACCCGCCGCTTTTGCGCTTCAAAGAGCACCACGTGCTAACTTGAACTAGGAGTCCATTTGATTGCATATTTGTAGCTTGAATTGATGCAATTGGGAATGTAACCTTCCATGTAACTCAACTATTTGTAGCTGGAATTATTCTACCTTTTCCATGATTTGGGGATTTGCATTTGGAGGTAATAAGTCTAATGTCGTGAAACCCTTGCGGAGGATACCCCTCAAGTTCACAGATCCCATTCGCCGATCTGGCCATGAATCCCCCTCACACATGGTTGGTGGATGACAATGCGGATGTCCGCAAGTTTCAGCCCATGAAGAATGACACATTTTTTGTGGAAGGGGGCCTGGGGGCGTGTCATTTTTTTGAGGGCCCCCGTTTTCAGGTTGTGTCCAAGGAAGTTAAAGGGGAACCCAGCCATGAAAGACCAAGCCAGCTCCCACGCAAACTTGCTGGTGCGACATCGGTGGGGAATGAGAAATGGAAGGAACCTTTCGGGATTTCCTTAAGCAAACCACCAGCAAGGGATTGTCCATATATATATATATATATACATATACTTCTGATTTTCGGGGTCATTCCATTTCTCAGGGCCCCTGCATCTCCCTTTGCGCAATGGGTGTGTCATTTTACAGGGACCGTTTTTTTGGGGAAGCTTCCAAGAAAGAAACAGAGATGGGCAACCCGCAAATGGACCACCCCAGATCCCACCTCTAACCAAACCGGGCGGGGCGAATCACCGGACTTAGGTCACCAGCGCCTTCACGGTGGACTCCGACGGCCTAGTGGACTCCGAGACGGCCACTCGGCGCGGAAAATGCGGGAGGCCGGCAGTTGCAGCCACGGGCCCCGTTAGAAAGAAGCGGCGGGGAAAAAAGAAAATGGAAAAAGGCCCAGCGTGTCGGAAGATATCGTGTTTTTGTCCCCTTCTGATGTTTCAAGGGAATCTAGCTGGGTTGTAGGTCATTTTTGTACTGGTATGTTTCCAGGAGGCTTCAGCAAACTGAGGTGTGTCTCCCTGTGTGCCCTGGAAAGTAAAACCAAGCAACCCAGCTTTCGCTGGGTGCTAAATAAACCATATCATTTTGCCCGAAGGAACCCTCAAGAGGATGGATCATTCATTTGATGCATCATTCCCCCCATGTTTTTCCCGAAAGGCCTCCCAACTCTCTAGTACTTGTTTTTTTGTTTTGTTTTTTCTCGGAGCCCGAGGACAGCTTCTCCATCCCCAGTTGGGACATCCTTCTCTCCGCCGCGGCTGATTGGTTGCCCGGCTTGGCGCCCCCCGAGCCGCCCCTGCAGTCCCCCTTCGCGTAAACTGCCTCAAAGGCAGACCGGCGCCCAGAGACACGAGGAATGGGCGTGTCTTTGTTGAGGCTGGCGTCTGTTGAAGTCATGTGGCTATGGGTCAAAATTAAACCACCAGGGGACCGCAGGTTTTAAATTTTAGTCCATGTTTCCAGGATTCCATTTTGGGTACATACTTTTGACCCACAGACACATGTTGTTTTTGTTTTATGGAGGGCCCGGGACCCATTTGAGGACGCACAAAGTTTTGTACGCTTTCGGAGGAGCTCACTTCCTCGAAACCCACATGTTTCTTCTCATTTGCCCGGCCCAGGTTAGATCAATTTCTGTGTGGCGAGCCTTTTTCTACTTTGTGGGGAAGTGAGCTGAAGACTAACATTTGCTTAAAGGCAGCTCACCTTGTGGTGTATGCTTTGTCCAGAGCATGTTTGTTTTTTTGGTTCCGCACGTTGCTATGTCTGGTATACAATGACCCTGTTTAGCGCGGCGATTAGCGCGGCTTTGGCCGATGAAAAAGCGGCACTTCGAGCAGTGCGTGCCTGGCCAAGGGTTTGGTTGAGGGGGCGGGTTAGAAGCACCTCCCCTACTGTTTGTCCTTCTTTCATTTTATTGGGCTAAACAGTTGGAACTTCTTTGGTTTGGGGGGGAGCGGGTTAGAAGCAAGGCACATGGGGCTGAACTGTTGGAACTTAGGTTTCCTTCCGTGGGGCTCGGGCAAGCATCCGGCTCTTGTCTTAGCCCTCCGAAAGTAGCACCCGTTGACATCTTTTTTGATTGGCTTGACCACTGACATCTCACCAACCTGCTTGGTGGACAGAACTCGGTGTTCCTAGATCAGATCGCCAGAAGTCTGTCAAAACAAACAAAACTGCTCACCTAGACTCAGTTCCATGTTTTTTGCGGTGTACTCCTGAGTTGTTCGTTGCGCCAAGTGTTGCGTTTGCGCTGTTTTCGTTGATGGCTGCACAGAACATTTACTTTCTTGCTGACACATCAATTGTTTGCCACACAGACCGGCCAGCGCATCTGAAATTGCTAAGCCTGGCCAGCCTGGCCGTTTGAGTTTGTCTCAAAATAGGATTCAGACCCCTTTATTGTGGGAATTTAACGGGAAGCCACAAGGAAAGCAACCATTCCATGGGGCCCTACAATTTTTGGGAGATTCCCCCCCCCATTTAGCCGAGGACCTTGACTTGTTCCAAACCCAAATTTACTTCTTGGTCTTCATTTGACCTTCCGTTTATGGAGCCCAACAAAAGCGGTTGGAGGTCAAAAAGAACAAACTCAGTTTCTGTGAATGAACTCGCTTACCGTGCTTTCTAATTGAAGCTGTTTAAAAAAAAGAAATAATAGAAAGACACTGCCCGCTGTTGAAGTCTGCCTTTTGGCTAGGTCCAAACGGCCGGCTGAACGGCGGGAAGAGACAGGGGTCCTGCCCCAAACGGAGGGTCAACACGCTGCATAAATGCAAGGCTTTCGCGGAAACATCACAGGCGACAGCCTTTGTTGGGAATCTCAAGGTAAGCTTCCCATTTTTTTTCCGGGCTTGGTATTCTTGAACCAGCAATCCAGGATTAAGAATTGAAGTCTGATATAATTTGATGGGGTTGTCCATCAAGAGGATGATGCAAACTTCCAATTCATCCGGAGAGCAGTGCCGACGAGGGTCGTGCAGTTCAGTCGGTAAGGGTAAAGGGCTTTGCCAACTACCCTTGGAGGAATGTGAACGAGACACTGGGGCGAAACCTTTGGACAGCCCTCCTGGACAAACATGGCTCCCTGGGTTCGGGTTCCCCAACGTTCCCCTCTAAGGGAGGTTTTCAACATCACTTCTCGGGCCAATTTAAACACAATTGCCTTTCGGATGATGTAAATATCGTGAGCCCTGTTGGCTTTCCTTTTGGTATAAAACTTGGATCAGACCAAGCTTCTACAAACCATACCTGGCGGCTTGCTTTGAGGGCCTATGGAATTTCCTGCCCAGCTTTGGCTCAAGCCCGGCATGGGCCAAAACGGCTTAAACAACTAGTTGCCATGGACATGTTCGAAGGAAAGCCCAACTGTTGTTTGTTTCAAAAACGGGTCTGGATGGGTGTTGAAGGAACAAGTGGGGAAACCCAAACGGAACCCACCAACTTGACAGTCCCTGAGTTAGGAAAAGCGCCAACAAGAGGATGTTAAACAATAATGTTTACATGTTAATTTTGACTTATCTGGGTGCGATTTGAAAGCGTTGGAGCCTTTGGCGGACATCATTTAGGTCGTGAGCCATGTCCACCAACCACTGTTGGGGGTTCCCTGCTCGACTTCAGAGCCATATAAACACGATTGAACCGGTGAGAAGCCCTATCTTTGCCCAGCAAGCATTTGCCGTCATGGGCTAGATCGCCACACTCCAGTAGGACGCATGGCAAACTTCAAGCGTTTGGTCTCCTTTTTGCTTGGTTTGCTTAAAAAATAGAGGGCGCGGCCCTGGTTTAGATGGTTTATTCTGTTTACCAAGGCCATCTATTGTTCCAAAAGGCCACCTATGTTTGCGACGGCTTTCATCATGCTAGTTCAGCCCCCAGGCAGCTTCAACTTTCTTGTGCCAGTAACATCGGAAGATCATCCAGAAAGGGAGCCTCAAACAAGACACGCTCAAGTATGCGAGACAAGGCAGCAACTTGCCATGGCGGCTTGAAAGGCCAGGGCAGATGGTGACCGCATGCAACCTGGCCGCGTGAAGAGAGCACTTACCCTTCATGTGGGCATGGGTCAAAATTAAACCACCAAACAGCCGCTGATTTTAGTCCATGTTTCCATTTACCAGGGTTCCATTTCGGATACCTATTTTTGACCCACAGCCATGTAAGGGTACTAATAACGCTCGATGTCTTGATGTGCAGCGGATATTTGCTTGTCCAACGAATTGCTTGCATGCAGCAAAGTTGGTTTGAACTTTTGTTGCGTTGGTGAGTGGGCAACTTGCAAATGAGTTCAAACTACAGCAGTGATATGCCTGTTTGCCAAGCCACGGGCAAAGTAGCAGTGCTACTTTTTCGTCAAGACAGGAATCACGAACCCATCGGGACGTGCCCCCACCATGTTTCAATCCCTGGCAATTGGGGCACCAATATAGATATGTGTGGCATTTGAGTTCTCGGCTCAAGCTCAGATTTGTTTTGTCTGTTTCGTTCTTGCAACACATGTGACGGATGTTCTGGGGAACATATCGGCAGCCCTGCGCATGCTGTGTTGTTCACATGTATTCAGGCTCACGTGCTCGCCCAGGACAGATGCCGAAGAGGTTGAGGGAGCTTTGGTCGACTGGATCAATACCTGCCCCTCAGACTGAAGCCTGGGTGCCGGTTCGTGAGAACATCGACTGAGCTTTTGGTTTGCCCTTTGCATTTGTTCAGTCAAGACTCCAATCATCGGATGCATCAACCAAAGAGGAAGCCCCCTTATCGTTCTTTGGTGGGTTTCCTACATAAAAGGGTTAACCAACCACAAATCCACTGAATAAAATCAGCTTCTATTTGGGTTCTCCCAAAACTCGAGAACCGAACAACCAAAAAGCTTGCGGTTTCTTACTTCTCCAGTTGGTGGACTCAGCTTTTGGGAGAGATCGTTTTATTGGTAATCCCAAGGCTTTTGTTTGACCACTCCACTCAGGAAGTCTGGCATCTCCAGAATTGATCCATTTTTGGGGTATGCAACAGGTGAAACTTCACGATCCCCCAATCCCATTGTGGGCCTAATCAGGTCTATCGGGGTCCGTTTTGGGCCCCTACAAGGAGATCCCACGGGTCCTTTACCACCCTAAGCTCGCCTCTCAGCCGACGCGGGGGACCCTTGACCACCATAGGCTTGCTTGTCCAATGTTTCTTAGTCAAGGTTCTATTTCCAGGCTCTTTGGGTAAGTGAGTACAAATGAGGTTTGGGTGTATCCCAGGTGTACTTAAAGGGGCAGGAAGCCTGGTTGTAACTCACAACAGCCATACTTATAAGTCTCGCAAGTAGGTTATCTCACCAGTCGTAACCACTTACCTGACGTACTCGATCACATGGCGCCCCTTTAAGTACCCTGCCAGGTTTTCCCTTCCCTCCAGCCTTCCTTTGGTCGCTGGCGGCTTCGACGTTGTCGTCGCCCAGGTTTCCCCGACGCCGATGTCGAGGAGTTCGACGACCTGGCGGATGGCGCGATCCTGGCGGCGCTTCGACGAGCAAATTTGGCCCGAGTGAAAACCGCACTCCCGTGGAGTATCCTAAATGGGGTGGTCGTTTATGTCTGGGGACCCCCTCAACATGGTGGTTCATGTTGGCCCCAGATTCGTCAACCCACAAACAGCAGCCTCCAACAATCATGGCTTGGTGCAAACACACCCTGCACGACCCCAGTGACCATGGGAAATGGGGACCCAGCCTTGTTTCCTTGTTGCTTTTTGCAATTGATGTTGGCCCCAGATTAATCAACCCCGGTTTATGAATAGAAGGGTGAGGCCCCCCTCCTCCAAAGTGGTCCCCTCCTCCAAAGTGGTCTGATTCCCCACAAAACCCAGGGACACCCCCCTACAAACAAACTGGGGCTGATGAATATGGGGTCAACATCATCAAAAAGACGAGCCACCCACATGTGTTATCCTGTTGGTGTTCAATTTGGAATCTATCACTGGAATGTTCTCTTTTTTCCCACGGCACAGTACGCTTCTTTTCCTTTTTTTGACCCCTCAAAATGCTGGTTTCAATCTTAGTGTCCTTCTGCAACCATGAGCGAATGGTGGATTTCAACTCACTCCCTCAGTGAGGAGTCCCTATATATTTCCTTCAAAGCCATTTTAAGCATGACCTTTTGCAAGGGTAGCTCAGTTTCCCGCTTTGATGTTTAAAGGGGAAGTATCGGGAGCCCTTGGTGGGGGGTTGCCACACTTTTCATAGTGTAGATGTACTTACGTCCCAAGTTCCTGGACGTTGGTTCGGCCCTTTTGGGAACACCATTTTACTGGCCAACAAAGAGACTGAGCTCGTTGCGGCCAACGCACTCAGGAATTGAGCTCATCAGTTTAATCCCCGGGTTGCCCCTGAGCCTGTAAAGATGACTCAATCGCGAGTGTTTGGAGCTTTGGTTATTGAGCCTTTCTTTCTGGGGACAAACTCAGCAATGCTGTTCAGTCAACAGCTCATATTCCACAGCCCATTTTATAAGGGAAGGGTTTGCCCAAAGTGATCCTCCCCATATTCCCAATGAGGACTTTCTGGGGTGTGCCCCTCAAAGGCGGATACCTTTCTCCAGAAATGGCGCGTTCTATGGATTAAGCAGGGGTCAATGCCATCAGGGCGAACATCACCTCTCAAAGCTCCAAATCACCTTGGCCTAGTTAGTGTGTCAATGGTTCCCAGCAACAAGCTGGAATTTGTTTCCAGTCTTGAATTGGCCCTGCACAAAATGCGTCATGGGCTGAGTTGAGACCACTAAATTTGAACCCCACTTGGGGTGGATGTTCCCTTCGGTTTTTAGGGTATCCTTCCAGCACACTTTACTTCAGCAAAACTGACCTTTGCCGCTTCAGTCCAAGTTTGATCATATTTTTTGACACGTCTCAAAGGTTGACCTTGTTTGGTGCTCAGGAAACACATTCTATTTCAAGCATGACACATGAAGCAGGATCCACGCAAATGTATTGATTGACAGGGGGTGTTCCATTTAAGACTTTGCATTTTTTAGTAGGTGTTTTAGGGTTTTGGCTCTGTTCATTTTTAGTTGGGTTTTGGTTTGCAAAAAACCAACCGTGCAAAACGACCTGGCAGCCAAAAAAAAGGTGATGCTTAGACCAAACCGGAGGTGAAACAGATCAAGAACCCCAATCCAAGCCCCCGGTTTCAACTCCGAGGACACGTTGCAGCTCTTCGCGCCGGAGGTGGACCCCTCCAACACCGCGGCAGGCAGCGGGGGTTTGAGAACGGAGGTCACTTCGCATGTTGCGTTCAACGGCAAAAACGGGTCAACCGCCTAGTTTGTGGCAAGCTCAGCTGACCCATATAGGAGCTTATGAGAAAGATCCGTTTCCTGATCCCTTGATCCAGCTTTCGGAAGGATAGTAGCATGTGCATCTCCCCAAAAAGTGAGACAAGGTCCCAACAAAATGAGACAGGCCTAGGGGCTGCCCATGTCCCCCCCTGTTCAATGTAAACGTGACCTTTTGGGCGGACCGGGGAATCTTGTTGGGGTTTGGGAAGGGCGACGAAAAGGAACCAAGGAGACTGGACGGTGAAAGGAAGGGAGACATGGTTCGGATGCATATGACGCAAATGATGACACAACGCAACAAACGGAGAGAATAGCCTTCTCCTTCTGGTCGTTCGTTTGGAGTTCCTATGCCACGCGATGGAATCCTTACTCAATTTTGATGTTTCTTCTTGGGTGTGAAGGAAATGGTGAGAAGAGATGCCATTCCAGCGAGTCCCTTCACTGGTGAAGCCCATTCTTTGCACCATACTCCAAATCAGCAGACAACTATTTGGTGGTAAGACTCACTCATGTAAAGCAAACAAAAAGAAAGCAAGAAATAGATCAGTGACAAAACGATGGATTTGGAATTCATATATGACTTCTCTTTTTATTGATACTCTCCTTCTCCATCTTCGTAGCACAACACCGTCTGGGTCCCTCAGCTTTGGTAACTATTTGATAAATATGTTTGCACGTGCTTGGTTCGAGCATCAATCTTCAACTTAGGAAGTTCAACCTGTTTCCTAGTTGTTCAGTGAGCTTTAGTCTTCAAATCCTTTTTGTACTCTCAGACTAACATGGAAACTCCCATGAAGACCTTTGCAAATAGCACCAAGTCTTTCAAAGGGCTTCTGGGAGCTTCCATGTTCGCCTGGGGGCGGGTATCGGTTCGGGACTCACAAACGGAACCGACAAGACATGGATAGAGGGGTGCGTGCGTGCTTGAAAAAAGCCGGGAAACCCATCCGCCTGTTGATGTGGAGGATACCCTTTGGTTTGGTTTCAAGGTAACCAAAAAGGAGGAACTTGAAGGAGAAGGAGCCCCTAAACCATAAGATCCCAAAGACAGTTGTAGAATGATTCGTTATGCTTGTTGTAGGGAGAAGGGGCGCTGAACCCTTGTTGCTATCCCGACAGCTCGGCCTTTCATTTCCCTCTGCGCCATGTGCTTGCGTCGTCTTTTTTCCGCTTGCCTCTTGTCGTAGGCAGCGCCAAGCTGCTGCACGGTTGCCTCAGCAGCTACTTCGGCCAGCGCATTTCGCTGCCGAGGCCGGGAAACTTCTCGGACACGGGTGGGCAACAAACTGGTTTCCACCAAACCCTGACCCGGCCCCTGTTAAACGGAGGTCTACCCGAACAAGTATGTTATAGTTTGGAGTAGGCTCTATGGAGCAGAGTCCTTGTACTAAGCATAGAACCACTGCAACGATCCTTCCCAAAAAGTGACTAAAATCCAGGAACTCACGGAGCGAGCCATAAGCGAGACCCTAACTTTTGGCCGTAAGTTGAGGTCTTGGAAGCTAAGGGAAAAGGGTTAGGGGAAGTCCAACTCACAAACCAAAGTCTGATTTCCCACGACCATTGGGGGGCGCTAGCTTTCTCCGTGCGTTTGGATATGGGTATCTCCTGGAATTTGTGAATTGCTTTTGATCAGTTCACAGGATATCCCAGATCTGAGTAATCCTTTGCAGGAGTCGACTCTATTTGACTGGTCCCGAGTCCAAGCCTGAAGCAGACCTGGGGTGTATCGTTTTTGGACGAAGCCGGCCCTGAAAAGCCCTCACAAGGAGATAGCCGTGCCCACTTCTCTCCCCCTCTGAGCCTCCAAAGTTCCTAGAATAGGGCGAACCCCAACCCCTTAAACCCTGGACCCAGACAAATTGCTAAAATTCACACTTTGCTTCCGAGTCCACTTAGATTTAGCTAGGTGAGCTAGGGTCTCACCGGCCGGGGGTCTCCAAACAGGCCTTAACTTTCGAGGGCCTCCTTTGGAGGGCAAGCTACTTGCAGGGCCAGGGTACGTCAGGTATGTGGCTAGTAAGCCTGGTTAAAACCCACTTAGGAAACCTATAACCATGGTAAGCGGGTTTAACCAGGCTTGCAAACCACTTACTAAGTACAATGTCGTTTTAAGTTTGGTCTCAGCTTCAGTCTTGGCTTGGATTTCCCTCCCACCAATTAGCACCTGACTTCGGGAAATCGGCTCTTTAAAAGGAAAACCAAAACTGAACCCCTCGAAACTCGAAACGTCAGCTTCCGCGTGAAAAGGGTCGGAGGGTACAGACTTTTGGTCTCACAAGTCCTCAGGGTCTTATCCTCAGACTTGGCCTTATTTGGGGGAACTCCTGAGCTTTGGAGGGTGAACACGTTTTCCACATCTGAACTCGCTTTTGACGGGCGCTGTGCCAACAGTCAGGGAGCCCTTAGGTAGTTTGGTTGGGGTTTGGGTTTAGCCACCCCCAAACCTCCAAACCACCAATCCGAAACAATGCCCCAAATTTACCCTCCAAAGGGGCCAAATGTTGGTGATTATTCTTCCATTTGCTTAAGAATATGTTTATTTTCCCCTCTTGGTGTTGAAGGGAAGTCTATCACGCCTGGACATATGTGCTCATGTTTGTTCCCGGGGACTTGAGGAAAATGGGGGTATTCCCTATCTAGGGGCACCTTCCCCGCTCTGTCCAAAGATCCTTCTTTGGAAGAAACCTCAAACCAAGGGAAACCCGAGGTTTGTGAAACGAACGATGGTTGAAAAGGACGGAAAAGGAATCAAACCCTAGACGCAAGGATTGTCCGGGAATTGGAGTGGAGATATTCCCTACATTCTAGGGGTACCTCCTGGAATGGGAGGGCTGAACCAGGGCTCCTTAAAAGATACATGTTGCAACCATTGGAAACATGTTGCTTTTTCCTCCAAAATAAAGTTGGAAACCACCACAGGCGATGTTCAGGTGTATGATGCATCCGGATCCCTGTGAAACAGGCTGGCGGGGAACATGCACAACGGCGCCTTCTGCAAGCCTCTGCTGCTGCGGGCGCTCACGGAGGCGGTGCTGCTGGCAGCGGTGGAGGGCCCGCGCAAGGACGAGACCCACCGCGGAATGCGTAGATCGGTGCATGTGAAGCCATTTATGCATTTGTGTTTGTGTGTGTGTGTGTGTCCGTTTTTTGTTGCGGTCTTTTCGAGAAAACACCTTTTGTTTGGAGTGAAATTTTCCAGATTTCGAGATTTTTTGGACTTAGTGGGGCTATCCCCCAAACATGCTGTTTGTTTGCCCTTTAAACCAACCCGAGAGCGGGTGGGGGGTCTCACACAGCCAGCTTAAAAATCACCAGTTGGGCTAATTGTGGAGGAGTTTTTTCGTGGTGGGGTGGGTTTTGAGGGCCGTGATGCCGGGCAAACATACTGTGGATCTGTCTCGAAATGCTGTGGATGGAGTTTGTCCGGAGGTGGTTTATCCATGCCAACTAGTGCAAAGTGGATTTTCTCCATCTAGAATAGGTGTCCTGAGCATCGTTGTGAAAGACATGGTTTATAGGGCCAGCTTTTGTGATACCAAGAGAGCCCCTTTGAAGTGAAGATCGCCATGGGAATGACCCATGGTGTTCCTAGTTTGTTGTTCAAGCAACGGGGCGTGAACATCTAATGGAAGGGGGCGGGAAGTGCTGATTTAGAAACACCCCTGCCAGGCTTTTGCCACCCAATTGTTTCAAGTTGTTTAAGCCACGCTTGTTTCACCAAGCTCCTTTCGGTGTGACTTGAAAATCTTTCAAGGGGCCAGGCTCGTTTAACACATTCCTGCCTCCAGCAGCCAACAGGGCCACGCGCAGGCAATCCTTTTTGGGCCCATGAGCTCACCATGCATGCGGGTTCAAAGGGAAATAGGAAACTGGCCCAGTTTCGAGACACCGCAGTCTTGCAACCCGAATCGCCGAATTGGCAAAAATGAAGCCAGGTTGAACATCAGGGTCAAAGCCCAAAGTCGCAACCTTAAGGAAGCCAAAAGGAACCGAACCACCTGCCTACTGTTTGGCCTCGCAAGGGCTCAGACAAAACCTGTCCCGGCTTGCTTACAGGGAAGAGGATGGGAAACAACAGGAAATGGTGTAAGATGGTGGTGACAGTGAGTGGTTGGAAATGCCCAACATAGCATGTGCTAAAGTCAAAATGCTGTTGAGGTTGATGTACAGGGGACCAGGAGAACACATTTGCAAAAGCTGACCAATATGTGTTCAACTTGTCCACTATGTATCCTTCTAAACACCGTGATATACCTTTGCGGTGCTCCAAAACCATGTAAACCTCGAACCCTTTGACGACACGCCCAGATTGTGAAAGAGAGGGCAATGCACATTTTCCACGTGAGGAGGAGGCCATCCAAGCGATCATGAACTTGGATGAGCTGGGTGCCTCAGGTTTGCTTTTGGGTTACCCTTGGTGGTTGCGTTGGGGGAGTTGAATCCCGGGTCGCCTGAAAAAGGTGGTTTGGTTGACCCCATGATTCCGGGAACCAGAGAGGGCACCCAAGATGCCTTTAACATCAACCAAGGGCGTCCCTTCTTAGATTCTTGCCCATTGAAATCCACTGTGACATGTTGTTTCAGTTTGACGGAAGGAACCTAAGAAGGGGGTTGAACAGGGGGGCGATTCTTCAAAAACATTTTTTTGTGGGGGGGATCCGTGTTGGTTTGCAGAAGTGTAGGTGTCGAGTTGGTAAACATAGGTGAAGCACCCGGTCCGAGCTCTCGAACCCGGCATCCCCCCCGTGCCGTTTGCCTGGTTTCCCGGCAAATTGATCAGGGCTCCCAAAAAAAAGATACATGTTGCAACCATTTATAGACATTTATAAACATGTCGCTTTTTCCACCCAAAAGTTGGAAACCATTTACAAGTTGCAATGTTCGATCGGTGTATGCATCCGGATCCCTGACAACATCTGGAGGCCTGTGAAGGGAACCAGGGGCAGAGTTAGGGGCAGGGGGCGGATAGGCCAAAGCAGATGGCCCTGGGCAGCGCGCTGCAGCGGATCATGGCAGAGTCGGCCACAGGCGATCCAGGTGAGCGCCGTTTTCCCGTGTTGTTGTTTTTTTCTCCCTGACGAGTTCCCATTGTGTCTGGCGGAGAGGGGATGGGATGGGGGGGAGTTTGTTACCAGAATGGGGGGTGTAGCCCAAAGATCAGAAGAACTGGGCACCGTGCCGTTCTTTTGGGGTCCGAGACCAGTGAGTATGTGGAGGTATTCTAGAAACTACTTTTGCGCGACCCAGCGCATCCCCCATTGAAGCCAACCATGTGGGTGGCACTTTGTGTTTGAGTGGGTTCCCTCGAAACCAACCCATTTGGCGGTCAATTCACGTCAACGGACTCTGAAAATCCCCCGTTGGATTCAGGGGAGGCAGCTCTGCTCGTGCCACATGCCAGGCAGTTCGCAGCAGAATGCGGAGCACCCAGAGTCCGGCCCGCCCACACCACGTGCTGAGACGGAGCCGCGGTAGGGTCAAGTCCTGCAGGGTTTTCCATGGTTTTCCCCTAGAAGCGTAGACTTGGCTATTTCGTACCTGTAGGAATGGCCTTAGTTGCTCTGCGGGTTCCACCTTTTGATTGCTGGGTTCGGGACTGGCTTATACAAATGGAATTGATCCCAGCAAAAATGTTTCCGATTTGGGCGAATATTATGGCGACCTCACATAAGAGATTTGCGAGCTTGCCCCTCACTGCTGAAGCAAGCTCCCTTTTCCAGGCGAACCATAAATGTCCACGTGCTTAGGGTAGTTTGCATGCCTGCGTGTATGTGTTGCGGCTGTTCTGAAGCGGGGATGGTTGTGAGTATGGTAAATGAGTTTGTGTTTGATGCCTTTTTAAGCAGTTGAACCATGAATTATGCTCTGAGAACTGGGGCCTTGATCACTGCAATTTGATCGATCGGTTCAGCAAGCAAGCCCACAGCGAATCGACATGATTCGACCTTGTTTGTTCAATGGGTTACCCTGTCAATATCCAGGTCCGTGTGAACCTTGGGGCAAAGCATCAATACTTCCCCAGAATTAGTTCCCCTTTTTATTTTTTGGCTTTTTTGGGGTCCCTTTGTTTTCCACTAACCAGGCAAACACGATATATGTTTTTGCCGGGGTCCTAATTCCAGCCAAGAAAAAAAGGCAATCAAGAAAACAAAAACAACTTGGGGAAAAGCATCAACAAAGGCGACTGGTTGAATTTCCAGGCGCTTCAAGTAGCTTGGGCGACCGGCCGTTTTTTTTTGAGGAGTACAAGACGGAAGCGGACTTCCTGCACGACGAAATCCAGGAGACGGCTCTCAGAGAAGAGCTCCGGAAGTCAGTCATACGGAGCTCGTTTCAACCCGGAGGCTCAACGGGGCTCGTTGAATTTGGATGTTTGGTGGTTTTAAACAACTTTGTTAGCGCATTTAAAGGGATGATGTGTTAAGGAGTTGTTTGGCAAGCTTCGGCTCGAAGCAAAACTTGCGACAAAAGGTGCTTGCCAATTTCCCTTGGATTGAATCATGGTTTTGCGCGGTTGAAAAAGCAAAAACTTGCCCCCAGCAACCCCTCTGCTTGCCTTGCACAATTTTTGCCTTCCTCCAACCTGCGAGCTGTTGGAAATCAAAGGGCCTCTCAAGCCTTCCAGTTCTATTTGCCTTTGCGATAGCGCACAGTGTCTGTTCGACGCAGCGATTTATTGGGTGGAGGGGGAAAGAAGGAGAAGGCCCCAAAAACAAATAAGTCAGTGGGGTTCAGTGGGGTTCATCCGCTTCTCCCAGAATGGCTCCATTTTCTTTGTCTAGCTCACTGGGCAACTGAATGGACCCGCATTCTGTTCCCATGCAGGGAAAGCATGATACATGTTTCCCTCAGCAGCTTGTTTCACTGTTTGTGGGGGCGGGGGTTTTCAAATTGTGTCCCTCGCTTTTGCAATCAATCTTCGCACTGGCTAACTGTTCCTGCAAGGAAACACTGAGCGCTGCCGGGAGACGTGTCAAAATAGTATTCCGTTCAGAAGGCCGCTTTCACTACGTAGAATGTGTTGGTCGGATGTTGCGTGACAGAGGGCTTCTCGAAGAGGAAATCGATCTTCCAGGTTTCCTCCTACAGGTGCTGTCGACCACAAGTTCTGACTTTGATATTGGGGCACCAGGCTGCACCAGGGTCCAAAAAGCGGCCCTGCAGCACTGCATTTGTTGCAATCCAGAATGTGAGGTTTGGTCAACATGTCCAGCATTCTATGGCCAAGATGGGGAAGGCACGCACTCAATGTCCCCCTCAGCGAACTGAAACCCCAATGTTCAGTTAGGTTCCTTGCGTAGCCACTGATGGTGAGTGTCCCCTCAAAGGAAGCTCCAACATGGTGTGGAGAATGTTTCATCTTTTGCAGACCCCCTATGTCGAATCGTGAAAGTTTCTTTAGGGTGAAGGCTAGGGAACTGTGCCATCTCCCACTCAACTGTAGCACCCCTCGCTCCCTGAGTTCCAATTGGCTTTTACCTTCTGAGAAGACAATTTGAGTGGCAACAAGTTCCTGGACTTTTGTGGCCAATCCACTCAGGAAGTCAGCAGCGGATAGCTCAGTCGCCCAAAGCCGACCTTCGACCTTTTGGTTTTCCCTTTTTGTTGGCCCATGTTTAGTAAAGGTTCCAAAGGGTTAACCTTTACGTCTAGGTCCCTTGGGCCACAGAGATAGGGACGGGACAGCGCTCGAGGATTTGCAGGAGCGCTGCAACGCCGAGATGCGGGCCATCGACGGCCTCGAGAACAGCGAGCAGGCCGAGACACGGTTTGAACAGCCAGGTCCTGGCTCCCTTGAAAGGACAAAACTTCCCCAGAATGAGTTCCCCTTGTTACTCTTTGGTTATTTTTGCTTTTTTGGGGCCCCTTTTTTTTCCATCAACCAGGCAACATACAGGTTTTTAAGCTGGGGTCCTAGTTCCAGCCAAGAAAACAGCTCCAAATGCGTTCATTCTTATCAAGAAAGCACAAAAGCTCCAAACGCTTTCGTTCTTATTACAGCCTCACTTTATGGGAGACGTGGGCAGGATGGGTTGGGTTTGGATTCCACCATTTGGCTGGCAGGCATTGCAGGCTCAGCTGCGTGCCGTGATGGTGGACTTTATCGCCGAGGAGGACGCGGGAAGCTTCGGCAAGTTTCTAGGGGTTGATTCCTCTTCCATTCTTTTCAACCATCCTTTTCAAAAACCGGATCCCAGGTTAACCTGGGTTTTTGATGGTTTCCTGAAAAGATTCGGATCCCTGGAAAGAATGGAAATGGAAGGTACCCCTAATTCCATATTCAAGGGGGGTGGGGATTTCTAGCAGCACCACATGAGTAGAAACAAGACCAACACACAAACTCAAGAAAGAGCAAAGAACCGAGCACCACAACTTCCATTATGGAAGACAACAAGGCAACCAACAACGACAACGCTAGCTTGAGTCAAGGATCCCCACTTTCTAGGTTGACTAGCCAAATGGAGGTGGGGACCGCCCACCCCCTTCCCCCTCATAGGGGCGTATTTTGTTGACGGTGGTTGGGTTCCTTTTGTAGGCCCCTGAAGGTCCCTTGATCAAGGGGCCTTCTCAAAGAAGACAGGCGTCTTGTGTGGGCATTTGCACTTCCACGTTCGCTAGTCATACCCCTTCGATAAGTGGAGGGGGGGCCGAACAACAAGTGGGGGGGGGACTTGTTATTTCGAGGGGGGGGGGGGGGGTTGGACAAGTGGAGGGGGGGTTGTTGTGGGGGTGGGGGGGCCGAACAACATGGGGGAATTGTTGTTTCGAGGGGGGGGGGGGGTTCGAATAAGTGGGGGGGGGTGGTTGTGGGGGGGCCGAACAACAGTTGGGGGGGGGGGACTTGTTGGGGAGGGTCGAACAATTGGAGGGGGGTTGTTGTTGGGGGTGGGGGGCTGGTTGTTTCGAGGGGGGTCGAACAAGTGGAGGGAGGGGGGGAGGTTAGGGTGGGGGGGCCGAACGACAAGTGGGGGGGGAGACTTGTTGTTTCGAGGGGGGGTCGAACAAGTGGAGGGGGGGGCGGTTATTGTTTGGGGGGTGGAACAAGCTTTGGGGGGGGGGCAGTTGTTGTTTTACAGGGGAGCTGTCGAAGGGTTGAACAAATGGAGGGCGACTGCCTGCAGAGCTGAATCGCTGGCTGGCGGCCTTCGACATGCTGCTTGCGTCTGGCCGACGCCGCCGGGGCGAGTGGTTGGTCAGGGAGGCCTGGGCCCCGGGCAAAGAGGACGCGTGGAGCCGCAAGCGGACGCCCATTGCGGGCATCGACTTGCAGTTCCACGAGAGGGACATCCCCGACCCCACGCCTGTGGCTGGGCTCACCGAGGTGGAGCAGGAGCAAGGGCGCCTTGTTCGCGTCTCGTTGGGTTTGACTTTTCTTTTGCGGCTTTGGCTTGAGTCAAGCATCTGGCTCCCGTGGACGCTCTCCCATGAAAGCTGGCAGGCCTTCCTCGAGGAGCCGGAGCTCCCGCTGGAGGGAGACACCTTTTCCGGCCTCGCGGTGGGCGACAAGTCGGGGGAGCTGGAGTCGGGCAGTGCTACATCTCCAAGGGCTGCTAAGAAGACTCGCAACAAGATAGCTTGGAAATAGAAGATAGTAAGTGAGACAAAGGTCTGCTTATCAGGGGCTTATCCTATGTTTATCTCAGACAGGTTTGGCTATTCCGCCGGACATATAGTAGACTTACGAGTAGCTAGCTAGGAAACTAGAAGATAGTGTGTTTTTCTATCTTTCACACATCTTGTGCGAAAAGATAAGAGAGAAGACAAAAGATAGTATATGTTTTTCTTTGTGATTATCTTTTTTAATTTTTCTGTATTTTGTATCTTTTGTTATCTTTCTTTATCTTGTTTTTGTGTTATTTCGTTCTTTCTTTTTCTTGTTTATCCTTTTCCCTTGTATTTTTTATAGTTTAGCTAACTTCCACTTCACGAAAAAGCAGCAGGCCGGCCAAGCAGGCGAGTGACAGAAAAAGCCAACTCAGAAAATGCAAGGCAGCCACACACAACGAGCAAAATAGAAGCCCGATGGAAAAATCCACTGGCTTGCTTGGCCTGCTTTTCCCGAAGCGATAGTTCTTTCGAAGAGTGTCTGGCTTAATTCGTCATTGTGGTGCTGCCGTTTTTTGGGCGCAGTTGTCTTTTTTCAGGGCCTGTCACTGGCCTGCCTGGTCGGCTTGCTGCTTTTCGTGAAGTAGGATTCTTCCATCGGGCTTCTGGTTTGCTTGTTGTGTGCAGTTGCCACGTTTTTGTGGGCCTGTCACTGGCCTGCTGGGCTGCTGGTTTTTGTTTTTGTGCACTTGTGTTTGTTCGGGGCCTGTCACCGGCCTGCTTGGTCGGCCCGCTGCTTTTCGTGAAACTGTGCAACAAAAACAAGCATGGCAGCCACGCACAACAAGCAAACTAGAAGATGTATCTGAACAAATCAATTTTCACGAAAAGCAGCAGCCCGACCACGCAGAAAGCAACTGCAAACAACGTCATTAGCAAAATAAAAGCCCTACCGCAAAATTCCCACTTCACGGACCAAGCAGGCCAGTGACAGGCCCTGAACAGATCCAACTGCGAAAAAAGAGGTTGTTGAACTTTCTGAACTCGCCAAGTAACGAAATATCACTCTGGGGGCCCGAGACTTTAAACTTATTGAACTTTTTTGAACTTCTCAAGTAAAGAAACATCAGTTTGGGGACCCGGAATTTTGAATTTGTTGAACTCCCCAAGTAAAGAAACATCATTTTGGGGGCCTGGCATTTTCAACTTTTTGAATTTTTGGGCCCCAAGTAAAGAAACATCACTTTGGGGACCCGGGATTTTGAGAACTTTTTGGGCTCCCCAAGTAAAGAAACATCACTTTGGGGACCTGGGGTTTTGAACTTCTTTTTTTTCTCAACCCCCAAGTAAAGAAACATCACTTTGGAGACCCGAAATTTTGCTCGTCTGATTGAATTAGGGTTTGGGGGACCCTGGTTTTGGACCTTTTGTTTGTCTTTCAAAGTCCCGAAGCCCAAGGTCGCCTGAATGTTGACCTAGTCAGTTTTTCAACATGTCCAAGTAAAGAAGCATGACTTGAGCGACCCAATTTCCGTAACTACCAACCCAGCTCCAAACCATCAACCCGAACGAAATGAAACAACCCTCCAAACCAGCAATCCCTGCAAACTACCAACCCCAACTAAATGGCAAAAGCGGTCCCTCCACGCAACCAACCCAAACAAAATCAAACAAGCGGCCCCAACCCAAACCTCCAAACCATGAACCCAAACTAAATCCGAAGTAAATGAAACAACCGGCCCCTCCAAAATAAATCCGAAGTAAATGAAACAACCGGCCCCTCCAAACCAGCAACCCAAACTAAATGAAGAAAGCGGTCCCCTCCAAACTACCAACTCAAACATCGTGCATTTCTCTTTTTCGGACATGGCTGAATTACGTTGCATCATGTAGTTTGATTTTGTTTGATCTTGTTTTATTTTTCATCTTTTGTTTTATCTCCTTGTTTTGTTTTATCGTTTTTTTAAAAACTAATATATTTTTGGACCTTCCGGTATCTTGATTATCTCCCTAGTTTCTCCTATATCTGCACTATCTTGCTACGAGGCTTCTTAGTAGGGCCGGGCTTGGTGGTGAAAGTCGGCCTCTGACGCAGGACTTCCTGACACGAACCTTCGTCGTCTGGCGATTCCCCGTCCTCTTGCCACGGCGGCGCCCGAACACGATGGTCGTGAACAAGGAGGAGGACCCCGTCTTGTTTTGTAGGTTGCCCCGCGTGCTGCGCTGTCCGTGGGCGAGCCCGACACGACACGATCGTCGAGCAGTCTGGCGGCGACCTCGACGGCGACGGGCTCCTGGGCTTGGTCGCCTTCGTGCGGAACATGCTTGGCGGCGAGTTCAAAGCCCCCCGCCTGTCCTTGCCCCAGGAGCGTGTCGGCCCGTCGCTGGCGAGGGCGGAGGCTGGCTTGGAGAAGAGACCCTCGTCCTTCGAAGGCGCGCGCCGTGCCTGGCGATTGAGCGCCCCGCTTAGCCGGGGACGGGAGGCGTACCGCAAGTACCTCGGCGACGTGCCAAGCTTCAGCGTGAAGGCTATGGTCACGGTCATGACCTAGCGGGCCTTGGGCGCAGCTTGCTCGCGCGACGTGGCGGCAAAGAGCAAAGCGCTTCTCTGAGCAATGACTTTGTTGAACTTCGTTGTCTTGCGGCCAGGCGAGTTCGACGGTCTACCTGGGCCTCATGGACCTTGCCTTCGACACGGGGCACTTTGCCCACGCTGTCGGAGGGGTTGTTGTTGGGTCAGTCAAGCAACAAGTGGAACACCGGGGGGGGGGGGATTGTTGTTCAGGGGATTGTTCGGGGGAGGGGGGCGCCGAAGCCGAACAACAAGTGAGGGGGGGGGGGGGGCGGCTTGTTGTTCGGGGGGTAGGGGCGGGGGGTTGTTGTTTGCCGGGGAGTGGGGAGGGGGGGGGTGGGGTGGGGGGGGCACCCCTGCTCATCGAAGCGGTCTCTCGCTGGTGGTTTGTTGAGAGAGGGCTTTTCTTCACCTATATGACTGTTGCAACCCGCAACCTGTGATCCAGGCTTCGTTGGTCCAAAAGATTGGATTGGGTGCATGTTGGTTACTTTTGCGAGACGCAGGCAGGAGCAACATAGATACTGACTACTTCACTTTTTGGGACAGGTCTAGTTGTTTTCAGACATGTGCCATTAAAAAAGCAGGTTCACGGCTCCTTTAAGAGGCTCCGTGCAGCAGCTCATGCTTGACTGCCCACGTTTGGGGCCCCAGGCAGCCAGCAAGGCGATGGCCTGGAACAGGCAGTGCGGGCGATCGAGTCCATAAACGAGCTGGCGGCGGGTCATCTCAGGTCGATCCAGAATGATTGGCTTCCAACAATCTTCTTTTCGGGAAACAGCCGTTCTTTTTTGAAAAGAACGATGGTTGAACAAAATCGGGAATCAAACCCTAGCTTGGGGAACCCCCAGAAACCCGAAGCCCTCTTACTCCAAGCCCTTTATGTTCCCACCCCTCCCGACTCAGCCACCCCGCCTTTGGGCCAGGAGCAAGCGGCCGAAGCTGACGCCATGCTGCAGAAATGGCAGCGCGCGTATGGGGACGACCTGAGGCACTTCAAGGCTGGGAGCGGGAAATCCCGTTTCACTTTTCCCCACCTCCGGTGACCCCTAAAAATCAGTAGCGCATTTTGTTTTGGTTTTTTTTGGTGGCTGCCCTACTAAACATGGTCTTCCCCAAAAAGGGTTCTCAGGGTCACTGAACAACTGAGGCCAGGTTTCAGTATGCCCCCAAGGTAGCCGCTCAGGTGGCCCATTTTTGGACACTCAAGATACCTGAGCCATTCCAAAGACAGGAATAGCGCTGGTAGCTCACTTGCCCAAGGCGAATCAACCGGATCTGACCTTTTGGCATCCTAGGCTACCCTCCCTTCCACTAACATAGAACCTGTGGGAGGTTGCCTGGAAGATCATTTTCCTCTTGTAGGGACCCCGTGTCAGGTGCCATGTTGGTGGGAGTGAGGGTAAGTGTACCGGTTTTTCTGGGTCCTTTGTGCAACTGAGTGCCATATTTTTGGCCAAACCCAGCCCCCCTTTTTGAAGTGAACCACCTCCGGGTAACGGTCTACCTTGGGTAGTCCAAAAAATGGACGCTCAAATGTTTTTGCAAACTTTTGCCAGGGAGCTTGCCGATTTGAAGGTTACACGAGCTTCCCACTACTAACATTAAGTACTTCCTCCCCATAATAAATAGTCCCTGCGGTCGGAAGGATATTTGTCAATCGGGTAATCCGGGGTCGATTTGTTTCCGCCACAATCTCCTCATCCAAAACGGGATCCTCTCTTTCCGGGCCATTCAGAATTGCAATTTCCGAGTAAGGAATTTGAATCAAGGAATTTCCGGACCTGTGCTGGTGTTGAAATGCTTGAAACATTAGTTCAGTATTGGTGCCGTATTGTTTTCGTACCCTTTTGTAAAAGTAGTATTTAGGACCCGGGGTTTGTCGACGGGGTGCGTTCATTAATCGGGGGAAGGGATTATCCTGCTTCTTGTTTTGGGATTACAGTAGAACTTGCAGCAGGAAGAAGGCTTTCCCTTTTTTGGTGGTTGGCCGGTTGCCCGTTTTTGTTTCGGGAGAGGTTCTTGTTTTGGTTTAATTGGATTCCCTTGTTCGATTTGGGCTTGCCCTTCATTGAATATCGGCCCTTGTCAACGAGCAATGGGTGTGTTGGCTGGACTATCTCCTGTATTCCTATTGTATTAACTTATTGTGTTTAGCATTATTTTATTAATATTATCCAAATGTTTCTCAACATAGGCAGGCCCTAAAAGCAAGGTGGTTTACTCTGGGATTCCCTTCAATTGGTTGCTTCTTCACTTCCGTTCATTGCCAGGCTTCCGCACATCTTAGGTTCGGGCCTTTTGGGCCTAAGGTGGCCATCAATCACTGAATTTCCAATGCATTTTGCTTTCTGGGGACCAAGGTTTCATAAATTCAAGGGTCAAGACGCCGCAGTTTTGGGGTCCAAAGCATTGCAGGAACACGGGGGAACTTACTATCCTTTCTCTCCTCACAACCAGCGGATTCACACTCATTGTCCTCTCCTCGCGTGGCTCCTATTGAAGGCCATTTCAATGAAAAACACACGGTGTCAGCTTAGACCTGTTCCGTTTTCCTCCTTCCAGCCAAGAATTCAGTCGTCCTTTGTCCGTGGAGGAAATCAAAAAAGATGCGTGTTCAGCCCTGCAGGTGATTTCCAATTTGACTTTAATTTCCGAGTCTTTTCGACGCATGATTGGCTGTGTTTGGATTCGGTCGAACTCTGCGAAATGACCAAAGGCTGCACCAAACCACAGTCGCGCAACATTCGAGCAATTGGTGTCGGCATCCAAGATCTTAAAAAATAGAACCATCTGGGGGTCCAGGAGCGACCCCTAGAGATCTAGGACATGCTTGTGACGAAATCGGTCGCTCATTGCGGGAATGGCCAGGTAACACACACACACACACACTGAGAGATCTTCGAGTCACCAACCGCCTCGCGAGGACCCCACCAGTGCCTTTCCGGGCCGTTTGCACTTCAGGGACACCGGAAAAAAGCGTTCCCCCCCCTTGAAAGTGCGAATTTGTCATGTGTCAGGGCCTAACAAAATAGCGTTTCAACTTTGGGGGTGCTGGAGTAAAGCAAGGAACATACGAAGTTCAATCTTCAGGGTGTTGGTTCAGTCAGTCTTTGATAGGCCCGATTTTCTCAGTCATGCACTGGCATTTTAAACAAGAAACACAGCTCAAGTGGCACCCTTGAAATACCTTCCTGTGGCTTGATTGGCCACAGAAAATTGGCAACGCCCCAAAAGCAATGGTTCCACATATTTCTTGCTGTCAGTAGGGGATGACAAATGGAATGACCCAAAAACAACATCCCTTGTTGTTTCCTTTGCTGGGATCCATTTCCAGTCAACCCCCTGTTGATTCCCTACTGAGAACCAGCATCTTGTTTTCCTTTGAAGGGGTTGCCTAAAGGGACAGAGTTATAACCTACACAGACTATAACAATGGCCTAAGTGGGTTGTTTCACCAGGCTTACTCACTACTTACCTTCCATACCGAATCGATCGCCCCTTTATACTTGGGGCACCCAGATTTTTTGTGCTTCGCCTAAGCCACAGGCTGAGTGCAATGCCTTGCGGCAAGATTTGCACAAGGAGACGGAGAACGCCAAGGATCGGGGGGTAAATTGCGAGATGTTCCACCACGAGGGGTAAAGAGGAACGAGCTTATCCATGAGATTGTTCAATGTTTTTTCTGCATATGTCCACTTTGCGAATTCGCCAGGTCCTTGGTGGATTCGAGGATTGATCCTTGTGCATCCCTTGTGCACCATGTATGCCTTCTTGGGCATATGGATGTATCCAGTCGTTCGGAACTGAGACGAATAGCAAATCGCAGTGCAGCTGAAAGGGGTCGGTTTCTTGGGCATGTGAACAAAACGCGGAGCCTGAAAGGGCACTTTTTTGGCATGGAACTTTGGGGATCGGAACTTTTGCTTAAGCCAAGTAGCAGAGAAGTCACTTTTTTTCCGGAGGAACTAAAGACACCCCCTAGCCTCAGGCCTGAAGTGGTCATTGAATGGTCATGAAATATTCGGGTTTCCATCATCCTGCTTTCAGAGAATTGCAAACCACGTTAAGGTGTTGTTCATGTTCGCCAAGAGCTTGAGGGGTTGGAGAGGCTCCAGACTTTCTGGAGGTTCGGCCTGGTCAGCTTCACAGTTCTTGGTATGTTGGGTTTTGGTTCTTTGCTTCCCCCCTCTGTTTATTTATTGTTGGCGGCTGCAAAGGGCGAGCGATACCCTGACATACCAGCGATTCAGGAGCAAAGAGTGTATCCCATACTGGTAGCCGGAGATTTATGGGAGTTTCTTGGGCCACTTTCTTAATTCAATACAGGAAGCCAGCTCGTGATGGAGACGTGGTGCATTTTGCCAGATGCCCTATTTTGAGGAGAACAAAAACTAGGTGCCCCATTCTGCCTTTGTTTTTGGGGTACGTGCCCGTGCCCCTGAAATACGACTTGCCCCACAAGGGGATACTCTAGGTGCCCCCTTTGTTCACAATCGTGTCTGCGATGTCTGTGCCGCGTGCCAGAGAAAATCATTCCTATCACCATGGTTGTTGTTGGGAAACATTTTACATGTTTGCTTATTGTGGTTTAGTGGGAAATCCCAACTTAACTGCTAAAATTTAAGATTTTGCTCCCCTTCCAACGTCAACCAAGTCACAGCCGCCAACTCACGGCCAGACTTAGCTTGATGTTTTTGTCCTTTGCAACCTTCAGAATGTTTACGGGGTCATTGTTCGACCTCCAGGGTGTGATTGCAGCTTGCTTTGTTGCGAACACGGTTCTCCATGTTTGTCACCATGAAAAAAGGTGAGTCTGCCCCGAAAACGGGGGCCACTGGATCTAAGGTCCAATTACTTGGAGGCGTTGCCTCTGTTGCTTTGCAAGAGGTCTCTCTGGGCGACTTTGCGTGAAAATTGCTCCAAGATTTCAAGAAGGTCATGTACATTGTCACAGCTACCGGGAATTGTGCTTGGTGTAGCTGGTCAGCCAGGATTTGGCCAAATGAGCAAAGGGAATCCACCCACCAGTCTTCTCATCATGTGTTCATTTGCTCAGAACAGTCCGCTTGACTGCTATTGGGTTGGATGGACTTTAACTTGTTGGTTGAAATCAAGTTGGGTTTTCCGTACTAAATCCCCAAAAAGTGAAACACTTTTTGCAGGGGGGTCGTTGCAGCAACCAAGATTTGACCATATGGACAAAGGGAATCCACTCACAAGTCTTCTCATTTGCTCAGACAACTCCAGGGAAAGTTGGGGCACTGTTGCAGGACGCGCCGCAGCGCGACAAGAAGCTCCGGTCGCAGCTGGACCACGAGCTCCACGCCTGCAGGGAGCTTCAGGTGCGCCGGCGGGGGCGGGGTGGGGGTGGCCCAGGAGTGGTGTGGGGCTTGGTGCAGGGTGGGGCAAACTATGGTTTAAACACCAGCTTCACAAGAAATAATCATCAGAACCAATGGTTTAAACATGTTTAAAAAAATGGGGGGATTTGTGGTTGGCCGAAGCAGGAGCCAAAGTAGCCTCGGAAAATGGATGGGGGTGATGGAATGTGGTGGTTTCAACGATTGTAACCAGCAAACTGTTTGTAGAGTTTCGTGTTGGTTTGCCGTGGAAGGGGAAGAAAGGTCCTGGCTGGGTCAATTTCAACAAACTTGGCCCGAGCTTTTGTTCACGGAAACGACCATTGACAGTGAGGCCCGAAGGGCAAACGAAAGGAAACGAGGACTTTCGCGGGTTCAAACCAACCAGCTGCAAGGGAACAATGCTTGAAAAGGACGGGGAATCTGATGCTCAACCCGTAGAGATACACGATCACCTTTGAATCGACGGTTGATCGAGGAAGTTCCGCTTGTGGCATGGGCCCGTGTTGGGGAGGCTAGACAGAAACATTGGACGGGGCGGTCTTGACGGCCGGTGGGAAGTGCCATAGAATCTTAGTTTGGAGGTCCCTCCGTACTGGATGTTCCTTTTTGCGGCTTGAAACTCTGCCTTTTGGGGAAAGTTGAGGCTGCTTTTTGGGCTTGTTGCTTCATTGCAAGAAACAAATCCAAGCTTGGTGAGGCAGGAAACAAGGAGGAGACATATGGAATGTTTAGAGGGGAAGCGTGGAGAAGTTTAGTTTTCTCATGGGGCCGAGGGGGGCGAGGGGAGGAAGCCAAAATAAGTCCTTAATAGTGTGGAGGGAGGAAATCCTTCAAGACCTAAGAAATGCTGGAATGATGATTCCCTGTAAATACCAACGAACAATGCTTTCCCATGCAAAATTTCGTCCATCCACAGCAAGACTTCCCTTCCCCCCAAAGCCCCCACAACCTTCGCTGGTTCTGGTTTGCTCGAGGACAATACCGACAAGCTGGAGGTGGAGCTGAGACAGGCGGGGACGAGATCAAAATGGTGGGGGTGTTGCTCGTCCCGGGTCGTGCAGCCACAAACTGCACTGTTCAAAGCCGTACGCAAGAGGTCCCCTTTGTAGTGGCTGCCCTACAGGGATTATAGATTAGGATCCTCCATTTTGAACAGCCCAGTGACAAAGGTGCAGAAATCATGCGTTTCGTTCGTTGCGGCTCGGGCATGTCTCTGAAGCGCCGAGGGACCAGTCGAGTCTCGGCGTGGGAAGGCCTCACCCATTGGGCAGCCAATGCCGAGTCCGATCTGACCATGTGAACCACCCTTCCCAAGCCGTTTCTCGCGCAAGACGCGCTGAGGCTCGGGCACCTTCCCAATACACGGCGATTGGGAATGTGACCAGAGACCTTTGGGGAAACCCGTTTGGTTTCCACTGAACCTCAGATTCGCTTCACCTACGCGCGAAGTCCCGCTCAGATACATGTTTATTCATGTTTGTCGCTTGGATCGGCATGATCCAAAAGAGGTGTCCTGAGCTGCATCCAAAGCCTGGTGGCCTGTGGTGGCTTTTCAGCCCGCACAGGCGGCACAAGCCAACGAGAATGACGACCTGTCTACCGCCCGAGCCTCAACTGGCGCGGAGGTTGCGTTGCCATCACCCCCCTCGTTTGGGTGCGCAGATGCAAGGCCCCTTCTGTCGTTTTCAAATGGTTGTTCGACTTCTCCCGGACGTTGAAATCCGAAAGAGTGAAACAGGGTGTCAAGAAGAAGATCAAATCTCTCGTGAGGTCAAAGCAGAGATGATGACTTCCCAAATGCAGCAGGCAGGACGCTGAGAGACGTGTTCCTTGCAGAGGCCCAAGCCTTTCAGGGGATTGCGCTGTTTGTTTCTTTTGTTTGAGGGAGGGCCTTCCCATCAAAGCTTCCCCAACAAGCTGCGGCTTTTCATTCGTTTTCCATGGATCTTTGAGATGCGAAAAGACGTCCACATCGGGGCAAACTCATTGGACCCCGGGGACGCGAGGCGCCGGTCCGAGCCCGTTTTTGGAAGGCAGCCCCTTCCGAAGCTCACCGCCGATGGACGGCCCAGCTGGAAAGGTGGTTTCGAACATTGGTGGTTGGAGCCAAATGCCCAAAGGACCCAGAACTCAAAGGTGATCCTTTTGGGCCAAGAAAATCGTTGCCAAACATGGGAAAACCGAAAGGTCAGATCCGGTCTTGCTCAGTTGAAAGCGAATTGACCGGATCTGACCTTTTGGTTTTCCATGTTGAGTTCCCATGTTCAGTCATGGGCCCAAAAGGTGATCACCTTTTAGTTCTGGGTCCTTTGGGCAAGTGAGATGAATACAGCTGGCTTCCTGCAAGCGTGATGTAAGGGAAAACGAGGGAGCCTTCTACCAGTCTAAACCCTACCCCAAACGGACACACCCTACAAGCCACACATCAGCATATTTATTGGAGTATGCGCTATACCGTTTTTCCCTGCAGGAAGGGGTTTGGCTGTTTTCCTTGTCAGCCTTGTGGCTCCCTGAAAATTTAGAGAATAACACCTCAAGAAGGGGCATCCTCCAAAAAGTACACCTTTTTGGAGGCTATGCGGCCACGGGTCAAAATCCCGTACCCCCAGTGAACATCCCAATCCCCACCAAAATAGACTAAAACGGGTGGTGCACCTGCTTTACAATGGTAGCATTGGTTTTGACCCACACCCATGTGTAGTGGTATCTACTCTTTTATTCTGGACATTTGGTGGCTATGCGTGCATCCCATCCACTGACATGGTACATGTGGGTGAAACCTGGAAGATGTGTTTCCTCTTGTCAGGTGCCATGGCAACGTGGGAGAGAGAGGGTGCAGTAGCGGTTTGGGGGGTAGTGCACTACATGTTAGAACTTGGTGTTTCGCAAGCATCCCCGATGTTTTTTTGAGCTTCTTAGGGTTTAGTGGGGGGTTTCCACTAAACTCCTTAAAAGTTGTTTTCTTGTTTTGTTTTCCGCTTTTCTTTTCTTTTTTACAACAAACAACAACTTTAGCAGGAGATCCGAAAATCGGGGCACCGATTTCGTCGCCGTGTCGCCAGAACGTGGTGGACCGCCTCCTGCGACGCGCCGAAGGCGAGGAGAAGGAGCAGATGCGCATCGCCCGGGCGCCTGATTTTTGTTTTTTCCGAGTCCCAGGAGCCGTTGGGGAGTTTCGGACCGCCCAAAGGTCCCATTGAAAATGAGGACCATTTGTGTGCCTCATTTGTTTTAATTTGTTTTTTTTAAACAAAAATGAATGAAAGCCTAATTTTAAAATTAACTCCTAATCCCTCCTTCCTAATGCCAAAACCGGTTTTTCCCGGGGGACCACTTAGTATTTGGGAGGGGGGGCCGTTTAGTATTAGTGGGAAGGGAGTACCATTTGTGTGCCTCAAGATAGGAACCAACATGAAAGCCTCGTAAAAGGAGGAGTAGACATGAAACCATTTGGGTGTGCCGGAAAAAGCACTAAACCCTCAAAGCTGCAAAGACCTAAGGCATGGGCTGGGGACCACCAAGTTCCACACCCTACGCCATGGCCCAGAAACTTATCTTCCAGGCTCCCTCCCACATGTGCCATGTTAGTGAGAGGAAGGGTACCATAGACCAACATGGAACCCTGGCAAAAGGAGGAGTAGACTGAAACCTGCGGTCCCTGGCTCTTAAGTTTTGAGCCACCCATTTGCTTTTTTGACCGGCAAGGGTAATCATGACTCAAATTGGTTTTGCAGTGCACATCCCCCATTCTAACGATTTAGGCCCTTGTAGTACCTCCCCCCCAATCAGCATGGAACATCCATGGAACCTCTCTTTTGGTTGGGGGAAAAGGCGCAATCATGTTAGGGGTCCTCAATTGTAAGACAAACCCTGATGTTTGCAGCCTCCTCCAAAATCTTGGAGAGGGTAGACCCAATATGTATTTTTTGGTAAACCAGAAGGGGGAAGGGGGGGCGGTTCTCTCAAACAATATCCCAAACAATGAGGGGTTTGTGAGGTCCATGCTTTTTGGAGTGTACGCGGCAAAATGTTGAAGGGCACCAGGGAATCCACCAATGGGTCCATATCGCTAGTCCATTTGTTCAGTGGAGGTATCGTTTTGCGCACCTTCCCCAAACAGCTTGAAATGCCGCAGCACAAGTTGCAAGTGCTTGGCCTGCCTCAAACTATGTTTGTTGCGCCTGGGGGAGCCCATTTGACCCCTAATTGCCATATGTGTAAATGTTGTTTGTTCATGTTCCCAAGAAATATAATATATGTATATCATGTTAATAGGGGGTCCCTGTATATTATTAGGAGGAAGGGATAAAGCTCACCTTGGTGAAACAAGCTCACCAGTGATGAAGGCCCCTTGGATTCCTTACTTCCAGTTTGCCCAGTTGGACTCACAGAGGACGAGCTTGCGCTGGCCACAGTCTCCCTGGCAAAGCATATCCCAGGAAAGCAAGCGCCCAACAGATTGGGGTGGCCAATATTTCGTGGATCCCGTTTTGGAAAGACCCCTCTCGAAGGGCATAAGGATACCGGAGACCCCCGATTTTTGTTAACACACCCATGTGCGTCAGTGGCAGACTCTGGCGCGGACACTGACAGGCCAAGAACTTGTGGGAGACCCTGCACGCAACAGAGGCCCAGAGTGAAACCCGCGGCGGTGGCGGGGCGAGAGGGAGAGGCTGCAAACAGGCCATATTGATGACTAGAAGCATTGCATTTGCTTTTGCTTGATTGGGAAATTTGGCTTGCCCCTAGTGAGCATCCACTCAATAGATTGTGAGAGATGCACAAAGCAAAATACAACTGAAATAAAGTCAAGATACAATGATCCAGCATGGCAGTTTTATAGAATTTAAAAGAGGGGGGGATACCCGCAAAAGGCGTCCCATGTGGCTAGGAAATATAACCACCCCTTGTTGGCTACTGGATTGCTCATTTTGAGGACCCAACCTCAAACCGCATGCTTTACGCCTGGGGACCCCTGGCATGCCCCTAGACAATATGGTTGTAAAGTTGTATGCTCCCAAAGGGCCTTTGGTCCCTGCTGCGTTCTCATTGTTGGTTTCTGTTCTTTGGGTTCTTCTCGATCGTTGGGGCTTGCCCAAAAAGCATTTCGTTTTGCCCGCAATTTGAAGCGACTTTCAGTCGCGACAGGTTACAGCGCAGTCCAGAGAGGATACTCACCGACACTTGCGGCGGGTCGCGGAGAAGGCGTGGTGAGGGTTCCGGGGATGGTTTGGGACGGGCTGGGGGGTGTACGAAGATTGCTCACCTCGACTTGGGCATGAATGCTTTTGAGGGCGAACGGTTGACTTCGTTCGAAGCTTAGCTTGTGCGCTTTGCAAAGATCAAGCGAATCACGACCTCTCCGGTGAGAAGAAGTTTCAGACGCGGAGGTTTTGCAGTTCCCGCAGCTGGATAGGCGCTCGCGGTGCATTCAAGTCAGATGAGCGATCTTGCAGTCCGCCAATTGAGCGGGCCACTCCTCATTCAATGGAGGCGGCTTCTCACCTGGGTTCTTGTCATATTCTGATCTGGCAGCTTGTCCTTTTGACTTGTCCAATTCCAACACTCGTGCTGCGGTCTGCTCTACCGATTCTAGGCGAGGCTTGCTTTGCGAGAATGTCCTGACATGATCACTGTACAGCTTTCTATTTCCGGCTTGGGAGCTTCACTTTCAAGCCTTTGCTCCGGCTGTGGGTGGGGAGTTGTTCCTTTTGAATGTCCTTCGAACACCAGCTTTAAAGGTTCTGCGAAGTTCTAGGTGGGGGGTTTTCCTCAATTAATTACTACATGGGAAGCGGGCTGTGTGCCTTGAAAGTCCCTGCGCACAGTTACTGGGTGGGCAAACCCTCAATCGTTCAACTGTTCAACCCTTCATTACCACAAGGGCCACACATTTTCTCATCCATCATTCTTCAACAACTTTCTGGAACCCAGTCTTGGCTGGGCCCAGACGGGGCGACTTGAGTTTACTTCACCTCGAAGCTGGATGTTCCCTCCTAGTGGCTGTGGACAGCAGGCCTTCCAAATTCCAAATGCCCATGATTGTCGGAGGGGTATTCCTTTGTGGCAGAAGTGGGTCCTCGCCCCGTGTCGATTTTCTTCACTGGTTCGGAGGCAGGTGTGTTGCATTTGTTTCCTGCCAGAGGGACGCTTCGGGTCTGTGGTGCTACCCTTGCCTTTAAGCTACCCACGTTTGGAAGCAGCTGGAAACTGGCTGCGACCCGCTTAGGGTACCTTTTCCAAATAGATGGCTCTTGCACCCATGTTTTTTTTGGCCCTGACTTGTCCAAAGCCCAACTTTCAAACTTTTAAGCTGTTACTTGTTGTCTTTGTTGACTCGTGGCTAGGACCAACATACAAGTTTGTTTAAGCCGTTCCCTAACATTTGAACCAGCAGGGCCAGTACAGTAGGGCATGTAACTTGTTTGAAAGCGGTTTGATCTTCCACTTGGCTGGTTTGAAACCACAGCATCCTCCAGTGCCCTTAGTTCAACTTGATTGGATGGAGTTCCGCGCTCAAAGAAACTACCAAAACCCTTCCCCAGAATTAGCTCCCCTTTTTTGTTGTTTTTTGCTTTTTCGGGGTCCCTTTGTGTTCCACTAACCGTTAGTCACTAACCAGGCAAAACATATAGTTTTGTTTTGCTGAGGTCTTAATTCCAGCCTAGAAACAAGGTGGCATTTTCCCAATGGCCACTTGAGGCTTGGGAAGGGCTCGAATCAAGAAGGGCCTTGTTTTCCATGAAGGAAGCACCAAGGCAAGTGAAGCCTGTGAAGTGGTGCCTGACCCTCTTGGTTCCCACACTCCTCTGGATTCTCTGGATCTTATGCAAATTGCTGAGCAAAGCAGCAAGGAACAATGGGCCGACTTTGCTTGCCTCTCGCAACTGTTTGCCTTTGCTTTCCTCCTTTTTGATTTCAACCAGCAACACCTTCACTTCTTGCACTCGCACTCGCCAGAGGATCCAAATCTGCAAAAAAAAACATATTGACATTTGTGGGGTGTTCGATGGTACGTAATTTATTTGGGTTAAATGGGGAAGAAGGTTTTTAGCCAATCCAACTAATCCTTTCAGAACTGTGTGTCTGTGTGTGTGTTTGTGATTCTTCCGATGGTGCCCTATCTGGGCTGAAGGGGAAAGATTTCGCCAACCCTCCGGGAGTTTCGGTTCCCCAAATGCTGCAGGAGGAGGAGAGCGAGGCGGATGTGGTTGGCCTGCTCGAGTTCCGGGAGACTCGGAAGTCGGAAGCGGGATGAACTCAGCAAGCAACACATCGAAACAACTTGTCTAGGTCCCCCAGTAGTGCCCGTTTACCCCTTTTTTTGGGGGGAGGGTTCCCATACTAAACAAAAACTACAGAAAAAATAGGGTACCCTTATTCCAACCTCTCTACTGGAGGACCTAGTTGTTTCTGACTCCACTCAAGCGAGAAATCGAGTTGGGGGCTGGAGACCTCGAACGCATAAGGTGTAACCGCTACATTAGAAGATCTCTGGCCGCGAATGTCCAGAGGGTCCCGTTGAATTTTCCACCGTTCGGAGGGAGAGACCTTCCAGATTGGACGTCTCAACGCCGCGAAGCTTACCCTTCCGACTTCGCCATGGGAGAATCAGAGGGCCCCGTTGACGGGAGAATGATCCAAACGAGGATTCTGTTGGCAAGGAGTTTGGTGGATTGGCCTTGACACCCTGAGCTTCCCGTAGAATGTCCTGGCTTTGAGATTCAATCCATTGGCACCATTCTGCCATGGGTCAAAAATGGGTACCCAAAATGGAACCCTGGTAAGTGGAACCCATGACTAAAACAGGCGATCCCCTGGTCGTTTAATTTTGACCCACACCCATTCTACTTGTGCAATGGTGAGCAAGTTGAGACAGGTAAATTAGAAAAAAGTCAAAGCATCGGGCGTTGACGCCCTATCTTATGGCGACCTCACCGGTTCAGATGTAAAAGGACCAACTCAAAAACGGCAGAGCCACGGGGCGAAAGCCAAGGAGAGCGAGATGCGGCAGCTACATGGAGCCATGGAGGAGGCAGATGTTCGTTGCGACAAGCTGATTCGCCGTTTTGGTCAAGGATTGTGTATTTGGTTATGGGTCAAAATTAAATCTCCAGGGGACCCCAGGTTTTAGTCCATGTGTCCATTGCCAGGGTTCCATTTGAGCGGCGGTTTTTGTTGGCCGCAAGCTAATTAGGGACATTATTATTGAAAATATGCACTGCGCCATACGCACGGAAGCATGCGGAAGGCTTCGCGGAAGGGATTTGTTCGCGGAAGGTTTGCGGAAGCTTAGTAGCTGAGATGAAATTAAATGTTTCAGTGCGTGCCTGGAAAAGCACGGAAACGATTACAGTAGAAGCAAAAAGGTGTTGCTGCGTACAAGAAACGCAACGCTTACTCGAAGAGCAGTTGCCAACAGCAAGCCAAGAAGACCAAAACAGTCGGCGTATTTCGCGGAAGGTTTGCGGAAGCTTCGCAGAAGCTCCGCGGAAGGGCGGCCCCGTGTTTGCAGGCAAGTCGCCACGTAGCATGGGTAGCCCATGGTAGCCCAATGGAGCCCAAGCCTACACAGGCTGCGGCGAAACACTACCTTTGATTGAAATGACTTTCCTGTCTTCGCCAATACTCGCGGAAGCAAATCCTGTAACATGCGCCGCGGAAGGTTTGCGAAAGCATGCAATGAAACACATGTGCCGCGGAAGTTCGCGGAAGGGACCTCCGGGCCCGCGGCAAGGATGCGGAAGGCTCCGCGGAAGCTTGAATAATGTCCAAGCAAGTTTGTAGGAAATAAAAACCAACGCTCATTTGGGGTACCTATTTTTGACCCACAGCCATTTCAGGGCAGGCTACATCTGACAGAAGGGCCACTCACTGAGAACAAGGAGAACTCATATGAATGCGCCCGAAAGACTATGGATGATGTCCATGACGCAGCCAGCAGGAGGTCACGCTGCCATAAGTCTGGCACGTTCAAGTTTCAAAGAGCATTATTCCTTCTTCAGGTTACCACAGAGCCCCTTCTGACTTTCTGTTCAGGATTGCGGAGTGGGATGCTATGAGGGCCTAAATTTAATTAAACCTTAGGGAAAGCTGTAGAACCAACTGAACTTATGGGTCGCAAGAAACTGATGCGAGTAATTTCGCCCCACGACGCCTCCTTGTTGCCTGAATCACGTCGCCTCACCCAACGGCCGCTCGAAGGACACTGCCAGCACCCGCGGCGACATGGGAAAGAGATCCAGTATGAGCTCCTGGGTGGCAATTGAATTGGCTCGGGCAAATTTACCCACTGAGCCACAATCAGACCCGGGGAAGTGAAGGTCACTAAGAGACGCTCCAAACCACAAATGGGTGCGGCCGCCTTGGTGCTGATTATGACTGATTTGGGGTTCGAAACATGGCGGAACTCACTTGGGACTAGTGCCAAATCTTCCGTGTCGCCAAGAGGGGGAGCAAGTGGCTCGCCTCTTGCCATTGTGCCTGTTCAGTTGCCAAGTTTTGCGCTTTCTGTTGGTAGGTTTCGTCATTTTCGTAAGGAACCAACAGTGTAAACTCACTCTAGCCTGCCACAGGTTTTGTCCATTTCTTGGAAGGCAATCATCATAGGATGGATGCTGCAGCGCAACATACACCGCCAGTGGAGCCCGTTGTCTTTCTTCTTTTTCAGAGGTTTTCCCTTTAAACTTGACCGCCAAAGAAGGTTTGCCTTTTTTCCATGGGAATCCAGCGGGGGTTTGGGGTAGGCTTTTTTGTTGAATTTGTCCAACCCCTACATCTAACACCCAGTGTACAAGATTTGGAAGCACGCTTTCGCTGCTTTGCCTTGGGACGGTCGAGTCTCAGTTTGCTCGGGTCCAGGGTTTACTCACCCAAATATGGTTGTTAAAATCAGGACCCCATGTTGGAGCCTTCTCTCCTTTCCGGAAGGGAGCTCTCCGCCCGGGGGTGGGGGCGCCTGATCAAGGGTACTCACATATTCGACATATGGCCGTGGTTGTCAAAACCAATGGGATCCCATTTTGGGGTAGGTGCACCAGCCATTTTAGTCGCTCAGTTGTTCAAAAGCCGACCTTTTGACCTTTTGGTTTTCCAATTTTGGTCCATATTTCGTCATGGCCCCCAAAAGGTTGACCTTTTTGTTTTTGGGGGCATGTACTTTTATCATAGCATGTTTGCTCATTGCCATGGCCAATGCGCCATTTGGCTCAAGTTTTATCTCCGGCAACCCTCACTTGCAATCTCGTCACGTGCTCGCGGCGGCACTGGCCACCGTCTTCGCGCAAAAGGTGCGCGGGGCCGGCAGGCCGTGGTCCGGGTCTTCGTGGAGGTGGGTCGGGTGTTGTGTTGGGAGGTCACCATTTGTTTTGCTTCTGCACGCTTGCTCGCTTTGCTCGCTTGGTGCTGCTTGCTGCTGGTTTGCTTGCCTGCTTTGCGCTGTGCTGCGCTTCTGCTTGGTTCCTTCTTGTTACAACGAGGCACCCCTTTTGGTTCGTGTTAGTGCCGGCCGGGGGCAACTGCTTTGCCCTTGGGACCGGGGGGATAAGGTGGTCTCTTCTTGTTGGTGGGTTAGGGCCTGTTTTATCCATCCCGAAACTCTGTTTCAAACCCTTTCGCAGGTTATCAGCCGTAGGATTCGTCCTCGGTTGGCACCGCGAACCCCTTTTTAACAACCCTGCAGGCGCTGTAGGTTATTGTATATACGATGGCAGGAATCACTGAGGATGGACCTCACGTGGTGACTGATGAATGGGTTCTCGGCCAGGCCGGAATCTTGGACGTTGTGAATGACGACCAAGTGCCCGGACAGCCGATGTTTTCCGGTCCTGATTTTTTGTCGGACCACACTTTTTCCGAAGCAATGCCTTCAGGAAGGTCCAGTGCTACTCGCACTGATGACCTATCGTCTAATGCCTCAAGAGCTAATCGCTCTCAGGGTCATGGGGCTAATCGTCCTGACCATGATGATTCCGTCTCAGGACGTGATGATGACGAGCCCGGTATTGCACCTGGAGCTCAATCCTCATCTTTCCCGGAGCTGATGAATATTGGTCAGTCCGAGTTTCGTGACTCTCGAAGTAGCAGTAGACCTGTGCCAACCAGCAGTATAGTTTTTCAAGCGCTCGGTAATCCCGAACCCGGTACATCCAGTGGAGTTGCGTTTGATGTTCATCTGCCAGCCGATATCGGTAGGTCAGATTGGATGGCCTCATGGCCCAACGACGGTAATATTTTTGGCATGGATTTCAATACATGGATGCCAGGGCCACCCGCCCCATCATCTTTCCCGCAGTTTCAGAGCCCAAAGCGGACTGCTGGAAGCGAGGAATTCATGCTACCCTTGTCCATTGAAAATCTCAATCCTGATGTGGCCAGCCGCAATGTCAGGCCAAGGCCATCGGTAAACCCGACAATGAGGAATATGTCCCCTCCCCCAGGACTTTCAGGATTTGAGAGTCCAAGGGAGCGAAACATTGTAGATAGGTTGGATTTGCATCCCAGTCCTACGCCAAGCAAACGGTCTAGGTCAGACTCGGCCAGCTCGCATAGGGCTAGAAGGATGGATCGAGAGACCGCACACAGGGGAAACCCCAGTGTGCGGGGCTCAAGACGTGGTCACTCAGGCGATCCCGCGTCGATTGTCGGTAGGGATCCGCTAAACGCGGACACGCTGATTAACGTGCTTGATGGGATCGAAGCATTCCAGGAGGAATTCAATAGGTCGAGTGGCCCGAATGTACAGCCTGTTCGCCCTACGCCCAATGCGGCTTCCTTTCTCGCCATTGACAACACAGACGGAGCTGATGTTCCGATTGAGTCTGAGTCCATGATGGCATCAAGTTCCAATCACAACAACACCGTCAGCAGCGCCACCGATGTTGAATCAATGTCTGAGTCTAGAGCGTCCAATGCGACTGATTTGCATGACGTTGTCATTGCCGATATGAAGCCTGAAGTTCCTATGCGGACTGATAGGCCAGTAGTTCCCAAATTGTTTGTGACAAAGGGTCTAGGCATGCCACAGCCATCAGCGGTTCGTGATGCCAGAAGATCTGCACCGTATCAGAGTCAGTCTCCGAATCGGAGCGAATTCCCACGGCCATCAACGGCTGTACAAGATGATTTCAGGACACCTCCGAGATCTAATCCGATCATGGTTGATTTGTCCACTCCTCGAGATCGCGGATCAGGATTTGGTCCTGCGAGTGAGGAGCAACCCAACGAGGTTGCTGATCTTGTAACAGCCCTTGAAAGAGGGAGAGTGGACTCTTCGGTAAGTGCGATCATTCATCGCCTGGTTGCTAAGGTCGAAGACCTTGGGCGTAGGAATGATAGAAGTGATCAATGCATCAAGCAGCTCTCCACTGAGGTTAACTCGTGGAGGGCCAAATACGACCAATGCGTCCATGTGAGTAGCACGTGTACGCAGGCTGCGAACGCGGCCATGCAGCTGTCACAAGGGACTAAGGACATCGTGACCGAGCTTGGCCAACGCGTCAAGATCGTTTCCAATCGCATGACAAGCATAGGCGATGCCCTAAATGAGCGAGCCAGCTATGATGATGTTGCTCGCTCCATCACCCAAGTTCAAACTGTTTTTGAATCTCTTTCTGATCGAGTAACCGGGCTTATAGCTCGTGTTGATGCGATCGAGAGATCTCTAGTGGAGAGCCAATCCAACCATCCTGCGATTGGTGGAGTAAACCTCAAAATCGAGGACCTGTCCACTAGGGTATGTCAGATTGATAGGATGATGCAAGATGTCGAACAATGCTGGACCAATAATAGGGACGGCATAAAGTGGGTTAAAGACCAACTTTATGAGACACAAGCCAACCTTGAGATAAAGTCAAGGGACTGCAAATCCTACACGGACAAGCAAAATACTCATAACATGGCCGTTTCGACTACGCTCAACAGTAAGCTCGAGCAAATGCTCGAGGTGCTGGGTAATACGGCCCAGAGAATTAACTCCCTCGAGTCAAGGCACTCGAACCAGGCATCAAGTAGTGGATTGAACGATCGCACAGGAGGAAGGCGTGCCGCGTCCCGTACTCCGGATAAGCGGCCACCTCCACCTGGCCCTCCTGATGATGATCCTCCACCACCTCCTCCTCCAGATCGGCAAAGCCCAGGAGGAGGGGGGAAGAAGAGTGCTGCCGGTGGGAACCCTGGCGACCCTGGTAAACCCAGGTGTAAATACGTAGGTGATGGAAATAATCACCTCATGGCTGAGTTTCACTGCAAAGGATGCAGAGGTGATATTTGTGAGTATTGTTTCTCGTTCAAAGAGAACTTGTGTGAAGAATGTTCCCGTAACGGACCCCGATGCGGTGTCTGTAGGGAGAGCTCGTTCCTGACCAAGGGAATTGAGTGTCAGTTTTGTAGGACCTACTACTGCACCAGACATTCTGCTGGGCAGGATGACTACAGGAGATTTGGATTTGTCCAGGGTCCCTGTTGTCTTGCGTGCCTTAGGGACGAAACTAGGAGAAGAAGGGATCCCGATGGTAACCGTGTCAGGAATAGATCTCCTGGAGGCGCACCTGAGACGAACCCGACGCGGTCGTACTCGCCGCCTCTGCGGCCACCCGTTGACAGATTCCGTGACATTCCCACTGGGGGTCAACCCAACGCGGCTGACTCTCAGAGCCCTCCGAAGGCTACGCAACCCGTGCCCCTGGATAAACGTGAAACCGGATATTATCCAGGATTTGATCCCAACGGTACAAGGCCGAAGGATCCTTCAGGCCTTGAGCCGCCGACCATGCGTGGCCCCGATCCTCCTGACAAGAACTGTCGGATGTGTGATCGGGATATTCCTGACCCCAGCAAAATTGGGGAATGTAAGATATGCATGAAAAGGCATGTGAGATTTGCATTCCGAAGGCTACTCGCCTTTGTCCTGTATGTGCACTGTCAATCAGGTAGTTCTCAGGTTCCACAGCATCTTTTCGGAACTGGTGGCGGCGGATACAGTAGCCACCATGATCCGAACTGTACAGCTGCGACTAAGTGCATTCCCATAGACCTCCCGCCAGAGCCCGACGCGGCTGGGCTGAGGGTATGGATAGCCAATATGAAGGAAGCTGTTAGCAATGCCTACAGCTATGATGGACTTTACGTCATCAATTGGCTAACTGAAGTCGAGAAGGCAAAGACCTTTGATGAACTGGATGGGGAATGTAAATACCACATCCTTGAAGCCAGGTTCAATGCAGCCATTCGGAAGTGCATCAAGACTGTTGCAATTATCGATAAGATTAATCGTCTCACCGAAGCCGCTCAACGTTCCAACAATCGCATCAAGAGTAGGCAGATCCTGTGGCTCTTATACGACCACTTAAGGACTGCAAATATCGGAGAGCAATCATTCAGGATAATTGAGCTCTCAAACTTGCGATGCAGTGTTTCATCTTTCTATACTGAAGAGGAGCGACTTGAAAGGTTCATCGCGAAGTGGGATCACATCCTTGCGGGTCTCGATGAACCGCTGACCGAGCAGGTAAAGCGGTCGCTATTCAGTGAGAAGGTTAGACACCTCAACTGTTTGGCTCATGATATCAGGGAATGGGATAGGAACATATCCAACCCTGATGTTTGTAGCTATGAATGGCTTCGTGCTCGTTGTAAGAACGAAATTGACCGCTGGAGGGTTCGTAAGAATCAGGTCAATATGCACAAAGACTTTTACGAACGATCTCAGTCCAGGGACAGAGCCCAGAAACCTGGTGCTCCTGGTCCTCCCGTCAGGAGACGATCTCCGTTTGGAGATTCCCATAGGCCTAATCGGCCTCCTAGTGATCCAAGGAAGAGGACCGGTAATACCCCAAGTCCTCATCGAAGGGACAAGTACTCTCCCAGGAATCGGGAGCAGGACAAGCGGCGTACGCCTAGCCCTAGGGGCGAGCCCCCAAGGAGGCCCAGATCTACGTCGCCCGGTGCTCCTGCGATTGATGCGTGCAGGGACTTCGCGCGTGGATACTGTTCGCGCGGACAAGAGTGCAAATTCGCACACACAAGAACTGGGAGTTCCGATGCGAAACGCAAGGAGCGTCCTCCCCTGATTCCAGGGTATTGCGCCCAATGGGTTTCCTATGGAAAGTGCATGAGGGATAAGTGTGATTACAAGCATGCAAAGCCACCTGAGCATTTGCTGAAAGAAGCGAAGCAACACACTGCGGCCCCAGCGACCGAGTCTGCCGATGCGCAACCCGAGTCTGCTGAACCTACTACCACTGCTGACGACAGGACATATAGTCCTGCCCCTGATTTGTCAGCGGGTTTTTGAGAGGGGCGGGCCGTCACCCTCAGGCTATTGGGCTTGTTGCCTGCCCTGCTCATCCCATAGCCAAGGCATTTGAAGAGTATAGAGCTCGGTTTCAACGCCCTGAAGGGACAATGGAGTGGTCAGTGACCACTATTGGCGCTCGTACACTGCAAGGTACGTGTCCGGGCGGCCCGAATATCAGAGCTGTAATTCGCAGACGAACGATTCGTCTCTCGGACAACGCTCTGATTGATGATGTCGATTTGAGTGTACCGACTCGCAAATCCGTTTTATTCAGACGGATTCCTGGGCCAATTGACATTAGGACGGATTTCTATTACTTGCCCGGTAAGTGCGGCCAGTATAACTCTGAGCTCGCGAAGGCAGTGGGGATTAAGCCCACTGCTCGCAGGCTGAGTTTCAATGACAATGCTGAAATTCTGCAAGTTGAGAATATAAGGACACGTGACGAGCCTAGGCCGATCATGAATCGGCGGTCGCATTCTCACCCCATTCACCCGGATAGGTTGCGTCAACCTCCCGAGGTGATTGCGATGTCCGAGGAAAATGCTAGAATCCTAGCTGCCACTACTAGACAGATTGTACAGTTGCACTTAGGTGAGTATGTGCCTGATAATAGGTGGGCTCGTCGCCCTCGAATGATCAGGGAAAATGTTCCTGATCAGATGCCTGCTATGCCTGGCCCACAAATCGAAATCCGGTGGCTTGCTGACACTGGGTGTCCTTTCGACTTGGTTGGGATGCACGACATTCCCGCGCAGGATCATCGCCACATCAAGAATGGGCGCATCCAACATTCCTTGCAAACCGCAAATGGTGTTGCTGGGACTCAAGGTAGGGTTGATGCAACTGTTGAGTCACTTGACGAGGATATTGAAGCCTTCGTCATGGGTAATACACCCTCGATTGTATCGATAGGACGTAGGTGCGTGGATTTTGGATACAGTTTCCGGTGGGATGCTTTTGAGATGCCTGTTCTCATCTGCCCATCCGGGAGAACTGTTAGGCTCGACGTTATAAACAACGTCCCATACCTGCCTAAAGGGCCGGTTATGTTTGGAGCCCCGAACTTAGATGCATGTCCTGCGATACCGGCAACGCCCGGTCCAGTAATTGCCATGAACGATTCACTGTACCCTGCAGCTCCCTCTGAGGCCGACGCGCCTGACGAGGGGGGGGTGAAGTTGTTGAAATCAAACACCCTGAGGGCTACAGGACTGAAGCCCAGTTACGTGCTGAAGCTAAAACGCTTCAACACATGATGTCACATTTGCCAAAGAATCCTTTTTGCCCACATTGCCAACGCGCAAAGATGGAAAACGTGCGTTTGCACCGCCGGGGCGGTGCCGACGCGCATGAATGCACGAAATTCGGTGATATTGTCACTGTTGACACGATGGTGTTACACGGTTTAAAGGACCGTGGTGTGAATGGTGAAACGGACGCAGTCGTGTTTTACGATCTTGCGACCAAGTACATAGATGTACTCCCTGTTTTTAGTCGTTCTGTACCTAATACGGTAGAAGCCTTTCACAAGTTTATGGGTCCCGAACCCAAGATTGGTCTGTTATACTCGGACCAAGCCAGAGAGTTTCTTGCGGCTACTCGCCGAATGGCTTGGGTGCATCACATGTCCACACCCGGAATGCCAAAGACGAATGGCATCATTGAAAACAAAGTGAAGCTAGTTCTGCATGGAGCAAGAGTACTCCTCAGACAAGCCGGCTTATCGCCCAAATGGTGGCCATTTGCCGTTCGCGCATTTTGCGCGGCCAGAAATCTCGAAAATCGAGGTGAAGGAACCGCATGGGGAAAGAGAAACGATGACAGGGATTTTCCCGGTCAACTCATCCCATTCGGATGTCTTGTTGATTTCAAGCCAATCGCGCCAAAACCGCGTAGGCTCGAAAAGGGGGGGCTCAAAAACGCCTCCGAACGGGACGACCATCACAAAGCTGATGAAATTCCTACAAAAGATCACTGGATCTTCGATGAAGAATCTGGCAAACTCGTCAGAGTGCACGTTGAACCAAGGACTAAGCTATTCAAAGCTGACAGCGTTGATGCTCCAATCGAGCATATTCGTCTCACCGCTGACCGTGATACATGGGTTCAGTATGATGAGGAAAATGGAGAAATGACGCACTCCGTAGACTGGAGATACGGTCCAGATTCCACCAAGGAGCTAAAAGCCCCGTGGACTGGCGAGACGTATTTCACTGTAAAGCCAAAAGAATTTGACCCTCTTGAGGACTCTGATTACGAGCCCGAAGGAGATGATGAACTAGCTGATGATTCAGGGCCGTCCGATCACGGAGAGGACGAGTACAGTAACGTGCCCGCTATGCCGGCACAGAAGATTGACCCTGCATCTAAAGCGCCCAAATTCGGGCCAGTGTCGAAGCCTGGGATTTTCCTGGGTTATAGATTAGAGCCCGGTGGCCAGTGGAAGGGCGACTACTACGTTGCCGATCTTGAACACTTTAGGAACGGATTTTCCCGACCCAGTGTTCATCAAGTCAAGAGAATTTGGCGGAACCCCGAAGAGGGATACGTTTTTCCCATGTTGGCCGCCTATGAGCGTTTGACTAGGGAGGTCCAGCTCCTAGATACTGGAGAAGGAAAGGGTCTTCCCAAAGCGGATGCTCCGACCGAACCGGACAACCAGCTCAATGCCGTTGGTCCGGGTTCTGATAATCCTAACGATGACAGTAGTGATCCTGCTGTTGACTCTGAAGCCCCTGCTGATGTTCCTGAAAGGGACCACTGGGTGCGTGATGCATCTGAAGAGTCCAAATCCTGGCACAGACACCATGTCGATGCTAGACAAGCCTTTTTCGGGGATGATAGATCTCCACTGCCTCCAGGAGGCCCGTCCCAAGCGGATGTGGATGATTATCGTGTAACTCATCTAAAATGCATTGACTCTACGCAACAGTGTATCCGTGATGACAGGAGAATCCTGAACCCAGGACATCGAGTCAGAACTCAAAGGTTCTGGACTGGTGTGACCATTCTGTATGATAAAGGGCATGCTCCTTCTAGGGCTCCGAGGGTCACTCTGACCAAGTTTAAAAATAGGCTAGACAAAGTCAAAGACCTCGATGCAGGTGAGCCTAAAGCCCACACCTTACACGGTGATGAGCTTGATTATGAGCAGAAGGAGGAAAGAAAGGAGAGGTCCTATTCTGGATCTGGTAAACCCAACTCCATTTCTTCTACTGACTGGAAAGGTATGTCCGTCGGTATGCGAAGGATATACATCGAGGCTGAAAGGGAGGAAGCTCTGAAACGAGCGCGTGCTGGCGAAGCCGCACCCTCCAAACCAGCTGGACCCGCTTTGATAAAGCGGAGATTGTTGATAGAATTTGCATGCGAACCTGACTCTAAGCTCTCCGCCACAATGCTGGAACAGGGGGGTGACGCGATTCGCGTACACAAAGAGTCGTTCGACATTTTAAAGAATAAGGATATGACCAGATTGATTGAGATCGTCGATCAGAATCCTGGTTGTGACTTATGGGGCTCGATCCCGTGCGGACCGTGGAGTACTTGGCAGTATGTTAATTTGTCTCAGTACGGTCCCGAGTTCGCAGTAGAGCTCAACGAAGCTAGACGAACGTCGATGGTCATGTTTGCTGCTTTCCTTCGTGTCGCCAAACGCGTGCGTTTTAAGGGAGGTAGAATTGCATTCGAGTGGCCGAGGCATTGCCTTGGTTGGAAACAGCCATTTATGAGGCGTCTAATCGACGATCCCGACATCAGGTGTGTCGATGTTGACGGTTGCGACTTTGGAATGCAAACGTCCGATGGTGTTCCCATCAGGAAGCAGTGGCGGATCGCCACTTCTTGCCCTGAACTAGCCAACGAGCTACGAGGGCGCACGTGTAGCCACGAAATAGGCTACCCCCACGCCAGGATCGAGGGAAGCCTTACGCCCTTGACTGCGCGATATCCTATTGGGATGTGTAAAGCCGTAATTAAAGGTCTTTACGGGCATAAGCCCTATGCGGCTGCCCCTGCTACCTTGAGCGAGGAGGACGACGCTCCTGCTGCGCCTGTTGAGGTAACGGAGGCCGATCCGTGTGCATGGAGACGAGACAAGGATGCCTTGCTCGTACACATGTTGAACAGTTATGCAACTCTCCCTACTCGGCAGACGCCTGGCTCTGCGGGCTTAGATTTAAGCTCGTGCGATGAAATCATCGTTCCCGCTAAGGGAAGTGCTCTTGTGCAAACTGGATGCGCCTTTACTTTCCCAAGCGGAGTTTACGGCCGCATCGCACCGAGATCAGGTCTGGCAGTCAAGCACATGCTAGACGTAGGTGCAGGAGTAATTGACCCTGATTTCTGAGGAGAAGTGAGAGTGATGCTTTTTAATCACTCTGACTATGAGTTTCGAGTTCGACCTGGAGACAGGATCGCTCAACTCATACTCGAGAAAGTCATGATTGTTGATGCCAAGATCACCGTCAAACAACCCGACGTAACCGTCAGGGGGGTTAATGGCTTCGGCAGTACCGGCGGGTACCCTGCTGGTCCCGCAATAGGGTTAAATGGAGATCCTGTTCCGCCAATGCCCAGATCGAACAAGGCTTCGGGGCATCAACCCAACCTACAGGGCATACCAACTTTTTACGCCTGTGTAGCAAGGCCTGTGACGAAGAAGGAGCAAGCTGGTAACGACAAGGCGCGTGCAGCTCTCCTCAAGGAGTGGACAAAGCTCCGAAAGTTGGGATGTTGGGATGAGTTGAGAGTTAGAGAGTGGAAGAAAGTTGCTGCCGAAGCGCGAGCAAATGGCAAGACAGTCCATGTAGGGAGAATTTTTGACATATGTGTGGAAAAGAATCATGAACTCCCTGAGGATGATCCTAATAGGAAGTACAAAGGGAGAGTAGTGTTTGAGGGATGCTTTGTGAGGGACCAGGCAAATCACTGGGCCATGTTTTCCGAAGCTACCTCATGCCCGGCAACAATGGCCGCAGGCAAGATGTGTGATGCATATGGCATGTTGCCTGGTCACGCACTACAAGTCAGTGATGGCGAATCCGCCTATACCCAAGCTAAGCTACTGGGTCCCACGACATGGGTGCGTCTTCCTAAGGATCAATGGCCGCAAGCATGGGTAGATGCTGGCTATGACGATCCGGTCTGTCCGTTGATTCTTGCCCTATACGGGCATCCTGATGCCGGCACGTTCTGGGAAAAGCATTGCGAAGCGAGGCTTATTGAGGTCGGATTTATCCGTGTCCCGGAATGGCCGAGTGTGTTTTATCACCCTAAGTATAAGCTTTTTCTTGTGGTGTATGTTGATGACTTCAAGATGAGTGGCCCATCCGCTAGCCTATCGATCGGATGGGACCTCATTAGTCGGGTAATTACGATGGAACCGCCGGGTACCCTAAAGCGGTATCTGGGCTGCGAGCATGAGTTTGCTGCAGCAGATGTACAGGGTTTCTTCGATCCTCGCACTGCTTGGACTGTGGATCATCCACCATCCAAGGAGATGCCTGACATTCGTTTCGGAGAGAAACGACTTCGAGCTGACGAGGTCAAATTCGACCCGGCTCGGGTGAAGATCATCAAATATAACGAGGCGTGCTTCATGGAAGCATGCGTTGATAGGTACAAGGAGCTATGCCTCCCCAAGTACCCTAGACCTCTGGTGAAGGCTGAGACGCCTTTTCTGGATGAAAGTAAACCGGAGTTTGATGAGAATCCCATCAACCCGGAAGTAGATCAGCTGTTTGGGCAGCCGTCTCCTTGCCCAACAGACGTGATTGCTGAACAGCCCGGTGCCCTAGGCGACGCTGCAGCTGCAGTTCTCATGAAAATTTTATATGGTGCTAGAATGGGTCGATACGACCTAATTAGACCTGTACAGGCTTTGGCCAGTCGAATCACTAAGTGGAATCGACTGTGCGATAAGAAGCTTCATAGGATTGTTTCCTATATCAACTCGACGCTAGACCTACACCTATACGGATGGGTCTGCGATAAGCCTAGTGACATTGAAATCGTCGCTTACTGCGATGCCGATCTCGCTGGAGATCGTACCGATTCCAAGAGTACATCTGGTGTCCTTATTTGCCTAGTCGGCCCAAGGACATATGTTCCCATTACCGCAGTTAGCAAGAAGCAAACTTCGGTATCCAAATCGACTCCCGAAGCGGAGATCGTTGCACTAGATCATGGCGTGGCCAAGGAAGGCATGCCACTTGCACAGCTTTGGCAGTTTGCTATCGGTCAAGGCACCGGTAAGCCTGTCACGGTGAATTGTATGGAAGATAATGAGGCCGCATGCCGCATCATTATCACTGGGAACAACCCAAACATGCGATATATGTCGCGTACTCAGCGAATCGACATTAGTTGGCTCAATGAAGTCTACAATGAACAGATTTTTCGTTTCGTAGCATGTCCATCGCATTACCAAGGCGCGGACATTCTCACCAAAGCGTGCGTAGACAAGGTGACATGGGGTAGGAATTTGCAGACTTTAGGAATGTTTAATCCAGGATTCCTGGAGAAATTCATTAGCCATCCCACCCTCCCTGTCGTAAAGCCTGCTGCACCTGTTCTCCCCCCAATTAGGGGGGTACGCATGGAAACCGATCAAAATTCATTTTTCAACAAATTCATCCAGCTAGCTGAATCCAGCTATATGGTTTTTGACATAGTTGAGGATCGATCAAATGTTTGCGATACGCGAAACATTTTCGTCGATTCTGAGCTTGGCATAACGCCTGAACCTCAGTTTGGTAGATGGCTTACCTACTTTGTTAGACCGGCCAATCTTTGCCCTGTTATCCCTAGACGGGGTACAATTGAAGGCTCCAGACCTAACATTTTGTTGTGCAGATATAGCAGTTTGATCGATGCATCCACGCGAGGGAATTGGAGCAAGATCAGGCGCGCACGTGACCAGGTAGAGCAGTGCCAATCATGTCTGAACGACTTAATTGAGCACGCGCTGAACACGAAGTTTTCCGTAGGCATTTTCATACAGCCGAATACCTGGATTGCTAATCGCGATATTCTTGTCAAGCTTGGCGTAAACCGCTATAGCCGTGTTGTACACTATTGCTCATGTCTTGTAAATAAGGATCATGTGCATGCATTGACATTAATTTGCATTTCACGACATGTGAACTCTTTCCCAGTTTTCAAATGCAACAGGATGTATCGCACTACACGTGTTGATCCTCTTGTGCATGACTTAGTTGTAAAATGTTAAAACCCTCTAGGCCCCGTGCCGAAATTGGGTAGCTGTTCTGAGGTCCTTGTTGGTGTTGCTTCCCAAGTTCCATTGATCGCCATTTGGCTCAAGACACAATTGAGGTTCAAGATCTGATGTGTGACTGCATACATACGTGATCGGCATTGAAAGCGGAAAACACTTCGCTTGCGCTGCATTTGTCAGGACCACTGTTGTAACTATCATTCCTTCTCCCTTACAACGTTTACACGGGTTCGGCTATAACGGCATCGTCCGTATACACCTTTCTACGTGGTTGGTATTAAAGCTTGAGGGTTCGGTGCATAGCGTCCCACGGGACGTCACCTTGCCGTCTCTTGACAGGTTATCAGCCGTAACTACAAGCTCTACACTGGACTGGGAGACAGCTGGTTTATTGCGGGTACAGGGACAATAAAGGAACGATAACCTACACAGTACAATGGCGTCTTCGGCGAGCCCAAGTACTGCAACTTTTGGGAACAGCAGCTCAGAGGGATCCAATGGATTGATGGCTCTTCCTGCGGTGATGGATATGATTGCAGATTCACAGGATGAACCTGGGAGCGGAGGTTCCGCGCTATTCAGCGACATATCTACTCCCACAAGATCATGGAAGCAGATCGATGTTCATCAGGAGTCGAAGAAAAGAGAATCCCCACCGAGAAGATCATCATCTTCGCCTGCGACACCACGGACGTCGCAGAAGGGCGTGAGATCGACATCGAAGGGTGGGAGGTCAAAATCACCCACCAGTGCAGATTTTCGCGCCGCGATCAAAGAGAAGAATAAGATGGAGGTGGAGATCGGGGAATATCAAAAGACACTTGATGAAATGTCGGCAGCTATGGCGAATCTTCATCAGGAAGATTATGGAAGCACCATCCGGATCCAGGAGCTGGAAAGACGATGCGAGATTGCCAGCAAGCAGTCGGGACATCTAGTGAGTCACCACCAACACCACATGGCTGAGGCATGGCGCAAGTTTGAGGAAGAAGCCCAACAGATGCGCAAGGTGGAAATGAACGCATTTCAGTACGGGGAGAAGAAAGACATGGAGTCGAATATTATAATGCAACAGATGAGGCAAGCTGAAGGAACTATCATGGAGCAGAAGCGGGAGATTGCATTGATGAAATCCTACATGGCAAGCGAGAAGTCGGCCGCGCAGGAATCAGCTATACGTGCAAATCAGATACACCGTGAGGCTTCACAACAGATATCAGTTTATCAGCAACAGATCAGAGGCATAGAATCTTCTACATCTATCGAGAAGTTCAATGAGGAGGAGATGGTCCAAAGTCTGAAATCACAGTTGGAGCACGCACTCATAAAGCGCCCCGAGATGTACTCTTTGGAGGACTCCAGGGAACAGCTGATGACGAGACTGAATGACGTTACAGTATTTGCGGAACAAGAGTCGAAGAGAGCAGATTGCTTGCTTCGCGAAAAGGAAGAGATCGTCAAACAGTATGAATCCGACGTGTCGATGAAGGACCAGATGATTGCTGTCGAAGGTGGTCATCGTCAAGATGCGATCTTGGAGTTAGCCCAGGTCAAAGAAGAGAAACAAGAAGAACGGTGCACGATAGACGAGAAGTCGAAGGAGGCTGAGTACTGGAGATTGACAGCTAAGGGAATGTACGATGAGTACCTCGAGGAGATGCATGAGCTTCAGGGACAACTGAAGGAAAGAGAGGCGACGCTCAAGCAAGAAGAGAGTTTTGTACGCCAACTCGATGCTGACGAGGAACTACGTGCACACAAGAAGCTGGAGACACAGGAAGCCTCCAGCAGCAAAGATGGACATCGTGAACGAGCAGTAGTGAAACGCGCTGAGGGAGGAACCCAAGCTAATTCAACTAGGGTAGACAAGAAGGTGGCTGGGTCAGTCCCGTCATCGTCTTCAATTCAGATCCCTAATTCGTCGCTGATGCCAGGTTCGATCCTCTTTCCGTCTTTCGGTGATCCAATGATCGATGTACACCTATCCCAGATGCAAGGAGTTGTCGGACATGTCCCACAATCCACTACTGCGAATGGTGGCGGTGATGGAGGGGGAAACAACGGTACTACGCCCCCATTGGATTACGGTGGGTTCCCGCCCAATAGGAATGGGCAGGGAGCAGGTCGACGTCAGTTGAGCCTCGCTGGTGGCGGAGGAGGACCTCCGGATGATCCACCCGATGATGAGGATGAGGATGACGACGACGAAGGAGATGAAGAAGACGAAGAAGAAGAAGAAGAGGAAGACGACGATCGGACACGGAGGAGACGAAGGAGATCGAGAGATAGCCGAGAGATCAAGAATGATCGACCGAGGATCTCGAGGAAGGAGGCCGAGAGAGTATCTATTCCGGCTTGGCCAAAGATCCATCAACTTGATAGCTGGAAGATGCAACTGCTGATGAATGTTCTGAGCGCATGTGCAGATCCAGATACCGATGCATGGACGAAATGGTTGGAACAGGCTCTTGGGTTGAACCCAGACCTGAATATGCTTAGCGATTCAGGTGGCGACAGATTTGCTACGATAGATATTAAGATGGCCATGGGCATGCAGAACATGCTGAAACAAGCACCTGACGAAGCCAAGGACGTATACCTCGATGCTACACGACACTCTGAACTACGACATCAACAAGGGGTGATCGTGAAGGGACGAGAGTTGGTGGCATTGGTTATGCAATCATTCAGAACATCCGATAGAACGGATCTTGTCTACCACATCGAGCATCTATTCAACCTTGACTTTCCTGGCGACAAGAACTTGGTTATGTTCAGGAACAAATGGTATGATTTGCTGCTGAAGATGAGGAGCGAGGACAGACCCAGTAAGCTGGCTCTCAGAGACATCCTTTACAGGAAGATCAAAGGGAGCAAGAAGATGGAGTTCGGCCTCAATGCCTACCATAGACTACCGGACAAGCATCCTCAGAAGACGTATGAATTCTTATTGGCGTTGATCGACTATCAGATCAAGGCAGATCGGGAAGACCTGATGCTCGACATGAAGGAGAAATCGGTCAAGTCGATGATGAAGTCAGGCGGGAAGGATGCGGCTCCAGCAACTGGCAAACAGGAGAATCAGGGTGGCAAGGGCAGAAAGGGGAAACCCGGTGGACCTGATGCCGCTCCTGTACTCCCAAAAGCCAAGGCAAAGGGCCACGCTGGCAAGAACGGCAAGTCCGACGGTGCCAGTGACAGAGGCAAGAGTCCGGGCGGAGGCAAGGATAACCCCTGCTGGTACCACTTCAAATCGGCGAAGGGGTGCGTGAAAGGAAATGAATGCACGTTTTCCCACAGCAAGAAGACGGAGCATAAGTTGGAGAGCATGTCCAAGGGGAAAGGAAAGGGCAAATCCAAATCCAGATCATCGTCACCAAAGAGAGATGATGGAGCATGCTTCGCGTTTCAGAAGGGGAAGTGCGATAGGGGAAGCGCTTGCAAGTATAGGCATGAGCTCATCAAGAACAATTCAGCTCCAGCAACGTCAAATGACAAGGCGCAAGCCAAGTCGAAGGCTGCCGCCAAGGCCGCAGCGCCAGCTATTGCAAGGAGGGCCATCGCAATGCCCGCGATAGTCCTGAAGCAATCGGCTCCTGCGGGGAAGGTAAGCTTCAAGAAGGACGTTGATCAGGTCGAACCGGATGAAGCCGAGACTGTCTACCACGAGCACGATGACGACGCGATGAGCGAATCATCGAGATGGTCTGGCGAGTCCGAGATCCCCGAGAAAATGGTGTGGTTCAAGGAAGTGCTCGACGTCGACGAGAATGGGAGATCACCTACCTCGAAGACGAGAGAAGGCAATGGGAACGAAAAGGGGAATGGTACGGTTATGAGGACAATGAGAATGAGCCTTATCAGTACGTGTACGTCGACGAGAAGAAGTTCAAAAGCAGTGATCATCGAGAATTATCAGCCTATCAAGTCCAACGATCATTGATACGTGCGAAAATACTGAGAGAAGTGGTGGATGATATATATAAGAGGCACTACTTCCCGGTGACCAAGGAAAGCAGCATAATGTTCGAGTATGATCGGAACAAGGACGAGATCAAGGAATCGGCTGTCGACTGGAAGAAGCAGCATGGTATGCCGAAGAACGTTTTCGCCATGTCAACGTGCATCAGCAAACGGGTGAAATGGTTGATGGACACCGGATGTGGTCATGATCTCATCGGACGAGCCAAGGCGAAGAGCCTGGGCGTCGACATCGTGAAAGATGACGACGAGATCGTGTTCCAGACCGCGAATGGTTCCACTTCCACATCCGATGTGGCCAAGATAGTCGTGGACGAGTTGGACGAGACTGTCGAGCCGCATGTATTGGATGAGACACCCACGGTATTGTCAGTGGGGAGGAGATGCATGAAGATGGGTTATGCATTTCACTGGATGCCTGGTAAATTACCTTTTATGGTTACACCAAAGCAGGGATTCGTGCACTTACAAGTTAAGGACGACATCCCTTACCTCGTGAGTGATGGTAAGCTTCGGAGTAACAGGCATCGCCCTACGATAGACGACCTCAAGGAGCACTTTTCGGAAGTATTGGCGATGGTAACGAACGACGAGGCAGATCAGGGAGGTGACGATGAGAACGACGTCACACCCGCCGCTGTCGGTGAGTCCGCAGAGGCCGAGGGCGAACACCACGACGGGGCATTCGACTTCGGGCCACCCGGAGGAGCCGGTCCGGTACGTCCGCCTCCCGTGGCTGAGGAAATACCTGTAGATGTTGGGTCAGTCCCGCATCGACATGGTGATGCCGAAGCTCACGAGGAAGAGGTTGATGAAGATGATCCAGATGCCGGAATCGAAGTTGATGTGTACGAAGGATCATCAATAAAGAGGAAAGTGGGAGTCCTCAAGAAGGACGCCAATTCCATCGCTCATTTGCTTACACACAGATACCGAAATCCTTTCTGCGAATCATGCGTCAAGGCAAAGATGAGACACTTCAGATCACGAACGGGAGCCTTCAAGAGGGAGGTGAAGACGTTCGGAGACCTGGTGACGTTCGACTTTGTGACGGCATCAGGAGATCATGAAGTGGAAGGCAGGTATGCGCTCATCATCCGGGACATATATACCGGAATTATCATGGCTTATCCCACCGCGAGAAGAGACACTGACTCCGTCGTCAGGGCTATCAAGCACTTCTGCGGGAGGAGGAAAATCAAGCAGGTATATTCGGATGATGGCCCGGAACTGATCAATGCGTGCGTGGAGCTGAAGCTGAACCACGACCTATCGCTGCCTGGACGGCCGCAGAATAATTCCCTTGCTGAAAGAACAAATCAATTCATCATTGACCAGACTTCGGCTTGTCTAGTACATGCCGGTCTACCCACGTGTTATTGGGTGCAGGCCATCACCACTCTGTGCCACCTCATGAACATCGAAGAGGTGAATGGATCGAGTGCATGGATGAGACTGCATGGCGAGGAGTTCAAGGGCGAGAAGATACCTTTTGGTGCGCTAGTGGACTTCAAGCCGAGCGAAGCACGAGGGGGAAAGAGGGAGAAGTTCGAGCCGAGAGGGGAAACTGGTATATTTGCTGGATATGTGTTGAGCACCGGTATGCATTGGGCAAACAAGTATCGTGCTTGGGCACTTACTGCATTTGCGGGTGCAGAGCTGAACATCAAGAAGGCAAAGGTTCCACCTCGGTTGAGAATGCCACATCAGACGGAGAGGATGATTCTGAAATCTCCTCTGACATTCCCATACAACAGAAGTACAAGGTTGCCAACGAGACTTTGGAAGGAATAGAGATGTCTATCGATGCAATCGGTCTGGATGCGCGTGACCGCCTGATCGAAGATGAGGACTACGAGCCTGAATTGCTGCAGAGTGACGAGAAGCGACTGCTTGACGATGAGGTCGATCAGATCGCTGGTCTACTGCTCGACGATGGCCCGGAGGTAATCGCCGGAGATCGGGGGGATCATGCAGGAGAAGAAGATGCTAGACCGAGCTCTTCAAAAGGGAAAGGAGATGGACACTCCAAGGGCGATGAGAAGGTTGCGAAGTCCGACCTTCCACACGTGTCAGTTGGGCTACCCGGGGATGGCATCACGTATGTCAACGACGATGGCAAGGAGGTTAAAATCGACAAGGCCGGAAGACCGTATCCTGTCGGGAAGGACGGATTCAGGCTAATGAAGACATCGAGACCTCCGGAGTTCACTCCTGAAGAATGGAAGATGATGAGTAAATATTACACCAAGGAAGAGAAGGCCGAGGTGAAGGGCGGTGGCAAAAAGAAAGAAGAAGATCCCAAGGGTAAAGAGTCTGAGATTTCCGCGCCGGCAGAGGCACGGACATTACAGATGCCCGGTGGTAAGAGAATTCGAGCGATGCTTCGGAACCGCTGGGGTGGAGTAGAATGGCAGTACAATTGGGGATTGCGGAAGAACATATCAAAGATCAAGAACCCAATGGATGGGAAGCACTTGGCTGAGCTTGAATGGGTCAGGATTGTTGTTAATCCTGTCGACGGGGTGGTTGTTCTCATGGATTCCAAACAGTCCCAAGACGTCATGAGACGAAACGTTCAGCTTGAGAAAGAATTTGAGTGTCTGGTAGTAATTTATGCCTGGAAGTTCAAGTCTGAGGAGCGATCAAAGTCGACTCCAAACTGGACGAAGGCGGTTGCATCAGTCATGGAGAGTCATAAAGACGAAGCTGAGACGGCATCGGGGACGGATCCATCGGTCGACGAATCGACGGATCTCACCTGGTATGAATGGGAGGAGTCTGCTGAGGTAGTTTCTGGAAAAGTGCCACTCGCAATGCCTGCGATAGGCGAAGACGGTGAAGCCAAGAAGTACCCATCGATGCCGTGCGTGACTTCTGAGCGAATACAGCACAGAGAGAAAGCTGCGAAAGTTGTACGATTCTTCGACGCTTTAGTATCCAGGCCGGTAGGCCGGAAAGAGATGTTGACTAACCCTGATGCGTTGGCATCGATGAAGAAAGAATGGTCGGGATTAATCGACCAGGGCGTCTTCGATCTTGGCGCGGTACGTGAATATGACGCTGTAGCCAAGGAGGCAAAAGCTAAAGGTGAAGAGATACACATGGCTCGCGCACACGGCATTTGCGTTGAAAAGCACTCACAGTTGCCTGTTGGTGATCCTAAGAGGAAGTTCAAGGGTAGAGGCGTGTTGCTGGGGAACCAAGTGAAGAACCAAAGCTTTGAGGCTGCGATGTTTCAAGATTTGGGGAACTCTCCTGCTTCATTTGAAGCCTCGCGTTGGGCGGATTTTCTGGGTTGTCATGATGGCTGGGATGTGCAGATGGCCGACGCTGTTCAGGCGTACATACAGGCCACCTTGAGAGGCACGCCGTGTTGGATTGAATTGCCACCGGAGGCTGTGCCAAGTGAATGCAAATGGGATAAGTACAGAAGACCAGTCGTCCCGTTGAGGAAGGCGCTGTACGGACACCCAGATGCGGGAACATTTTGGGAGCAGCACTGCGACGAGTCGGTGCGTGCCGTTGGTTTTGAGCCCATCGGCGAAGAATGGCCTTCAGTGTACATTCATGAAAAGCTCCAGCTTGTTCTGGTTGTGTATGTCGACGACTTCAAAATGGCAGGGCCACAGAAAAACCTTGCCCAAGGGTGGAGCATGTTGCGTACACGTTTGAAGATTGAGCCCGAGACTGGACTTGACATGTACCTTGGTTGCAATCAAAGCAAGGGAAACGTCACTCTCGGGAACGGACACCGAGTAACAACGGTGACCTATGACATGGAACAGTTCCTACGTTCCTGTGTCGACCGCTATCTTGAAGTGGCGGGCGACGTGAAGTTGAATAAGGTTGTCACCCCTGAGTTGCATGAAGAAACAAAGAATCACGTCTCACGGAAGCCTGCCAGAGAGGGGCCGTCAGTCGTGTGCAATTGGTGTAACAATCTTGTGCCCACCGACGGTTCTGCCACAGTGCCGGACCAACGGGGAGGGACTCCTGAGTTGGCCATGAAGGAGCCCGTGCGTGGACACCTTGCTCCGCATGCCGCTAGCGTACTGATGAAGTTGCTGTACGGTGCGCGGATTGCTCGCTTCGATTTGTTGCGGCAAGTGAATCGCCTAGCACGGAACGTGCATAGGTGGACTGACTCCGATGATCGGGGTTTGCATCACTTGATGTGCTATGTGCATCATACCAAACATTGGCGCATGGTCGGTTGGGTTGGAGACCCTATGGACGATGTGCACTTGGCCTTGTATGCGGACGCTGACTTTGCGGGATGCATTGACTCGCTGCGTTCCACCTCCGGTGGACACTTGAATATACAAGGGCCTAATACCCGGTTTCCGTTGTCTGGCAGCTCTAAAAGACAGGGTTGTGTGAGTCACTCCACTCCCGAGGCCGAGATTGTTGCGGCCGATGTTGCCATGAGATCGATGGGTATGCCCGCTCTCAAGTTGTTAGAGCGGATTCTCAAGAAGTCACCGAACTTTGTGTTCTATGACGATAACAAGGCTATGATCGGTGTTGTGCGATCGGGGAGAAACCCCACGATGCGCCACCTTGAGAGAAGCCATGGTGTTAGCATTTCGTGGATGCATGAGATGTTCACACGTGATTACATGTACTTGGCGTATGAGGTCACCGACAGGATGGCGGCCGACATTTACACCAAGGCGTTCAATGATGGGCGCAAATGGAAACATGCATGTTTGCAGATTGGTCTACTTGACCCGAGCTTGCTGTCTGACCCGGATACCCTCAAGGCGCTCACACCCACGTGTGATCCCATAAAGGGGACCATGCAGACTGCTTCGGGGACAGTTGACGGAGTTCCAACATTTCCGTACACACACATTCCGATCATGCCCCCGGACCTATGGTGGTCTGGATTAACATCCAAAGAGGGATTGCATGAGCATGAAGGACATGATCCGGTTGTTGTTGCCAAGGGACCCAGATTGATGCGTGTGAAACCTCCACTCGCGGTTATGACACCGTTTGGGAGCAAGTGGCTTCGTTCCACTTGGTTTCTGAAGAATGGGTCATGGCTCAAAGTTGAGGATAGAGTTGACCCGGGGCTACAATGTGTGCGAATTGATGGTTGGGTTGAACGCGCAGTTTGGCAGTTTCATCCCGTACCGGTCGCTGCACCGGCGCGGGAACGGTCTCCACGGCCACGACCAATTCACGTCGGGTCCGGGGATGTTGACATGCAGTCCGTGCTGGCCGCATTTGTTGAAGAACTGTCGAACGAGCGCATAGAGTTGAAGTGTGTTAACGACCTTGCTTTGGAAACGTTGCTCCGATTGAAATTGCTCATGCGTTGTCTGCATATCAATCACGAGCAGCTTGTCCCTGGTCGTTGTTTTGTTCCGTATCGCATTGCGGTGAAGCACAAGCCACAGTTAGCGCCGGGTATTGAACTCGCGATGGTCAAACACGACGGTGGTGTGCTTCGCGCTCCTGTGCATGTCTCGCTTCCTGGTATGAGAACTCGCACAGTCGTCACTCTTTACAGTGTTGACTTGGCGCGGCCTATCGTGCTGATGGCATGTTCCGAACCACGTAACTGGTTCACTGCTCTTGCCCGCCATGACGGGCCGCAGGTTGTCACCATAACTCTGGTTGATGACTTACTGAGCGAGTACGGGGGGAGAATCGCCAGACATGTGCTTACCAAACCTTCCGATTTGTTGTTCTTCGCCGGGCCTTGCACGGGGGGATCATCATGGGCACGCCTCAACAAGACTCGCGGCAATTGACACCGCAGAGAAAATCGAGGCCAAACAAAGAGAATTTTGGAGATTATTTGAACGGTTCGTTGAAATTAAACGGCATGCCATGACAAAACGAGCTGCGATTTTGTTTGAGTTGCCTGGAAGTTGTGATTATTGGAAAGATGAGAGACTGCATGAGGTCGTGCATGATGGGACTAGTCACGAGTTTGATGGGTGTCGCTATGGCTTGAAACAAAGATATGCAAAGAAACCCATGCCAATCAAGAAACCATGGAGAGTTGTATCATGGAACTTTGAACTTGGTGGCTCGTTGTCTAAGAAATGCAATGGAAACCATGAGCATGGACCTTGTGCCGGTCGTGAAACCAAAGAAACCCAGTTGTACACGTCAATAATTGTGGGTGTGATCCTTCGCCGTTTTCGTGCTCGAGCAAGGTGCCTCAAGCCGGCACCATTGAAACTCGCTCTTGCTTGCATTACGCGAGGGAGATCGCGGAAGCACCAAGCTACTGCGAGAGAAATTTGCACCGCCCCAACTGCACAACCGAGGTGCTGGGTCAGTCCCGAACCTCTGGTGCATACGGGGAACTGGGTCAGTCCCGAACCCCAAGCTTCAAGGAGGAGTTGGACGAGTTCATCACCTCAATCTGAAACTGGGATCGTATTGGGACAATTCCGTGGCTTCATTTGCAGCTGCTTATTTTGGGTTTTCCTGGGTCTGGAGAATATCATCAAGATGACTGCCAATCCGAATGTCGTCAATACGAATGAGTTCTTCTGCGTGCCTGTCGGGAAATCTAGGCAAGCAGCAATCTTCTTGGGAAATTTGGTGAAGAACGCCATCGAGGAAGGCAAGAGGATACCCAAGAGGATGGAGATGAGCAGCGACCTGGGTATGTGCGTGAAGTGGATCGAGGACATCGGCGTCCCCGCTATTTATGCATACTCTGCGTACTATTCTGCCAAGGGCCGCGGGATGATGAAAGGTGAAGGGCAGTCTATGAGGGTTGCCTTAGAGTTCATCAGCAAAGTTTTCGGACAGCTTTCTGCCGACGAATGTATGCTTGGATGGAGGGAATTCTGCAGCAAGGGAAAGAAGATCGTGTCGGCGCTGAACCAACTTTGCGGTGAGGCAACGATGCTGGCGAAGAACCCCGAGTTGCTCAACGTAACCAAGTACTGCATGGAAGGGGCGGATATGTTGAGATCAATCGCGAACATCTGGGATCTCGCATTAGGCGTGGCCGAGGACAACGATGAACGGTCGTTCAAAGCTGCATTCCACCAGAACACCCCGGTTGGGGAGGTGTACAAAGAATTCATCAGCGACGAGTCATCTAGGGCATCGTCATCGAGAAGGTGGAGGAGCTCCGAGGAGTTCCAGACGACTGCAGAGTTTGAGAGGCACGATCGGAGAATCGCAAAATACAGGGATCGAAACTGGGGGAAAGTGTTCACGTTGAGCGTGATCAAGGCTCCCAAGATCGACTCCTACGGTCGTGGTTCCAAGGACGACTACCAGAAGAATTGGGACCTTGGGTTGGTCTACCAGAATGAGCTGCAGGCATCGATGAAGAACCTCGCATATGCACTGAGGAGGGATGAGAATGCCAGCCAGAACAACCTATTGCGCTGGATGATCTGTGGGTCAACCCCCAGTGACATCTCTGATGCGTGCATCGGGGCGGTCAATTCGCTCATGTGCGTATCGTTCATCATGAGGAGATTGCAGCCATTGCTCGGTGAGAAGGACTCCAAAGATCAGTCGTATACAGCTTATTTCCGTCCAGACAAAAGGGAGCTGAACGATCTCTACCGGGAGATCGAGTACGCCAGGGATTTCCTATGGTGCATCGATATGATCTATGAGTCGAAGCTGCCTGCGATGAACATCAACTCCATCAGTTTGGCACCGCACGCGGCTGACAGGGCCGCTGAGAACCAAGATCGGCGCAAGTGGGTAAGCTGGATGAAGGAGATCGAGAAGAAGGCCGAGAAGGACGTCATGATCGAATTCTTCCAGAATAAATACTGCACGATTCATGAAATCGAGAGGGAACTGGAGAAGTACCCCGAGGATTTCGTGGTTGGGGAAGAGCCGACATGGTGGGTGATGGGCTCATCGAAGACGGAGCCGCCACGGAAGACGGAGCGACAGCAGAAGTCGGCATCAAGCTCCGGGCAAAGGAGTCAAACCGCTGGTGGGTCAGTCCCCCAGCCGGGAGCTCCAAGTGGGGGGTCGCAAGCCAGCGATGCTGTCAAGATCGACAACGAGATCATCGACTCCATTTTCCGAATGAACTCTGGCGGTGACGACGACAGATGGGTAATTATCAACCCAACTGCTGGACATGATACCTACACTTCATTCGAAGGGGGTATTACTTTGAGCGGCGCGACTGTCAATGTGAAGTTCAACATAGACAACAATACAGGGTACCCAATCATACAAACTGTATTTGGGCCGTGTCTTGCAGAAGGCAAGAACGCAACATATTGGGAGTGTATGCTGAGATGCCTGACCTCTTCGCTATTGCACTTCGAGGAGAAGACCAGCGCGGAGAAGATTATTCTATCCTATGTTGGGAAGGGAAATGCGGCATGGCTACAGCTATATGCTTTCTTGTGTGCTCAAACAGGATGCCTGATTACTGGACGCCTTCCGGGCGCCAAAGCCATCAACGCGTTGATTCAGGCGGAGAAGAACCCGGACAACGCACCTGGACAGTTGAACCGGATTATCAAGAGGCAGAAGAGGAGCCCCATTGGCGAGGCGACGATTCGCGACATGATGATCCACAAGAAGAGCTTCTTGGTCCTGGATTGGCCCCTGAGGGCCGTCAACTCGAAAGGGAGCACGAAGACCTTCCAGATGATGGTCAACGAACAGGGATGGACAAACATCGAGGAGAGATCATACTATGGGTCGAGTGAGCAAGTCTCCTCACCCAACGACACGTTGAATATCATCTCCCGATTGCAGAAGCTGGATAAGCTCATCGCTGAACGACGGAGGCGAGACATGGATGACTCACCAATGTCGGTGCACATCTGGATGTCGCTATATGATTGGGTGTGCATGAGAGGATGCGGATGGCAGGTGACCGCCAACCCCATCATCGACTCCCTGCAGAAGGCGATATCTGACCTCGTCAACACATGCAAGGGCCTGGTCGTGGTGTGCGTGAATCGCGATGTTGCTTTCCATGGTGGAAGAGGGGACTTGGGGACGATCGCCAACAAGGTTAGCGAGATCTGCAAGGCGGCAGGCGCGCTGGTGACCGAGAACGATCGCCTGTGGCGCGTGGTCCATGCGCTCACAGGAAAGAACTACAAGATCCCTGGGAGCTCGAACTTGCAACATTTCCTCCTGAAGCGACTGCTGATTGAGAAATCCATCGATGCGGTCGCACCAAGCAACGCGTTTGTGCGTGAGCTGGAGGAGACGTGCATAAACGAGCCCGACCTTCGATTCAACATCCCGAAGAACATGGAGGAGTCGAAGGTGAAGTTCGAGTACAAGCCGACCTTCACTGCACAATCGAAGAGGAAACAAGAACAGCAAGATGAAGGACACGGCGAACAGGATGCTTTTGGAAAAGCCGATGTCGGTGATCCACGTCTTCGATGGTATACGGTCACGGAGCTCAGCAAGTTTGTCTGCGAACTTTGCGCTAAAGAGATGCAGATGAGCAAGTCGAAGGTGCTCGGACCGAACTCGAAGTTCAATCCCACTTCTTGCGTGAACTGTTGCGCGAACTGGAATGCGGACACGAACGGTATTGCGAGGTCTATCGAAGGGAAGAAGCTGTACACGCGCCTCTTCGCGGAATGCGTGGTTGCAATCCCTGACCTTCAAAACCTCATGGTGGACGTCAACAACATCCAGGCCATGATCACGATTATACGGGAGCTCGCGTATTCTAAACTGAAGAAGGAGCTTTCCCACGTGGGCTTCGTGAGCATGACAGTGGATCAAGCAGCACAGTTCTACAACAACGGTCACGGGAAGCAATTGTGTGCATCCCGGGATGTGATCGTGTGCAAGAATTCCGAGGGAGTCGAGGAGAGAATGTCCATCTTCATGATAGACAAGGATCTCGGCAACGTGGCCTATTCCTCCTGGATCAAGAGCGTGCTCGACCAAGGGACGATGTATGAACTCCTGGGACAAACTACAAACGAGGAATCCCTGGGAGACGTCGTCGAGATGGTATTGGGGTTCTTTGAGGTGATGTCGTACTTCCAGCACGAACTACCGCTGTGGAAGGATGTATGGAAGATCAAGAGGGAGTTCGAGCAGTCAATCGTACGACACCTCGCCGGGAACGTGACCCACACGACGGGCCAGAACCGAAAGCGGAACAAACCTTCCGCACAACTCGGGGCGCCAACGAAAGAAGTGCTGGACATCATGAACAAGGCCAAGCCCAGACACCCGCGATCCCTGATAACCGAGCCTGCTGCACAAGGGTCCAAGAGAAAGGCCACGGAGGGCGAAGATGAGGGTCTTGGTCAAGCACCAGACCCGAGTCGAAGTTCTCAGCCCAATGCTGAGAAGGAAGATAAGAAGCAGCGAGTGATCGACGGGCGGAGAGCGGCACTAGGATTCCTGGAGTCAATGGAGAAGTGCATGGGAGATATGGGGATCTGTAAGAAGTGCGCGAACCTGGCCCACGACGGCGACTGCAAGGACATTGAGGAGGCTGCTGGAAATGAGAAGGCGATGAAGGTGCTCCGTGAGCTACTCAGCAGTGACCCTGTTTCATCTGATGAAGACATGGGGGATACGGAGGAGCCGTCCTCATCAACGTCCAAGGAAAGAAAGAGAGGAGGACAAGCAGGGAAAGAAACAATTGAGATGTATAGCTATACCATCAACTTGGTGGAGATGGCTGACACGGCTGAGGGAGGAGAGCTACAATGTGGTGGCGTCGACCTCACCTACAACCCGTGCGGGGACAACAGGACATTCAAGAAGACGCTTGAGATGGGATGCGACACCATCCCGTGCTACATCCCGAAGTTTGGCGACGTGAGTGATGTGCACTTGCCATGGGCGTATGCGTCCATCGTTGACCCCAATACTTTCCCAAAGGTGCAATCCTTGAGCAGGTGGACGTGATGCAACTTGGCAAGAGTGTCAACTTCTGCGTTGCTCCTTTCGACGGTGCTCCACTATGCAGGATTGGTGATGATCGCTCGGTATTTGCTACAAGGGACCAAGCAAACCAGCTATCTCACGACCTATGCAGAGTCCTTCGACACAAGATCGGCAGCTGCCGAGGAAGTGCTTTCAGGTGCGACGAGGGTGGATGGGTCGACATTGATGCAGTCATTGACGACCGGAACAACGACATATTCCCACCATACACCACGAGAGCGAAACGATACATGGGCATCATGGAGGTGATCAAGTGGCAGGAATCCGGAAGCAGAAAATCGAGATTCCAGGTTCTGGCAGCAAGGTTTCCAAGCATCATGAACCCGAACGACACGAGGGCGGCCAGGGAGGAAATGGCCAAAGCTGGCATGGATCGGGACGACATCGACAGGATGTTCAACAGATGCGATGGATGGTACAGACCTTGGTGCATCCGAGTCACAACTGGTCACAGTGATTTTGGATTCATGAGCTCATCCGCACTGGCAAATAGGTATTCCGCAAGAATGGGTGATTCTCTCGGAGGAGCATTCCATGTGACGTATGTGGAAAACCTGCCAAGCATCGTACGCTGTGGGTTAGTCCCCGGCGGAATCGATGGCGGCAACAGGCTAGCACTGCACTTCGGGGCGTTTGCTCCATGGGATGAGATGAACGTGGCGACGAAGACAACGCTGCGGAACGTGAGGAGAGGGGATCCGATTGCGATCATCTACATTCCCAGTGCAACCCTCGCGCGGTATGGGGCTGGAGTCGCGGCTAATGGGACTTTCATGGTCTTTGACGTGATCCCGTTCTATGAGGTCAAGTCCATTTGGATTGGCAAAAGCAACGGAGGGAAGCGCCTGGAGTACGCTGACATCAAGAGGGCGTACTCGAAGTGTGTGGAGAACGAGATCTGCCCTGGCTTCGTCAACTCATCCCAAGAGTCGGCTGCGATGTTCCTCCAGAACGTCGCAAAGATCAGCGAGAGGATGCCGGAGACTGAGACAGGTGCCGATAATCTGCACTACATCGTTGACATGGTTAATCGTGCCTGCGAACTCTATCGAAACAACAAGATGGAAGAGTTCAACGCACAGGTCAACGAGGTCCGGGACGAAGTCAGCAAAGTCGTCATCCTGAATGATGAGACATGGGAAGGACTGAGGTGCCGGATATGTCCATCATGTGCGACCGCGATCCCCACCTGCTTCTGCTTATGCCTGGAGTGCGAGGCACAACTGATCTCCATCGGAAGATACTACATTCACATCAAATCCGATGACGAGGAGGACAACCAAAACCCCAACGTCTCTGGAGATGCCAGGCGTGCACAGGAAGAAGCTAACCACGATGCGGCAGCACAGGAGGATGAAGACGAAGCGGAGGAAGTTCCGGGAGAAGATGACGACATGGACACGCAAGGATATACATCCGGCTATGCGTCAGAAGAAGAAGACAGCGGTTGGCATTACCGCGACACCGATCTGGCGTCACGGGACATTATAAGTTCCCAACGGATGGCGATCTGCCTTGACGAGCCGCGTGAGGCTCAGTACATGGCAGGATTTATCGCACTCCAGCTGTCCAAGATGTGGGGGATGTTTGAAGGTGGTGAGGAGAGAACGATGAATGCCGGACTCGAAGGGAGGCCGGGCTGCCCTTACCACAATGACTTCAAGAGGTACCCCAACATCACCGATCAGGATCAGGAAGGTATACTCTTACCATCAACAGCGAAGAAAATTTCTCAGTCGGAGAATGTTCGGACGAGATCCTTCCGATCGGTTGAGGAGCGTGAAGATTATATTCGTATGATGGTGTGCAAATGCGAGGGACTTTACACATTCTACAAGCTGTGGATTGCAGCGAGAATCCTCGATGTCACCAAGGAAGAAATGAAGCTCCTGGTCAAGGACCGAGTGCACCCGGTGGGTGATATTATTTTCAGATGTTTTGCACTGGCTTTCAACTGTAAGTATATATCATTCGTGAGGGATGGCCTGAACCTTGGCAAGAATGGTTACACGGTCAACGTGAGCGCCATCATCTCGGCCATCGACCCGAACAAGTGCGACACACCCCTGCTGGATTGGTGCCTTCGGAAAGGGCACTGGTTGCCAGAGGATCACAACAAGAAGTGTGTCCGGGCACGAGAAGCCCAGAAGAACTTGGACGAGGAGTTCCGTCGACGTACCCATAGGCTGTCCATTGGGGACAGGTATGCTTCGTGAAGATGCTGATTGCGGTACGATGTGGGTCAGTCCCCATCTGTTACTTGCGTCACATCGACACTGTTGCGGTGGAACGACTTATGTCATGATTTATATTCATGTGTCCAAGATGATGGATGTGTACATGGTTACATATTCCGATGACTATGACGCTCTGGATATTCATGGATGGAACTATTACCTTATAGATGATATCTTTTCATTATTTATGCATTGTCCATGGTATCTGGAATGGCTATGATTTGCATTGATTACTCACCGATGTTTCTTTGCCGGAAATATGCAGACCGATCACGAGCAGGCCCCTCTGGTGGACTTTTGTGGCCAACCCATTTATGGATGACAGCTGCGCGATGCGCAAATGCGGCAGCTGGATAGTCCGTTGGTGGTCAAATGACGTGACGATTGTGTATTGTATACACCTGCATATGGAAGTGTGCTTCGATTGATGGATGAATGTTTCACTTTTCGTACAATCGAACCCGGCATGTTTCACAACGAATGAACGGTGTAGTGATAGCAAGTAAAAGAATGCACGACACGATTTCGTAGTTGAAGCCGTGGCCAGTGGAACGTTTTGTGGTGTTTGGACCGCATGATGAACAATGCGACCCAAATGGGGGATGTTAAAACCCTCTAGGCCCCGTGCCGAAATTGGGTAGCTGTTCTGAGGTCCTTGTTGGTGTTGCTTCCCAAGTTCCATTGATCGCCATTTGGCTCAAGACACAATTGAGGTTCAAGATCTGATGTGTGACTGCATACATACGTGATCGGCATTGAAAGCGGAAAACACTTCGCTTGCGCTGCATTTGTCAGGACCACTGTTGTAACTATCATTCCTTCTCCCTTACAACGTTTACACGGGTTCGGCTATAACGGCATCGTCCGTATACACCTTTCTACGTGGTTGGTATTACAGCTTGAGGGTTCGGTGCATAGCGTCCCACGGGACGTCACCTTGCCGTCTCTTGACATAAAATATGTGACCCGCGCTGCTCTTCAAACAGCCTTGAGTTGAGTAGGCTTGATGGACATCATTCACGACAGCATTAATCATGCTGCACTTACAACCGCAAATTCGCGACATTAGTTCAGGCACATTCGCCTCAATTAGCTGGTTTGTGTTTGTGTCAGTTTCCGCCCGGGTGGGCATGTTCATAGGATAGCTTTGCAGTTTCCTGCGCAGTGGTGTAGCAGGGTCGTTGTCGATGCACGACTGTTTATCATAGGGATGACCATATTCGGTCTTACACCAGGGGAAATTGCCCCTTCGTGCTGACGCAGTTGGCACCCAAGGTTTACACACCTTTGGATGTGGGAGGCATCCCTTATCTCTGGGGATCTTTCGTTGTTTATTTTGATTTGGTGTTACCCTACCGCTTCCCGGGCGCAAACTCGCGCCATGGCAGCGGCTGCATCCGCGGCCAGCGGAGCGGCGGGCGCTGCCCCGCGTTCGAGAGGTTCGTCTTTGGCGGCGCGGCAGCAGGCGGACTATATGAACCCGAACTGCGCCTGCTCCTTGGGTCCGCTTCCAGCGGAAGCGAAGAACGCAGCCAATGCGCTGTCCGATGAGAGGCCTACTCGGCTATCGGAGAATCTTAGGATTTGCTATCCGCACTTGACGGCAAAGTCCGGTCAGTACGGTAATCGCACCACTGCTGAGACGCAGTTGGTGCAAGTCAAGGAAGGTGTCAAAGACCCTCAAGTCGTCGGTGCCTTTTCCGGCATTTTCAACCTACTGGAGGGGTTTGACACGGGCATGATTGTGAACACGTCTCTCATCCCGTCTATCAAGAAATACCGCCGCCTACGCGTGGCTGGTATTCTCCAGGCCATGCTTCTGGGTGAAGTGGAGCTGAGTGACCAAAGCGTCTACACGGCTACCATAATCATCTGTGAGGCAATGCCGCGAGAGTCTGAGCTCCACTGCGAGCCGACTCGGAACGCGCTGATTGAGATGACGTTGTCTACAGCCGTTTCCCCTTCACTGGTTCCCCGAGGCGGGAACTGGCTGTACGGAATGGCAAAGGTTGAGTCACGCTGGCAGACCTTTTTCCAAGCGGCGAATAAAAATGTTATTCGCGCCATGCAGGCGGCCGTTGAGAAGGGTAGGAGAGATATGCCCTCGAGTGTACAGCCGGCCGGAGCCGAGGAGGCGTTCAAGGCCTGGGCATACCAGCGTCCCACTGCCCTTTGTACCCCACCCAAGGCGGTGGTCGGGTATATGAAGGCAATTTATTGCATCTCAGCCGATGCGCTGGCAAAGATGCAAACGGTCAATGCACATGCTTTTGAAGTAGGATCCATGCGCAAGGAGATTGAGGCCGTGTGGTCCTCCTACGAAAATTTTGTGGGATTCTTCACGGAAGAAGTGGGGATTGCTCCCACCATCTTTCACCTGATTGAATGGAAACGCGCTAAGCCGCTTACCATGCCGAGCAAGGAAATCGGGGATTGGCACGCCGGTGAACCCGTGCTTGAGCGCGACGGGTATCTAGTGTTCCCGATGCGGCACTGCACAGAGCTCAATGCAGCCAGCATGCACGAGATGGGTTCATGGAACTCAGTTCTCTTCCCTATGGAACATTTTGGGCCATGGGAATGCCGTTGCATCGCTCGGAGATGCCGAAGCGCTAACAGGCGTGTGGACATCGACGAAGCCCGTTCTTCTTGAGAGTTATTACTCTTGTCTCAGCCATATTGGCCTGGGCGTAACCGTCCGACTGGCACTTTTGCTACGTCCTCTCGGTAAGAACGCCCACGAGGCGTATAAGCGTACTGAGAAGGGGCCTTCACACCAACGCGTGATAAGGCAGTTCCGCGTTCGTGTTGAAGCAATCGCTCTCAAAGAAGAAACGATTGGTGAAGGGACGGCTGCTGTGGCGGGGAATTTGCTTTCGCATAACCCTGCCACGCACCTTTGGAACCCTGTGCTTGAGGTAAACCCTCACTCGGCAGAGATCGGATGGATCCGCCACGGCGCCAATCGCGTAGTGCTGACCATTGGGGCGGAAATTCCCGCCGGGTCGGTGGCACGTGAGAAGCCCGGCGGTGAGGTGGATTTTAAGTTCTTTCCTCAGGAGATCCGCGAACTCGGCGAGGTACGATGCTTCCCGCTGTATGAAATCTGGGAGCACTATGTTCCCGCATCGGAAGGAAAATTCTTTCCCTTGGCTGGCGGCCTTCCTTTTTCAGGGGCTGCAAAGCTCATGTACCATGCGCCAGAGCACGCGCTATCGGAGCTTGCCAACGCAGCCACTCAACGCAGTAAGTTCATGAGCGCGATCAGCGGTAACATCTACCCTGATCGTCAGGACAGCCAACCTTGTGAGCTTGTGCGGGAGACATGGGACTCATGGGCGTTCCATGTCCGGACGTACATTATTTCCATGATTTGGCCCGTAACGGCAATGGAATACGCCGGCTGCGAGGAGCCGGACAGTTTGGGGTTCGTTCTCACAATGCTGGGATACGTTAACCCCTCCGCTGCAGCTGGCCTATGCGCCGAGCTGCTAAGCGGATGTATTCCAAACAAGGTCTCCTACCTAGGCGTAGAGGGATCTCGCGTTGTGGTGCTGGTTGGACCCTCACACTGGGTCACCGGCAGCTCGGGTCAGTCCATTACTGGAGCAAAGCTTCAGGAGCAGTGGACGACCATTAGGACAAAGCTCCCGGCCAAAACCGGCGAATACGCGCTGGAGGTCGTGGAGGTTGAAGAGGAGACCTCAGTGGCTGAGCTTCTCCGTACCGTGGTCAGCCCGAAGCTGGCTGACCCGGTACATGCAGGTGCTCCTGCGAGCGCTAAAGATGATATATTCATCATCTTTACCAAATGCCTGTGGCTGACCGAATGGCGTAAGTCCGAAAACACGTATGGTCCCAGCCCCGAAGCGGGTAGGATCATCGATGAGAACATCGATGCCATGAAGGCATTCGCCAATAAGGGCGGCCGGAGCCAGGCACCGACGATAGTCTTGTCGGGTCCTGGTATCGTTTGGCATGGAACAGCCATGCAGGAGGTTGCAACCACGTTTTTCGTGAAGTGCCGCGATGCCGGTTTCCCAGCCTACCCATCCAATGCGATGTGGTTCGGCTGCTCAAAGAAGAGCCTAAACGGCGGCGTTGTCGGTATCGAAAGAGGCGGACACCAGTTTATGGGTCTTGTCTCGGCGTTCACCGACCTGGTATGTGTGCTGAGGCGTGAGTACGCGATGAGTGATGAGATCCGGGAAGCCCTGGCCATCGCTCTGGATTTCATGGTAGAAAATGATTATCTGATGAATCCATCGGAGTCATACCTGAGCGCTGCGAAGCAGTGCGGAGTCAGAGCAGGCCTCACACCGGTGGACCGGTGGTCCTCATCTGAGGATGCGCCATGGGCGGAGGTAATCTCTGCTCCTAGGACGATGTCGAGTGGCCAATGCGCCACAAGTCATGCGTCATCGGCCAATGCGCCTGCCGCGACCAGTGCAAGGACTTCTGAGCAGCAGTCTGTGCCTCGCCCCTACGCGGGAAAAGGGCCACAGACAATGGCTCAGCGCGTCCGGTCCTCGACGCCGCCCGCAACGGGCAGGCAGAGGCTGGGCCAAGCAATGGCCGATTTCGGCCAGTCGGCCGCAAGTCGCGGTCTCTCGCCGGCAGTTTGTGGCAATCAGAGAGGAACGATACCTGCAAAGCCAGCGCAGGCGTGCGGGTTTAGCCCGACTACGACTGGTGGTCCGTCTAAGACTGGCGGCCACAGAATCGATTTGAAGCCTGCCACCGGGAAGCAAATGTTGAAGGTTAAGCCTGATCCTCCTGAGCTTCCCAAGGATGCATACACCGATGATTTTCCATCCCTGTCCAAGCGCGAAGCCGCTAACAGATGGAGCGGTGGGGCCACAAGGAGTTCCAGCTGTGTGCCACCGAAAGTGGGACGCCTATCTTCGGCCGCTGGTCCTCCGCCAAAGTGTGCCGCTCCTTGTGCCAAGGGACCCGAGGTCAAAGCACCTGGGGTCACGGGCGCGTGCCTAAAGCGGCAGGTGCTGACGCACCGAATGATGGGGGTTCGGGGGGATGCGCTCCCGCGAATAGTGAGATCACGCACCCTCGGCCCGAGGTTCCGCCGCGGAAGGCAGTCAAAAGTGCCCCGGCTAGCCTGTCTGAGCCGGCGAAGCCTAGCCAGACAGAGCCGTCACCTAAGCGTGGGGGCAGCGTTCCAGATGTCGCTGGTGGGGATAATCCTCAGCCAGAGGACAGCACCCCGTCCCTGTCGACCGATGGTGGGGCCAAAGGGGCTTCACCCAGCCAAGGCGCTGTGGGTGGCGGCAATGATGGGAACGGCAATGGGGCGGAGGGAGATTCCCCTACCTCCCATGAGCTACCGGGCCGCGACGATCCTATGGATGGGAGCGGGACTGGTGGAGGTGGTGGACCCAATCCGCCTGATGGCGACGATGATCCGTCTGAACCCGGGGACCATGAATCTGGCCCGGAGTCGGAGTATTATGCGCCCGCTGAAAGCGCGGATGCTTGCATCGTTGTGCATTACCTGTTCCGAAGAGCCGGTTACCCGCCCGCGTTGGCGGCGTGGAGGAACGGGGCCTGGCCAAGGCGCCTTCTTTACCCTAATCAGGCTGACTCTATTGAGGATGCCCTCGCTCTTACTCTGTGGCAAGGGCTATCAGAGGATGAGTTTTTCCAGCTGCTGGACAATGCTTCAGCAACTGATCGTCGTTACGGCGAATACGACTGGGATTTCCTGTCAAAGGCCATTCTGTCTGACACGATGAATGCCGATGACATTCATCACGCAGGAGCCAAGGCGCTTGCTGAGTGGGCTGAGGATAACCTTGGGCCATTGTCGTTTGGCCCTCGGTCGGACCTAGTCGCACGGTTTCACCAGATGCAAACCGAGAGGGAGCATCCAAGCAGGGAAGCGGCAAATGAGTCATGTGTCGGCCCAGGGAAACAATATGTTCCCCGTCCTCCGCTGGAGGATCAGCCGAATTCGAACCAGATCTCCGCCGACGTATTCCGCGGTCGGGAGATCCGTTTGGGGCTCACTCTGCCCGACTCCCAAAGCAGAGATGATGAGGTCAGCGCGCAGGACGCAACGTGGAACGTTGAGTACTGCGACTTTTACAAGGCCGCCGCGAATCTGTGGCGTGCGAGGTCATGCTTGCGCGAAGCCGCAGGGTGCATGACTGAGACTGGGTATATTCACCCTCAGATGGCTGCGGCCATTGCGGCGACCGAAAAGGTCGAAAGATTTTGTAATGTTCTTCGGGCTGCCAACCGCTATGCCGGTTTGGGCACGTATCGATTCAATGAAATCGTGGGCAGGAATCTGCTCGTTGGATATGACGACTGGAGAACTCCTCCGAAGGAGGAGGACCATCCCGAGTTCCTTGCTCGGGAGGTTGAGGACGTCTTCCGTTCCTATTGCGCGGGCCTTTTGAGGTCAGAAAGTTTCGACCTCAGGTCCTGCGTAATTGATCCGGAACCGGCGCCCAAGGCGGAGCCGGCTCCCAAGGTGAAGCCGCCTCCTCCATCTCTGTCGGTCAGTAAGGGCCTTCCTAGGCGATCGGCTCCTGCTGTACATACTGGGTCGGCTCACACCGCCAAGCGTCCAAGAGAGACTGGCGGTGGCTCCATTGGGAGCGTGCAGATCCCAGGACAGTATTTCGGCAAAGCCCGCACAAAGGAATCCCCTGTCCAACCCCCTGAACCGCCAATGGGCGGGACGGAGGGGAGCGCACAGCCGTCCGCGATGGATGTGGATAGAGAGGGGAGTAAGGGCGATGAGAAGAAGAACAAAGCGACCAAAGAGGCTGCTGTAGCGTCAAAGAGCGCAAAGCCGCATCCGGCGAAAGCGTCGCGTCCTGAGGCCCTAAGCGGCTTGTTGGATGTGACACTGATCAGCGATGTACGGGAGCGTGATCGGGATATTTCCGATGACGAGTGTATTCCCCTACGAATGTGTGCATGTTTCCAGACTCATGGGAGGGCGACCTCCGTAACTGGAAAGCCCGGAGGCTTTGAGCAGTTCAGAAACGAGCTCATGAGGATCCAGAGAATCCTGGATTCTCCGGCGTTGGTCGACCTTGGTAAGGTCGATCTGGACGCTCTGGGCGAGCCGCCCAGGGAGTACGTATCGGATGAGGATCACGAGGGTCACGTAGATGATGATGGGATGGGCCCATATGTGGACAAGTTCTCATCAATGGGCGACCGCGACCTAGTGCCCTCAAGGCAGGAGCCGCCCTACTATGAGGCAAAGGCGTGGCGCACCACAGAAGAGGAAATTGAGAGGATGAAAAACCTATTTCCATACGTTCGTGCCGAAAATTATCGGCCCATAGGTGCCAAAGCGCACGAAAAGGGCGTCCTCCCTGCTGGTGCGTCGCTAGAGGATGCACTGATGGCAAAGCCCGATGTGTGCCCGATTGCGAGCACCTACAACCTCACATTCGAGGGTGAAGAGGTTGTGTTTGATGCACAGAGCGGGACAGCAGGCAGAATCGCCTGTCCTGCCGGTAACGACATCTTCCATTTTTTCCCCGAGATTAACGATACGTCGGCGATGCTTGGGCGAAGCTCCAGGGAGTCGCAAATGCTGCTAGAATTTTTGTCGGGCAACACTGACCCAACGCGGTTGAACGTGAAGCCCGGTGAGCCGGCTCCCAGCTTGTGTGGGACGGTTCCAGACATTCTGGGAGGTTGGATGTCAATGACTCTAATCTCAACGCTCTTTGAGGCCCTATACGGGATCCATAAGTGCTCGAGCGTCGAGGTGGCGACCTGGGCGGGTTCTCTCGCGAAGGAGAGCCCAGCGTACCCTCCAGTCGAGCTCCTAATACGGACAGTCTGGAGGGGAGATGGCTCGATTGTGCGCCCGAATGAGGTGCCTTTTGCGCGTTCCACCCTAATCGGGAGGGACGTGCCGTTCAAAGTTTTCAAGCGTTGGGCACTGCGTGACCGAACGCCTATGGGGCCTTTGCTTAGGCCGTTGGGAGCAGCGGAGGTCCCTTGCACGGGATACGTGCTGCTGACGATGGCCGAGTATCGGTCCGCCCTCAAAACGAGGTGCATTCGGAGGCCCGGCAAATTCGCCATCACAGTTTTCCCCATGCGACCTGAGCAGGTCTGCAGGGGGGAGATCATGATTGGGTTGGAGGGCGCAAAGGTGCCTCTCCTCAAGTTGCCAAGCCCCAATAATGAGGGCGAATTTTATGTTGACGATCGCGTCAAATACATGGACAAGCGCCATGTCGTTGTGGCCGTTGACCTAAAGTGGATGGCCATCGAGGAAGCCGCCGGCATCTATAAAACCCGACGCGGTTTGATTGCTGTGCGAGAGGAGATACATGCGCCCTTCTGGCGCGCATGTTATCTGCACCAGGAAGGGGATGTAATATACATCCGTCCCTGGGCGGTCCGAGAATTGAATGTCCAGGGACCGCGGAGAGGGATGTCATTTTCATGGGACAAGGCTCCCATGCATGACTATTGGTGCCCTCGGTGCGCGCATTTGAATATGTATGGCACCATTCTATGCAATGGTTGCCATTTGCCGATTTTCTATCGAGAATGGGTGCCAGGCACCATCCGCTCCCAAGTTAGGAGAGGGCAGCCAGTTTGGCTGGACGGACTCAAGGCAGTCCGTGCCAACAGCTGGTATGAAGGGGAGACTGACGTGTGGGCTCCTCTCATGGCGTCGGTAAACCCGATCCGCGAGGTGGTCAGCTGTATGATCTCCGGTTTGCGCTGTGCGCCTCATCTTGTGCACAATCCCAATGCGGATACCGCACGCTTGTGTGCGTGCGAGTGACGAGGCTCTCGAGCGGTGGGTAGCAAAACAGCTGCTCATCGAGGAGAGCAATACTGGCGTCCCAATTCCCGACAATATGTCTGTCATGACATATTTGGTCGAGCACCCGCAACAGGCGGCGCAATGGGGTCGTCATATGACGAGAAAGGGCAGTCTAAATTCAGCATTTGCTCTTTACCTCTCTGTGCATATTTTTGATGCCTACCGCATCGGGATTGAGGACGGATATTTGGTTCCGCTGTATGGCCTAGGCGCCTCACGTGCGGACATTATAATGTCATTGGTACAGGCTGAGCGACGCCTCTCGGACTTCAATAGTGAGGACCCAAGTTTTGATGCCTCCACAGTTCTCGATTTGAGTATCGACTCTCTGCGGGCCGGTGGTGGATCCATCACGGCCCCGATTGAGTATGCTGAGGCATACATTTATGTCGAAAACAACAAGGTTGAAATGGTCTCCGCGGCACGGCGAGACGGCCAAAGCGCCATCGTTTTCGCTGACCCGCCGTCTGGGAAGCATCATAGGCGGGCAGCCACTCCTAGGGGAGATCATCGGCCCGCGACCTGATTTCAGGGAAAAGGGGGATCAGCAAAAGGGCAAAGCCCCTGCGCACTCCTGGCCAAAGCGTGGAGGTAAGGGTCACAGAGGTGACCAATTTACAGGAAAGGGTCACAAGGGTGACCAGTACAAAGGCAAGGGTGGCCAATACGGCTACCAACAAGGGCAGTTCGGTCGTGGCGGATCCGCCAGATCGAGAACTCCCACTGGCGGGTATCAGCCTGATGCTCGCGAGTCGGGCTACAGGGGCGCACAGGCTGCTCCTTTCCCGTTCCCAAGTCCGATGTATCCCAATTTCCCGATGGGAGGATACATGCAACAGCCCATGGTTGGCATGATGCCGCAAATGTGGCCCGGCGCAATGCCGCAGGGTTGGCAGCCGCATATGCAGGGTGATCCCCGCGAGTTCGAGAATCCGAACTCGCCGCATACCCCTACCTGGGGTGACGATGACGAGTTGGCCGAGACAGTGCCTCCTCCCCCTGGGGACTGGAATGTCAACAAGGGGAAGGGACGGCACGGCGGCGGACGACATCAGTAATACCTGAAGTCTGTCTGTGTGTTTTGCATGGCTGCGCCAACGCGCGCATGCTTTCATTTCGGAATTCACAGGATGGACTATGCTCCTTGTCGTATTTCGTTGTCTGGGCTATTCGCCATTTCAGAATTCATCTGCATGCGTGGCTGTGCGCTATTCGCGCAAGCTGCGATTACCTGTCAGGTGTGCGTCGCCACAGCAAGGCAGTCACCCTCGGCGGCGTCTATGGCCGCTGGTGATCCGCATCCTCCTGCACCGCTGCTGCTGCTGGTGATGGAGCTCATCAAGGTGCCGAGGTGAGGATCACGGATGCCCCGCACCGCTGCCGGTGAGGTCCTACTCGGACCTGAACCGCCGAATGCCGCTGGCGGTATCCCTGGAGGTTGTCTTCGAGTGATCGCGCGCCTAGACGGTGCCGTTCAAGGCCGAGATATTTCAGTCTACGCACCACGTTTCAACCAGCAAGCCGATGCGTTTTTGACAATATAATTCAAGCCCTAAATCCACGTGAATCTAATGATTCAATGTGGTTGCATCGCAGATATTTCATGCCTGCCATCTTGGAGTTGAATCTTTGTTTCTTTCCTTCTTTTGTTTCTCTTGGTTGATTTGGCTACCGGCGTGATCCGCCCCATACCCGTAATTCGGGGTGGTGGCGGGATCCGGGCTCCAAAGCGAGCCCGGGTATGGGGTCGCGAACCTAGTCTAGTCGTCTTTGTTCCTTATTTGGTTCTATTCAACTTCAAATGGCCAATGCGCCTTTCCAAATTCACTCCTTCTCTTTGTACAGTCGAGGGGGGTGTTTTTGGGGGCATGTACTTTTATCATAGCATGTTTGCTCATTGCCATGGCCAATGCGCCATTTGGCTCAAGTTTTATCTCCGGCAACCCTCACTTGCAATCTCGTCACGTGCTCGCGGCGGCACTGGCCACCGTCTTCGCGCAAAAGGTGCGCGGGGCCGGCAGGCCGTGGTCCGGGTCTTCGTGGAGGTGGGTCGGGTGTTGTGTTGGGAGGTCACCATTTGTTTTGCTTCTGCACGCTTGCTCGCTTTGCTCGCTTGGCGCTGCTTGCTGCTGGTTTGCTTGCCTGCTTTGCGCTGTGCTGCGCTTCTGCTTGGTTCCTTCTTGTTACAACGAGGCACCCCTTTTGGTTCGTGTTAGTGCCGGCCGGGGGCAACTGCTTTGCCCTTGGGACCGGGGGGATAAGGTGGTCTCTTCTTGTTGGTGGGTTAGGGCCTGTTTTATCCATCCCGAAACTCTGTTTCAAACCCTTTCGCACTTTTAGTTGCAGGTCCCTAAGGGGCGACTGAGGTCGGGATTTTAGTGGTTGGATTAGTTGATGTTCGCTAGGGGCTAACCGCTTTGGATTTTGACTTTTGGCCATCTGACTTCGGCATCTCTCTTCGGCATCTCTTTCCCCCGAGGAGGCAGTATCTCCGGGCCGCCAGGCACGCGGGTCCCGGTGGACATGTTTGAAGCAACCATTGCGGACCAAAACGCGCAACCTGTTTTTCCATTGTGGCTGCCCGATGAAGGTCCTTTGATCCGATTTCCGGTTTGTGACTTATGGTAGTTCGACCATGTCTGTTCGGGTATGTGTGCTGACAGCGGCTCATATATGTGATGCACCACATATCTTACTTCCCAATTAGTTGGACCAGTCTTTGTTGAAGCGCGAATTTAGTGGCAAGCTGAAACATCCCGGCAATGTTTGGCAAATTCACCCAGGAAGTCATATTATGCTTATGTTTGCCAATCTTACCACCAGAAACCGATAGGGGACGCCCAATGCTGATATCCTTGTGATATGGTTTGTCTCTCAACTGGAACTCAAGGATCAGCCCCTCCCCCAACTTCCCATCTTAAAGGAGATTTCTCTTTTTGGGGTTTCTGTTTTAATCTGCAGAGGAGGCATGCGTGGGCCGGGACTCAGTTGCCGGGGCCTCTTTCGAAAGGGGAAACCAACAGTTGTGCAGTCTCGGTTTATAGGTTTAAATTAGCCATACCCAGCCCAATTTGGCAACCGGTAGCAACTTGGGCAAGGACTTGTAGCTATATTGCCATGGGTCATCCCGAACCCCAAGTGGACATCCCAATCCCCACTAAAGTAGACTAGTTTACCCTCCCTTCAAGAATCAAAGAAGCAGACTACTTTCTTTTGGGGAACCTCTCTGTCCACTCCCTGAGTTTCTGGACTTTATACCTTTCGGTATGACCGTTTTAGTGGCAAGCAAAAAGTTAAGACTTTGTTTGGCCAATCCACCCAGGAAGTGAGTCTCTGTCCACTTGCGTGATGATGGAGGGAGGCTAAATGAAATATCAGAAACTCCTGGGTCTTAGGTTGCTGTTTGCTGTGACAAGGGAACCACCTTTAAAGCGACAAGATAGAGGTGCAGTTGGAGCTGTGTCAAACCATGGTCGCGGTTATGCATCCCCAATGTTTGACAAGCCAGCTTACCCCGTAGAGTCGTGATGAGAGGCGGCGTTGCTTTGCCTTCGCACTCGCTATGATCTCATGTTTGCCAGAACTGAATAATAGCCAGGTGCATCTTGGTATGTTGGGTGGCATCTATGAAATGCCATGGAAATTCGACCGGACCTGAAGCAAACTCTGATGGGCAAGGGCCATGTGGCAATTTAACTATCCGGTTTGGTCACGCAGGGGTGTCTTTTCGCCACCTTTTGTGAGAAAATTGGCGACCCCCTCAAAAAGGAATCCTTCACTACGAGGGGGTCGATCATTTTTCCACAAAAGGTGGCAAAAAGACCCCCCTGGTTTGGTCTTTGACTTCAATGGCCATGGGCCGTCGGCTCAGCCAGGTGGAGTAGACCTGCTGCGCTTGATGCCAGACTTGGCAGAGCCGCCTGGCCCACTGGCAGACAGGGACTTGACACTCAACCCAACAAAAAGACATTCCAGATCTGAAAGGCCAGATAGAGATGCGGCTGTGTTGACCCAACTGCCCCAAGCCCCCTTTGTCGTCAAAGGGGCCAAAGAGACGATGTTTAGTCGGCCTCGTGTGAAGGCCAGGGCTTACCTGTTGATTCCCCCCCCCAAACAAAATGGGGGGGGTCAATAGAGGAAACCCTGAAACAAAATGAGGGTCAGACCGAGTCTTCCCTAAATAGTATTCCAGTAAGTATTGGTTCAGTATTGGTTTAGTATTCTTGCTGACTGGCTTAGTACTGCTTAGAATTGGTTTAGTATTGGTTTAGTATTCTTGCTGACTGGCTTACTACTGCTTAGAATTGGTTTAGTATTGGTTTAGTATTCTTGCTGACTGGCTTAGTACTGTTTAGAATTGGTTTAGTATTGGTTTAGTATTCTTGCTGACTGGCTTAGTACTGCTTAGAATTGGTTTAGTATTGGTTTAGTATTCTTTGGAAAGGAAACTTCCTTTTGTGGGGAGACTCAGTAGTTCTTTGGAAAGGAAGCACTTTTCCTTGCAGGCATTCCTGGCCCCAGTCCTAAAAAACTTTTCTCAATTAACCCCCCTTAAACAAATCTCATTGTTGGCTTCCTGGGTGTTCCCTGTACTACCCCCTTGAAAATTTGGCAGGGTGCAACTTTTGGCACGGGCTGTCATAAAGAATTTGCGAGTTGGGGACCTCAGTCAAACTTCCTTTTCTGGGGAGACTCAGTGCAGGACACATGTTCTTCCTCACTGCTAGTGGTGGTTGGTGGTACATGGTGGTCAGGTTGGTGGTGGTGGTAGGTTGGGGGGGGAAGGGCGGGGCAGAGAGAGACAGGAGGTGCACTGAACTAGGGATTAATTATCAAACTTTTTGGGGGGGAACATTGTTCCGGATTTGTTGCCCCTCACAAAAACTTTTGTGTATTAACTCCCCCTTTTGCTTTTCAGGGGTGTGAATAATTTTGGGATTTTTTTGTGTATTGACTCCCCATTTATTATTCGCAACCTAACATTAGTGAGCTTTGAATATGGGTCGGTTTGGCAGCATCTTTGATTTTGGCTCTTGGCCAAAACTTGCGGTAGGATAATTGGGTCTGTTTCTTGTCTTGGAGACCCCTCAAATTAAATGCTGGTTTCTTGTTGATTTCTCTTTAAAACCACCCCCAAAAGGATACCTCACTTCCTGAGTTTCTGGACTTTCGACTTTCTTGGTTTGGACCATTTCAGTGCTAAATCGATAGTTTGGTACCTTTTTTGTTAGCCAACCTACTCAGGAATTGAGCTAGTCTCAGAAAAAGACAGGCCAAAAAATGTTTTCCCCAGAATTTGTTCCCCTCTCTTTTTTTCTTTTTGTTGGGGGGGCTTCCCTTTGTTTTCCATTCACCAGGCAAACAAACACCTGTTTTTTGCTGGGTTCCTAAGTCCAGCCCATATCAAATTTCAAGCCTATAGGCTGACACATCGACCCTACCCGAGGCGTCGCGTGCTGGTGAAGGACCTGTCCCGCACCTCGCGGAGCTTGAGCACTTGGCAAACGGACCGAGTCGGGAGTCGGCTCGGGCGATCGGCCGAGTGTCACGATTTGGCGCCCGAGATCTGCGAAGTTCTTTGGAGAAAGTTTGTGCCAAGGGATGTTAGGATGTTAGGACTTTTTGCCAGCGAAGGAGTTTTCTGAACCACGAAAAGTTAAACTTTTAGAAGGGGAGCGGAAAGCAACCATAGTGTTGACCCCATACTGTGGATGGGCGAAATCCCGCACCATGCCAGGGAAACCAAACACCATCTCTTCCATTTGCTTTGTCGCCCCTCGGAAAAAGAAAGGACATACTGATGGGTCTACCTTTTGACTGCTCCCCGAAAAGAGTTTAAAATTAGGGGTGGTTGATGTCCCTAGAAGCAAAATCCCTGGGTTTAAGTCTACCTTGGAGTAGTCAACAAGTAGAAACCTGGTTGACCCCGTACTGTGGATGGACGATTTTCTGCACCACTTTGAAGCCATGGGAAACCATTGTTCGTTGGTATTTGCATATTAGGGCTTCTTATGTTGTGCAGGATTTCGCCCATCCACAGTATTAATCAGCCCCAGTTTATAATAGGGGGGGTGGTGTTTGGCCCCTCCGAAAAGTGGTCTGATTCCAACCACATTTCACCTCGGGACACCCCCCTATTGATTTAAAAATAAAAAACTGCATGGGGTTGATTAATATGGGGTCAACGCTACTTTGGATGGTTTCGGAATCCAGTTCACACCACCTAAGAAACTCTGGAATAATGAATTCCCTGTAAACACCAACGAACAATGGTTTGCCATGGTTTCTTAGGTGGCGTATGATTTCGTCCATCCACAGTATCACCAAGGTCTTGCGTGCTATGATCGAAAGAGAAGCGTAGGCGTAAGTATCCAGGCCCTCATGTTAACCCTCCTCTTTCCCAAAACATGTCACCTCAAAAGGGCCTTATGAGCATTGGAGGACGTGCAAGGCGGCAGCATACTATCAGCAACCGGCCACGGGAAAAAACAGTGCCTTGCTTGTTCAGCAGGTGTCGGGACCCAAGTGCAGACAAGACAAGACAAGCAAGGGCAATGGGAATCGACTGATAGTAATCTTCTGCAAACAAACCCTACGTTATGGCGTTCGCTTGTTTTTCCCGGACGGGCAGAATCGCCACACAATCTTGACGTCGAACAGCTTCTAAGTCGGACAAAGAGGTTCGATCAGGTACCCAAAAATGAACCTCCAAGCAGGAGCGAGACTCCTGTTTCAGCATTTCACATGGGGCCATTTTGGCCGAAAAGTTTAAGGACTTGCGCTTGCCAGGGAAACCCATCTATGTTTGCCAAAGGTACATCTATGGCCTAAGGGAATTAAAGCAAAAGCCTGCTTTAAACAATCGCTTCATGTGTTTTACCCAGTTGCCCAGTGGTGCCGGTTTTTTTCTTTTTTTTTGGCAGGGTTCCCCTTTCAAGTCAACCAACCAAAAAAGGGATGCCCTTTTCCCATGGTCACTGGGCATCTGAGGTAAAGGGCACACCTAAACCTTAAGCCCGAAGGGCCAAACCCTAAACCCCACACCATGCACACCCCAAACCCTAAACCCTAAGGTCCATGGAAGTCGCTCACCGCTTCGAATTTCTCCGAACGGAGACCGAGGAGCTGAGCCAGCAACAGCAGCGCAGCCGGGAGTTGGAGCATCGCCTGCAGCAGCTGGAGGATGAGGCCAACCAGCTCCACAACTCCGAGGCGCATCAAAAAGCAAAAATCGACGCAGGGGGGTGGAGGGATGGCAAGAAAATGGAGAAAAAGCAGCTCGACGTTTAAAGAAACAACCATAGGTGTCAAAAGGTTTTGATCGGTTAGTTTGGTTAAACATAGGTGAAACATTAGATGGGGTTTATGCCCCATTTACCAGGGAAACCCATTTATTTTTCCAAAAGGCCACCAATGGAAACAACGGCGGGGGGAGGGATCGCAAGAAAAAAGCGAGAACAACACATGACGGTGTTTTTTGAGGCGCGACAGAAAACCGAGGGAGGGATTGCGAGAGAACAAGGCCAGTTGGAGGGCTCGTTTTTGTTTGAGGTAATTACTTTTTTGGGTTAGTTTTCAATCGCAACCACAATTTTTTGGGGGTACCCTAAAGCACCCATTTGCGCACGTAGCTGATCGATCGTTTGCGCTCGCGAGATTGGGGGTTCAAAATTAACTATCCAGTTTAGGACCTCCGCGTTTTCCAAGGTTCAAAGGACGGCAGCTGTTTCCAGTCAATGAAAGCGCACATTTTCCAGATAGATAAACTCCTATTGCGTCACGTCCCCTCCAGAACAGAATGGAACTTGGGAAGGGCAATCAAGATGAGTTTCCTTGTGGGGTGATGCAAGTGGACATAGAACAAGCCGCCAGGCAAAGGCCCTTACGGAGTACGGTCTCCGCAAGGAGGAGGAGCTGGTGTTGGGTGAAAGATGGCGCAATTCCCCCAGGTTGGTCTAGTCATCCCCTTTACTCACTCACAATTGCCTTCAATCCCTTGTTTTCTGCTTTGCGCCAAAAAAAACCTGACATCCAGCAGGCCAGTCTTTCCCGAGCTCAGCGGTGGTGCTTGAAGTCCATTTTCGTGGGTTCCAAGAAATTGGGCTCGACCCGCAGGATCAACCAGCAACAAAAGTTACGAATGCCCAGTCACGCTTTCGGCCCTCCATTAGACTTTTGCTGCCAGATCTGAGACAGCTTGGCCCTATGCTGCACTAATGGCGTGGTCACCCAACAGGAGGTTCCCAGCCAGAAACACGTTGTGTGCTTCTCCGTGTGTGGGTGTTGGGGAGCCTTAAGCTCACTTTTTCCGACCCAAGCAGCTCACTGCTACCAAATCTGGTCTCGGCAGCCCCCAGGTCCAAGCGAGGCCGGTGATGCTGGGGATGCGGCCACCCTACCCCCTGGATTGCTCTAACCCAACCTGGTCCATGATTCCGGGGATGTTTCAGCCCTAAGAAAAGCCGGCGCTAAGAAAAATGAACTACCCTAGTAAAAAAATGAAAAAGAACAGAACATCACCTCTACCGTTTTGAGACCTAGCAAGAACTCAATAAGGAGTATTTGGGTTGTAGCCACTCTTTGGGACTTGGCTGGACAAGGCGCTGGAACTTGAAGGTGTGGGTGCACTGAAGAAAGGGGATGTATGCGCAGGGCCCCTCAAAGATTTTATTTCTAGGATAGAAAATCATTGCCAGCAAATGTTATTTGTCGTCTCCTTGAACAAACCCTTAGGTCGCCCTGTGTGTACTTAAGTCCATGTACCACCTATTCCTGCGCTGACGGTCATGTCCTGAAAGGCGCGAGGACTTCATGTCCAAAAGCCTACTTAAAGGGGCGATCGGGTACTTGGTCAAGTGGCTAGGTAAGCCTGGTTTTCACGCAGCCATGGCTTTAGTGGATAAAACCAGGCTTACTAACCACTGAACTAGCGTCGGAGCCTCGGACTGACTTTCCAGCAGTCTGCAGGAGCAGAAGCTGGCGGCGGAATGCAGGGAAAGGGAGTACGTGGTCCAAGCAGAAGTTCGGCGCCTGAACTGAAAAGTTCCCAGGCATCCAGAGCCCAGGTTCTCTCACCTTTGCATTGTTGTGTGTGTGTGTGTGTTGTTTTTTTCTCGTGTTTTCCTATCTGTTTGTTCTGTTTCTCTCTGTGTTGTGTTATGTTTTGTGTGTGTGTGCATGTGTGTGAGTGTGCGTGTGTGTGTGTCTGTATGTGTGTGTGTGTGTGTGTGTGTGTGTGTGCGTGTGGTTGTTTGCTTGCTTGCTTGCTTGCTTGCTTGCTTGCTTGCTTGCTTGCTTGCTTGCTTGCTTGCTTGCTTGCTTGCTTGCTTGCTTGCTTGCTTGCTTGCTTGCTTGCTTGCTTGCTTGCTTGCTTGCTTGCTTGCTTGCTTGCTTTTTTTTGCTTGCTTGCTTGCTTGCTTGCTTGTTTTTTTGTTTGTTGGTTTGTTTGTTTGCTTTTTTTGTTGTTGTTTGTTTGGTTTGTTGGTTTGTTGGTTTGTTCGTTTGCTTGCTTGATTGCTTGCTTGCTTGCCTGCTTGCTTGCTTGCTTGCTTGTTCGTTCGTTCGTTCGTTTGTTTGCTGCCTGGTTTTTTTCGCGAAGTGAGGGTAATCCACCAAATCACAACAACACCATCGTATACTTGGTTTGCAGAGTGTGCAGCGTGCTACGAGGAGCGTACTATGAAAAGTCTCCAATTGTGGCGTGTTGTCGGAGTGTACCACATTTTGTGGTGAGTTGTGTGTGTGTGGAGTGGAGTGTCCTGTGCGTAGTGTTTATTCTTTGCCGAGCGTCCCCTGCCCTACCTGAAGATCCTGTTTGCTGCATCCTGCACTTTTGTAGTTAAATATTTTGGTATGAAGTTTCCTTCCCTTCAGAATGGTGATAGAGTATCAGGAATTGATTAATTGAGTGAACCAAGCTGCAAGTTACGATTGTCAACACATCTGGCTTCCGATTATACACGGTGCTGCTGATTTAGAACCAGGTTCGCTGACACTTGGGTTCCCACTGTTCGATTTGCACCGTTCCCGGCAAAGTTAGCATCCACCGATCCTTTGTATCGGCCCAGGCCCAGGCACTTCATCTTTTTCATTCGCAAAGATGAACGGGTCGAATGCCGACCTAGAGTTCTTAATTGACTAGGGTGTTCCCCTTTAGAAGTGATTGGTTCCCTCTAAAATGGGACACCCCCTAGTAGTAGTAATGAGCCATGGGTTTCTCGGCCTTGGGAGCGATTGATTTTTCTTCCGCGGCAGTCGAAACGCGAGGCGTGCGAATCTGGAGAAGAACCAGATGCAGGGCACTCGCCACAAGGAGAGAGCCACTCGGATCCAGAAGCCGGATTTGCGGCTCAAAACCTGAGCACGGGCGTCCAAGATTGACCAAAAACTTGCTGGTGCGAGAGGTAGGGACTGGGTGAGACTGGGTGTTGGGCATGAACCGTTTTGGGGATTCTCTTAAAGGAAGCCATAGGGGATGGCTTGCGGGTGTCATTCCCTTATTCCCTACTGAAAAGCAGCAAGAAAAGGACCTTCTGCGCTTCCCGTGGCTCATGTTCAGAGATCCAACCTTGAATTTCCAGATCATTTTGGTCGGGTTTTGAAAGGGAAGGGCCAAAATAAGTTGAACATGTAGCGGCCAACGACCCAAGCCGCTGAGCCTGCTTTGTTTTCTGTAAAGATGGTATGTCAACGTCCAGTTCCTCTGATTAAGAATAGTTTGGTTTTTCTCCTGTTGGTTTGAAACGGAACCTATCACACTGGACACCTTTTCTCTTCCGGGTGGCTTAAGCAAATGGAGGTCAAGAAAGTTCAGGTCGAACCTGCGAGAAGAGCCTGCAGGAAGCCCTCATTTGTCACCGCGCCCCTTCCCACAGTTCATAGACACCATTTTGGACCTTCCCAGGAGAAAGATGTGGTAAGGACATGAAAGGGGGCTCCTTTGACTGGGATTTTCCAGATCAAACCGTCCAAAGTTTCCATCAGCTCGGGCTTAGGCCGAGCTGCAAGCCCAGTTGGCCCAGCTCCGAGCGGAGTTGTCCGAGAAACGCCGCGCGCCTTGGTAGCGAATCCATTGCGCAGAAGTCAATTCAGGGTGCCCGGGCTTGAAACTTGTTGGAAAAATAGTGAAACAAATAATTCGGATTTTGTTTGGCCAATCCACTCATCACTACTGGACATATTAATCAATATGTTGTTTTTTCCAGGGGGGCTTAAGCAAATGGAAGTTATGGGGGCGGGAGTCGTGAGCAAAGAGAAACAAAAAGGAACCCACCCACCCCTATCTTGATATGCGCAAGGCGATTCGCTCAGTTCGGTAGTACGGAGGTTGTGGGACAGAAATGTATAAACAAGCACTTTGGGTTGGGGTATGCTCTACTTTCTGCAAGGGCCTTGAACAGTAGCTAACAGTAGAGTCGGGTGGGCTACTTGACCAAATGCAGCGTGATAAGAGACAACTAAACAAATGGGTTCTGCCATCTCCAGGGTTTTCCTTTTGGACTCCCGCAACCCACATCAGGGCCTGTCGAAAGCCTCTTGGCACTTCACAAAGCGCCCGGCTCCCCTGGAAACCTCTCGGATTGGTGGGCCACCCCTGTCAGGAGGCCCGGTCTTTGCGAGAGGTCTTTCCAAATCCCGGTTGGGTTCAAGGTTTCTTGGGCGAGTAGGTTCGCCCGGGTTTGCTTTTGGCGATTTTTATAAACGGTTTCAATTTCGAGGCTGGTCCCAGAAACCGAAGAGATTGGGCAAAACAAAGCAAATCCGGTGCTTGGTCCATGTTTGGTTTTTGGTCCCAAAAGGTTCTCGTCTTACTTTCAGGCCCTGTGGCCAGTAGAGACATAGCTTTTGACATACCCGCCATGAGGGCCACAGTGGTCATTCATTCCCGAAAGTATTTCCTATATATATATATATATATTCCCCTTTTGGTGGTTTTAAGCATCACCTTCCAGCATGTCCCATTCCCGAAACCGTTCCGCGTATTCCTTTTCTAGTTTCAACCATCACCTTGCAGAGTCCATTCAAGCAGACCCAACGAACATTTTGGAAGGTGATGTTTACAAAATAAGATTCACAAAGAAAATCATGAGGATTCCATCAGGATTCCAGGATCCATTGGGTTAAATTTTATGTCTTGATGGT
>CAUJNA010003362.1:462500-596274 GCA_963377175.1 Effrenium voratum
AATTTGCTAACAGTTGTCGATAACGGCATCTTAGTCGACCGTCCTGGTTTTAGGGAGCCCTGCTGCGCACTTCTTGTTTTGGCCCAAAGGTCTGAACTGTTGTTTTCACCAAAGGTGTAATGGGCACCTGGTTGTTGGGCTCCCACGTTCTGTGATACCACACCTTATCCCCCTATAATCATGACTAAAATTTCTTTCCACCCCTCCCTCCCCCATTCATTCCCATTCTACCTGGGTTGTTCAAAGGTAATCCTTAATCCTTACCTGGGGTTACGCAAGGGGTCCCCTTTCTATTAACTTTCCTATAGGGACGGGGCTCCTTAAAAGATACATGTTGCCCATTTGAAGCATGTTTTTTTTCCACCAAAATAAAGTTGGACGCCACCATTTACAGGTTGCAATGTTCAGGTGTAGAATGCATCCGGATCCCTGAGGGATTATGGATTAGGATGGGCCAACCCGCCATTTTGAACAGCCCAGCCCTACTGGTTTCGCGCCTTGAGCCCAGCCCCCAACATCGCTTTCAGCCAGGCCCACCAAGAGCTGACCCGCTTGCAGAGCTCCCTGGCGGACCTGTCCCACCAGCAGCCCGAGCTGCGCTCGGAAGAGGCGACGAAGCGATTTGAGGAAGTTTGTTGCAGTGAGGGTCAAGGGGAGTGAGGGTTGAGGGTGCGGTTCTTTTGCTCCAAATTTCTTGTAGGCACTGTTTTTGTTTGGGCCGAGTCTGGTTCTGGTTCCCTGGTTCTTGTGCTCAAAGTTTGTTGCGGGCGGGCAAGGGTGAGTGGTTCTTTTGCTCCAAATTTATTACAGGCAACGTGTTTGTTTGGGGCAAGTGGGTTGGTGGGGGTGTTGGTTTCGGGGCGGAGCCCTTCTTAGACTGCTTGAGTACAAAGGCTTTCGCGAGTTTTGTACCATTCCTAGATGAAATCCGGCCAGATTGGACCATGTGTGCATTTTCCGAATTGTCCCAGGGCCAAATACAAATATCCTTAGACCATCTTAGACCGCTAGATTTCGCCTGTGTTTCACAGTTTCCCCCACAAAGTTTCCCCACGGCCCCTCAACCTCTTGTTGCACCAAGGTGAAAGTAGACGGCATAATTCTCCTTTGATCAGTAGAGGGGATGACAAGTGACCAAACTGATAGACATGTTGCTACTTTCACCCAACTGTAAACAGGATTTGCGTAAAGCTTGATTGGCGTTTGGACGACCCTAATACTGAATGTGGTATTTCAAGTGTTTGACTGTTTGACCTTTTGGAACATTTTTAGTGACCCCCAAAAACTAACCTTGTCCTTTTGGGCGACTGAAATTTGCGCCGACCATGTTTGAGGGGGTCCTTGCCTTGTGCAATTCCACAACTTCATCTCCCTGCAGGAAGTCCAGCGCCAGACTTTGCACCGTGGCAGACTTCAGTCCGAAACTCCTCGGAAGCCTACTTGCAGACCCCACATGGACACACGTCATGTGGCGTCTTGTTTAAGGGTGCCAGCTGTTGGGTGGTTTCAACGCGTTTGGTTCTTCGTCTGGTTTGGGAAATGGCTTCGGTCTGCGGGCCACACAAAGTGGCATGTCATTGGTAGGAAAGTGGCCTTGCAACAGGTTGGAGATGGCCTTCCATGTGGAGCACAGAGAGCTTATTGCCTAGAGCTATGAACGATCCAGCTTTCTTGCAGCCGAGCGTTTGCAGCGTCGCGCGCTTTTCGGAGAGGTGGTTGAACTTCGGGATAGTGCGTCCACTTTCTTGACAGTTGCGAGCTATCTCCCCTCTCGGGAAACCAGAAGCCCTGCCTTGCGCCGAGCAGCCAACAAACGGCTGGGGAGACGGACCCGAACCGTTAATGCCTTGATGACTCTTAGAGTGGCCGCCCTGCACTCAACCCTATGTTGCGCCGACCACCTGGCTAGCTTGTTCTATGTGCTACGGGCTGTCATCGATCCAGTATTTGGATTTGTTGAATTACGCAAAATCACGTCAAATGACCAGGCCTCAGGCTGACCAGTTTGGAGCACATGAAGCAAGTGATTCTAGATAGTATGTGTTGGCCTCTGGTGGCGGCGCGGTGTTTCTCTTCAGGGTCCGGCCCTGTCCCCCCAAGTTCTCTTGGCTGCAGTCATGACCTGGTGACGAACCATGTGAGTTTTGATTTGGCGGAAAGACGTTTCATTGGGCACATGTGCATGGGCAAGGGGGGTGACCCACTGTGCTAAGGGAATCTCCTCTAAAGTCATACCGTCATGGCGTTTGGTCGGGATGGCCAAATTTGGGGTCGCACTGCCTCTCACTTGCGGGTTGCTGGGGTTGGTCATGGATCGGGGGTTCCAAAGGGACCATTTACTCCACATGTTGTGCCCACACACTATGTTTGAACATTTTACGGAACCCAGTTCGATCAAATTGATTTGTATCACCGATGCCCGGCTTTCTTCATGTTGGCCGCTTTTGAGGACATGCTGGGCCACGAGGGATTCAAACGCTTGAGTCCCCAAGACCATTCTTTGGCATTTCAGGGCTCTGGGCTGCAGTGACCTCAACGGACAATGCATATGTGTTAATTTGTGTTTGTGGTTTTTGCAGTCCGGGCAAGTGCACACTGAGCTCGGTGACAAAGTGATTCGGTGAACCTCTCAACAGCCAGATGGTTTATCTCTTTTGCGGGGTACCCTTTTTGAGCTGCTTCAAGGGACACCAAGATGAAGCCATTTTTGGGGGGAAGGACACAAAGCCTCATTTAGAGACCAACCCATTTGAAGCGCTCAAACCTGCTGCTCCGTACATTCATCATTTGGGCGCCAAACCCCGCTTTGTTCCAAGGCAGCCTTCCTAAACCGGGGGTATTGCGTCCTTGCCGCTTAAGGCACGAGATGAAGCAGCAAGAGTCAACTCAGCAAAAGCTCTTGGAGGACGAGTGGCACAATTGTCTCTGTCGGGCCGTCGCGAAGCTGGGTTTGAGGGGAGGACAACCAAGGTTCAACGGGTATCATGGGACCATGAAAAGCACCCTCCCCCGACTTTACAGAGCAGGTTTGCCGAAACAACGTCACCGCGGTTCGGCATAAGGTAGGGCCAAACAGCTGAAACATGCTTAAACCTGTGCTGGTTGAATCGTTTTCACCTTGGCTTCCCTTTTTCTATAGTAGTATGTTTAAATGACCTGAGTGTTGCCCAATCCTGCCAAAGGAGCGGCAGAAGGAGCTCATGCGCTCAGAACAGCAGCAACGAGTGGAGCAGCTTGTCAAGAAAATAGCTTTGACCCTTGTTGCTGTGTTCATGTTGTTCAGGTGAATCATTTTTCAGGGGAACAGAAGGGTAACTCCCCAAACACGAAGAACTCAGACTGCTATCTTATATATATATATATATGAGCGAGCTTCTTTGGGGACTACCAGTTTTCACCTGTGAGCGGTTTTGCCGATGGTCAGAGGAACCCAGGCCGTGCTAGCTTCTACATGTTTCTTGTTTACAACTTGTGGTGCCCAGCGCTTGGTGCTTTCTGTCGGGTCAGTTGGTTGACTAAGGCTGCAGAAGCAGAAGCAGCAGCAGGAGCAGAGGCAGCAGCAGAAGCAGAAGCAGATGCAGGCGAGGGGGCCCTGTTCAGCTTTGAAGGCTTCCCAGTTATTCGAAGCCAAGCTTTGAGCTGCTGGCCGTTTTGTTCTCCTATGTTGGTGTTGCCTTAAGAAACCCCGGAATAGTTCGATTCCATATGGCATATGCCAACAAGCAATGGCTCCAACCATGGTTTCAAAGTGGTGCGAACTGATTTCGTCCATCCACATCTCCAACGCCTGCTGCTCTTCCAGTGCTTCGAGAGGCAAGTGAGCCGGAGGCCAAAGAACCGCCCGGCCCTCGGATCGGGCGCTCGACGAACGGCGCTCGGCACAGAACATAGGGGTGCCTGGTTCCAAACGGAAGGCCACATTTAGTGGCTCCCCTTTTTCGACACACATGCCCTTGTTTCCCTTTGGCCTTAGTTAAAAACACCAGTCTTTGGACGAATTGTGCTGAGCTTCCTTTTGGTGATGATTGACGGGGAAATATAGGCAGCCTTATTGGGGTGATTGAGAGGTTCCCTAGAATTCCTTTGTACATGGCTTCCCTTCGTCATGTTGCAGGTAAGAATGTCACTTCCATGGCAGTCCCCCAAATGCTGAAAGGATGGTTTTCAGCCTAGTCCTCAAGCAGCCAAAGAAGGTTGTCCCCTGTGTTCCCATGGCCAATAGAAGTTTGGAGTCAACTCTGCGTCATGTGCTATAAAAAGTAGTCAGCTGGGGATTTTTGTGCATCTTCCCACCCACTGAGTTTGAAGGATGGTAAAACCCTGGCGGCGAATAGTGAAGAACTTGGGAAAATCTGGATAGGATGCGCTTTGAAGGAGGTCAAAGTGAAGAAACCTTATTCAGGCTTTCATCGTATCGAAACAGTTGTTGCATAGCAAGTGGCGGGTGCCCAATTTCTTGACTTGAGCTGCAGCAGGAAACAGTTGTTGATTGTGTAGTGGAAACTCGTTTCTTTTTTTCTAGGCTCCCCACCAAATGTCAACAACCGCAAAGAGGTGTCCCCTCTCTACCAGGGTCACTGGTTGCAACCTGGTGACTTGGAGAAATGGCGCCAGCGACTTAGGCAGCTGGGAGTTCTGGCCAAATGAAATCGCAACCTCGTGGTTAACAGTTTACATTTTTGCTTATTGTGGTTTAGTGGGAAATCCCCACTTAACTGCTAAAATTTCAATTTTTGCTCCCCTTCCAAAGTCAACCGAGTCCTACCTGCCAGGGGTCAACCGATCCCATGAAAGTTATCGCTGCAGGAATCTGTGGTTTTCGGTTGGTTCACCAAGATCCGCCCAGATGGCTGCTCATGACGCGCGGTAGGACAAAGCGAGCAAGGCACAGAAAGCAGTCAAAACCACTCGGACTGAGCTAACGTGTTTGCCTAATTCCCCTTTTGGGAAACAGGAGTCTAACAGTCAATGGACCAAGACCAGCATCCACTGCTGTTTTCCATGTCCAAAACCCCCAACTGTCCGAAAAGCAGTGGTTGGGGTGTGGGAGGGTTTTCTTCATCTTGCTGGTGCGATAGGTAGGGAATGCGGGAATGAATCCTTAAAGGAAACCATAGGGGATGGTTCATACGGGTCATTCCATTTCTCATTCCCTGCATCTCTCGCATCAGAAAGCGATTTCCCCCTTTTTTGGCGGCAAAACATTGCGTCGACGGACGCGTTAAACCTGAGAAACGGGGGGCAACTGAGGCCACCGGCTTTGCCTGTACAGGCTGGCCAGGCACTGGCCACGTCCTCTTTGTGGGGGGCCTCTTGGTTTATTCACTCCACATCAGGTACCCCTGAAATGCCTACGTCCCCGAGTAGTGCCCTTTTACCCTTTTGTGGGGGAGGGTTCCCACTAAAATAGACTACAAAAAAGGGTACCCTTATTCTATCCTCTCTACTGAAAGACCAGTTGATTTCATTGGTGGTTTGGATTGGTGGTTTAGGAATTGACCGATTCCCACCTTTTGGAAAAACCGCATGGCCTTCAGGCACCCCCTAAGGTCCAAACTCGCGGACGATAGTTTTGGAAACTATGTTTCGGAAAGGACCCATTTTAGGGGCAAGGAAGTTTGGTTCTTTCTTTTGGACGGACGCATGAAGTAAGTTTGTGCTACAGGGAAGCCGCAAGAAAAGCAATGAACATGGGCCTCCCTTTGCTGGGGGCTTTGCGCCACGTGCGAATTGAAACTGAAGCGGACTGGATCTCTTCAATTGCGTGCAGGGGTTTCAGGCATGAGACAAACCCAACTGGGCACCCATGCTTTGCCGGATGCTTGAACCAAAAGGGTGGGCATGTGTTCTCGCAACCCAAAGTGAACTTAGGAGACGGGACCCGACCTTGAAGCTGCTCTCCGGATCTTTTTTGAAGACCCCGTAGCTTTCATTTGCCGTATGCCGTAAGGCGAAGCACGGCTTAAGCATTGGGAGGTCCCGGCCATGGCTTGGCATACGGCTGTTTCTCAAAATGTGGACTTCCTTTTGCTTGGCACGAAAGGGGCGGTCGGGTACTTATAATCATGACCAGGCTAGCCACTGACTTTAAGGGAAGCCAAGCATTGTGGGAGCTCTCCACTTTGACACAATCAAAATCTGGGTAGATGAAGGTTAGTAAGTGGCAGTCCTTCCAGCCGGAAAGAGTTGAGGCCTTAATAATTCTGTACGTGGTTCTTGGTTCACCATTGTGTGCCAGGTTTTGAGACAGCTTGTTTAGGGTGTGTTAGGGGATATCCACGTCCTGTGGTCAAAAGAAGGGTCCCACTAATTTGGGGTTTTATTTGCCATCCAGGGGTCCCCTCCTTGTTCTGGTCACTGGTTTAGATGGGTTTTATATGCCATCCATTTGATTTTTTCACCCTTATATAGTTCTAGGGGTTGATTCCCCATTCCTTTCAACCCTAGTTCTTCTCAAGACAGCTGTTTTCCGTGGGTTTCCGAAAGTTTTCTAGAAAGATTCGGATCCCTGGAAAGAATGGAATTGGAAGGTAGTTCTGGATTGGTGGTTTTGGTCAAAAAAGAAGGGTTCCACTGGTCAAAAGATGGGTTTGATATGCCATCCATTTGATGTCTTCACCCGTGGTTTTGTGTCCCACCTGGGAGCTTTCCACTTCGGCGCTGCGCGGCCAGGCCATGACCCCCGAGCAGGCGGGCTCTGCGGCGGCGGCCAGCGCGCGCAGCGCCGGGAAAAGCCCCCAGGAGCGAAGAGAGATCGACGGAGGCCAAGGGGCCAGGACCATAGGTGGCCTTTTTAGGTCAGTCTTTTTTGTTTTTATTATTAAATACTATTACTATGTATTCTCATTATTTTTTATTTATATAATATTATTATGATATATTTTTAAAGGCACTGGTTTAGATGGGGTTTATGCCCCATTTACCAGGACAACCCATCTATTTGTCCACAAGGATACCTATGGCCAGGACCCTTTCTGAACCAGTAGAAATGGAAAGGGGAGAAAGATGGACTTCTTTTGTTGAGGCTATCTTTTTTGGGATGGATGGTTTTACAGGTAAAGAAAAGGACCGCCACCAATTTTGAGGGCGGAAAGAAAAAAGAAAAACTTCCTCAACTGCATGGCCATTTCAAGTTTTTCCCTCTGGGAATGTTGGAGTCCCCTGGTCTACACGGAAACCAACCGCGCCCGAGGAGCAGATCGACGCCGCCGCAGCAGCAGCCGCCGCGGCCGCCCCCGCGGCGGCGGCGACCGCCGCCGCCAGCGCCGCGGGCGCGGCGGCGGCGGCGGCGGAGCGGGCGGAGAAGAAGGGCGCCAAGGAGCAGGCGCCAAAGGGAGTCCGACTGGTTCCTGGAACCAGCGAGGAACCCTTACTTGTCTTCCAGTTGCTTAGGATGTCTTTTGTCTTCCATTTGCTTAAAGTAAGTGTGTGTGTGTGTTCCCCTGTTTACAGGGAATGTTTTTTGTTTTTACCGGGATGCTGAAGCAGATGGAGGTTGTTTCAGATTCCGCACGTTTCAGTGTTCTCGGTTTGAAGGGTGGGCCGCTTTACAAAAATAAACCTGCCAAACATGCGTTTGGGCATATCCTAAAAGCTCTGTAGCCCTCCAGATGCTCGATTCCCTTCTGGATACCGTTGATATACTCCAAGAAGAGTTTTGGTTCTGACTCACCTTGAAGATGCAAACCAACGCACAAACGCCACGCGTGCAGCACATGCGGCGGGGCCCGAAATCCCTCCGGTTTCTTGAAACCTTCCCATAAAGGCTATAGCAAACTCATTACCAATAGTTTGCCCCTTGGTGTCCGAGAACCCTACCACCTGCATTACAGCAGACGGAGACGAAAGGCACCATCCAAACCCACCGAGCGCGTTTGGTGAACCCTCAAATACCTTGGACCTGACCATGGTTGGTTTTAAAGGGACACGGGGTTAAAATATGTCCCCCAACTCCCCCATTCTAATGATTTTGCCTTTAGAGTTAAAGTAGGGGTTTGTGCTTCACTCTAGTACTTAGTAAGTGGTTAGTAGGCTTGGTGAAAAAACCCACTCAACGGAGACTGAGAACCGTGGCTTTTCTGGGTTACAACCAGGCTTGCTAACCACTTACTATGTACCCCGCTTCAATAAGTATCTCACCCAGATACATGTCCTTGAGGCGGATGGGATCCGTCATACAACTCCAGCCGCCAAAATAAACCCGGAGACCAAAGTAACTTTGGGGAAGGGTCCTTTTAGCTGGCAAAAAGGGAAAGGGAGACCAACAGCCTAGTGCTCAGGGGAACCCTTATACGCCACCCATCCGTTGCCAACCTGCAGCCTTTGTTGCGCCAACAGCATTTTTGGCTCGCCAGCAACGAGCCACCACCCCTACAGGCAGCCTTCGCATCCTATGGTTTCCTTTGGTTTCATTCCCCACAACGCCTGGGCCGTGCCGCGGCCCCAGGTCTCCGCCGCCCAAAGCGCCGCCGCGTCCGCGGCGCAGCTCCGCGGCCTGGACCCGGGCCACGCCGCCGCGGGCGCCGCTGGCGCCGCGGCGGCCGCCGCCGCGCGGGCGGCGGGGAAGCGCCGCGGACGGGAGATGAGAAGAGCGAAGAGCCAGCCGGTGGCGGAAAGTCTGGTCTTTATAGGTCACTACATGCTAAAACCCTTATGTCGTTTTGTGTTGCCATTGCAATAACAGTATTTTTGTTATTGTCATTCTTGTCTTTGTTTGTTTGATTAGTAAGCGGAAGGGTTTGCGTTACTACATGCTAAACACATGTTGTTTTATGATTTATGTTGGTAGTAAGTGGCAGGGTAGTTAAGAATATTTTGAGGGGTTTGTTAAGGGAACCTGTTTTGCTTGTTTCCAAGGGAAGATCATCTCCATTGTGTTGTTTCCCCTGTTGGTTCTAAAGTTGGAATCGAATTCACTATTGCACATGTTCTCTTTTTTCCAGGGGCGGAAAAGCAATTGGAGGACAGGGAGATGGGGGTTAAAGACACTTGGGCGCTAAATACGGGGAGTAGAAGAAATAAGGAACTGCATATCTCCTTTGCTTTTGTTTTGGGTAATTAAAGGTTTGGGGGTTGATCAATATTCCGTTCGGCCTCCAATTTTGACCATGGGAAACTTTCCCCATGTGGGAAGTGTCACCCTGTTCGTGGCTTTCTATTTTGACACAAAGCCCCATTTCTTCTAGTTTGCAGTTTTCTTTGTGAGGAACCCTCCCCTTTTATGCCAGTCATTCCCGCGGACTCACACCCCACCCCACCTCACCCTCCCCAGCCCCCACCCTTCCCTTCCTGGAGTCCCCCCCGCTCCCCGTTTTGGCTTAAAGCAACTTCTGGCCCTCAAGCGACGTCTTACTCTGAGGTTCTCCACCTCCGTGTTTGGACCGTTTTGACCCACTATTCAATCACATTCTCATGAGAGGCCAACATAGCTCCAGGCAGTCCGCAGAGATGAGCGAAGGATGCAAGCTGAAGGCCAAAGTACAGCAGTTGCGCGAATCCCATTGGAGGACGATGGTGCAAGTTGTATCACAAAATAATCGCATATATATATATATAGAGATAGATATGCGTATGCTTTCTTAGTTGATCATGTATAATGTTTTCGTAGCCATGGGCCCTAGACCAATGTAGTTGTATCACACACATGTACACATCTACACTGTTTCCGCAACTTTTGTTGCATCTCCACTACATCTTAGAGCATCCACTGCGGCTGATTGAACGCTTGAAACAATTCTGACATGTTGATGCCTTTGTGGCGTTGCCCTGGTCGTTCGTTTGTGTTCCAAGCACACTGGGATTTGGTAGAACATGCTGTTGTTTGACCTTCATGCTTGCATCCTTCCCTTGCACATCAAAACCTGGGAAAAAGAGGTTTGGCAAACAACCCGGTTTTCCAATCCAACACCTGGTGTTTGGACACGGAGTTTCAGAAAACGGGGTCTACGGGTTAGTTGCGGGCTATTTACAGGTTCTGAAATACAACACCTTGTTTTGGGAACCAAACCTGGTTTTGGAGGCTATATGGCCGAAAACCAGGTTTTCGAGACAGATCCTCCTCCACTTGGCGGTTGTTGGTTTGCAAGGTCGTTTCAGTCGCGTGGACTTCTAAGTCAGTGCCGACTCAGGGCTATGTCGGTTTCTCGTGAGCTGAACCATGGCCGGCACTTGCCGGGAAGTCAATACTTATGACAGTCATCATTTCCCACCCCGGCTTCATTATGAAGAGAGTCTGCTTTTGATGTTTTTGGAAACATTTGGAGCCCCCCCCCCCATCCCCAACGCCACCCCTCCCCCCACCACCCCCCACCCCCAACCTCCCTCCCCCCCATCCCCCTCCCTCCCCGCCAGCCCACCCCACCCCACCCCAACCCCCACCCCCGGCCCAACCCCCCGAGGCCAGTGGAGCCCCAAGCCATGGCCGCCGCGGAGGCGGCCTCCGCCGCCATGGCCGCCTTCGGCGCCGAGGACTTCGCCCAGCGCTCCGCCGCCGCAGGTGGCGCGTCGAGTCGACGGGGCTTGGGGGGGGCGACCCATGGGATGGGACGGCCAGCGGCTGGGAAGCCACAAAAGAGGTTGGATGATTTTCTTACCAAGTCGGGAAAGGTTGGGCCATCGTTTGGGGACCAGGAAGATGGATCAACGGGATTTGCATTGGTCGGTTGTGAGCTGAAGGGGTTCTGTATGAGCCAGAAGTGGCTTGATGGCTTCATGACTCACTTGCTGACTTCCATTTGCTTAAGGTGGGTTATTTTCCCTCGTTGGTTTTAAAGCTGGAATCGAAGTCACGACTGGAATCATGTTCTCCTTGTTTAAGGAAAGTCGGGGGCTTGTACTAGATCATTCCTGCTGGCTGCTTAAAGGGGCGAGACTTACAACCATGGCTTGTTATCCCGGCTTACTAGCCACTTGCTAAGTACCCTCCTCCTTTAAGACAAGCCGAGGGCCGGAGGCTCTGGGCTCGCCGGGTTTGATGGTATGCGTTTGAAGCAAGCGTCCTACCCCAGAGCATGCTTGGTTTCGCCTCATGCGCTCAGCTGTCCACAGCCGACTTTTTATCCTCCTGTCCACGTTGCCCTGGAACCCACCAAAGTGTCCCTTTTAAAGTAAACTAATCTTCCGCGACCCTTGAGTCAGATTCCATCTTTGTGGACCGAAGAGCAACCGTTCAGTGTTCCTTGGCCCAAGTTTGGTCGGGGTCCCAAAAGCTTCAAAGTCGAACACCAATCCCTGTAGCAACCACAACAACCACAACCACCACCACAACAACCAAAACAACCACAACCACCACCACAACAACCAAAACAACCACAACCAGCTGAGCGTTTTTGCTCCGCCTGCCTCTCTGTAGCTTCCCCTCGCCCAAACGCTCGCTCGCGTTCAGACGCGGCCGGCGCGGCGGCGCTGGTGGCCGCGAAGGTGGCCGGGAAGTCCAAGAAGGACCCGGGCGTCCGTTCCGAGCCGCTTCGGTGGGTGTGGAACCCCGCAGAAAAATGGCGCAAAGACGCGAGGGGGTGGTTTTTTTTTGGGTTGGGAAGGAATGTGTGTGTGTTTTAGCCTCCTGTACCCACCGGAGGGTACCTTTTAAAAAGAATCGTCTTGGACTCCTCAGTCAGGTTTTGTCTTAGCGGATGGGAGGGGTATCAATTCTGTGTGGCTTCCTCAAGGGCTGGGTGCTCACGTTGAGGTTTGTTGTGTGTTTGTGTGTGGTCTTATGGTGCCCGTTTTGGGGTGAAGGGGGTCCAGACGTTTCGGCCAGCCAGAAGGCTTGTGCAGAAAAGGGGATGACTTTTGCCATTGCCTTTTTGTCGGGTCCTTTTGTGCGTGTGGGGGAGTATGCATGGAGGGGCCTTGTGTAGGGAATCTAAGGTAGTCCTGTCCCGGGGATGCCCCTATGTTAGTCTCGCACAAACGGTCTATTTTGCACGACCATGGGAACATTGCCAGGTGGTCAAAGCGTGTAAAGCCAATCTTATCCAAATGTTCCATAGCTTATCCAAGTACCGTGTGCGTAGCTGGGCATGCTCAATACATGTCAACACGTTTCCGGGATCATGAAACTGGTCATTTTAGCTGGCTCATGGTCACAATAGGAGTGTCAGTTTTGGCCACGCTTCCCTTCTCATTCTCATCCAGGGCTCATCCACATCTAAAACATGAAGACACACGGGTTGATCATTGGCTTGGTAATCTTGCACTGGATTTGGCGTTCGGTGTTCCTTGATCTTTGGAAGCTTGAGTCACGCTTTCGCAAGATTAGCCCTTCTGTTTTGGGTTCGCTTAGGACACCGTGGTCGGGACCCCCACCGGAGGCACACCCATATCAGATGGGAATCCGATGGATGGCCTCCCACCGACTCGAAAACAGAATCACCTCTTGTGTCGGTTGAGGCATCTCTTTTTGCGAATGCACGGCAAGGTTGCCCCCAGTGATTGTTTCGCAATTTCAAGGGTCATAAATTTGTTGTGTTTCTGAACACATCTTGGCTGACAAGAAAGTGAGTTGTGCTTTGGTGTGCAAGCCCTGCGTGGTCCTTCCCACTTGGAAGTTGTGCCCTTTCTCCAATCCTTGGAAGGTGGGCTCCCTAGCAAAACGGTCTCCTCCGAAAAGGTCACAGGCTGATTGAAAATAAAAAATAAAAATAATGGAGGCGAAAGCTGCGTCACACGTTTTTTTTTCCCTGGCTTTTCTGCATTGTGTCAGCAAACAGCTAAAAATCGCCAAAAGTACCAGGTGTCTTATCAGCCTGTTTCCTCCAAAAAGGGCTTCCTTGTTTCTTCCTTTTGGGTCACTGGTTGGAACTGGGTCTTGGAGGTACTCCGCTGTTTAAGGCACAGAGTTGTATCCAAGTTTTACAGGGCCTGGAGTGCATTAAAGTGATGTCCTCCAATTTGCGCTCTAAATGGGTTGCAAGGGAGGGCTCCCACCCCCTTCATTTCGGGAAGGTCTGGTGCGGGAAATCCTGCACCACCTAAGAAACCCTGGGGTAATGCTTCCCCGGTAAATACCAACAAACAATGGTTTGCTATCGTTTCAAACTGGTGCGAAGCGGATTTCGCAACCACCGACAGGAAAACAAAACCAGGCGTAGTTGCTTCACACGTCGACCCGAGGCGATCCACATCACGATTTGGTCCACCCATTTTGATGGAAACAAGGATTGTTTGCTTGGGGTATTTCTCAGAAGTGGGGACCCCTCCATCAGGTGTCCTGCTGGTTTCCTTTCAGGACCATCCACCCATAGCTCATGTCCACCAGGAGCAGATCCGCATCAGCGCCAGCTGCGCCTTGATGGCGGCCACTGCCGCAGGCGCGGTTTTTTTTAGCCCCCTGCCCGCCCCTAAAAAATGGTAAAAGTAGGGGGCCTGGGGGGTGGTCTGTTGATGGTCCCCTGTTATGGTTTTTATGTTCATCTCAAATATGTGTTCCCCCTTGTTCGTTTTGAAAAGAGGGTTTTTAGGGAGCTTATTTATCGTTTTCGTTAAGGTAATCATTTTGGTAATTGCCCCCCTTGTTCATTGTTGGGCTGGGGGCCGACATTTTTTTCATTTGAAAGAGTTAACCCTTTTAGTAGTTATCAAGTTCTGAGGTGTTGGCGGTGGATTTGTTTTGTTAGTTTTTTCTCACTAATTTTCATTTATAGGTTAAAAGTTCAGTATAATTATAACATATAAGATTTTACATGTTATTATTATATTATGATTATAATTTCAGTTCAGGATAATAATCTAATTGGTTTGTCTTACTTCTTTCATACATCATTTTAAAAATAATATTAACATCTCTCACTGTATTCTGAACATTAAACTTTTTACTTTCAATAAATAATTTGATATTTTCTTTAACATCTTCTCCTTTCTCTTGACTATAACCCAACATCCATAATATATCGTAAATCGTGTCATATTTTTTCTTACTGATTTTAAGAAACTGTTTAACATAATCGTAAGGTGGTATTTTATTTACAGTTAGAAATATTAAAATATCATCTTCTACATTTCTATTATGTATTCTTTTTATTCCCAACAGACATTTGATTAAAAATTGATTATCTCTCCAAGTTTTACAATTTTTACATATGTCTTCTTCACCATCCATTGAATAATTAATAATATTATTCACAATTTCATTAGGTAAACTCAATTTATACAATTCCATATTTTCTTTTTTGAAGTGACAACAATCATAGCATTTTTTATCGATATAATTATTGATTCCATCACCGTTCATTTTTCTCTTAATATATAAGGTAATATTTCTTTAAGTAGTTTTGGCTAGGGGGTTGCTGGTCGACTGGTCTGGGTTTCAGGTTTAATTTAAATGTCTTAACCTTCTTGTTAGATTATAAAACAATGTTTAATCATATTATAAGATAATAATATTAATAAACAAAAGTTAATTTGACCCGTATTCAATCTCACCAGCGATACAACCACTATAACAACTCATACTATACTCACAAAAATAATGCTCGTATCCTTTTATTAATTGGTCTGTGTAAATTTCAATTAATTCGCTAAGAATATGTCTCAAATAATAATTGTTATTTCTATATGACCACCAACTGTTTAGGTTTGGAAAGCAAAATCCATTTTGTTTCCAATATTTTAATTCTTCAACTTTAAGACAATGTTTTAAAACTACACTAACTTCATATTCATTATTCTTACAGTATGATTTTAATGCTTGATAATACATTTTTCTATTTTTAAACCGTTCTTTAACTTCTTGTATATCAAATACTCTGTCAATGTTTTTTCTGTAATGTTTTAAACTAAAATGGTATCCTGTTAGTTGTGTAATATCATTATTTTGTATTTGTTGAATAATGTTTAACTGAAGCTCTGCTTTTTCTAGTCCTTCTTCAGGAATGTTTTTATCACTCATAAAATGCTCTTCTTCTTCTCTCAAATACCGACAATCAAAACATGTTGGTTTAATACAACCACCTATAAGATTACAAACATCAACAGGTAAAATATTAGCTAGTCCCACGACAGAGTTACATTTTTTATTTTTACAAGGACAATTATCATAATTAAACAGTGTCATTTTTTTTTTCTCTTACTATATTATACCCATTTTTCTTTAAGTAGTTTTTATTTTATGTTGAGGGGTGGTGGTTTATATTGAAAAAATATTTTCTAACAATTTAATATAATGGCGAGATTAACAAAAGACCAAATAATCAGCAACATCTATTACGACTTAGACGAGGGTTTCGGAAGCATACAAGCGACACACAAGAAGGCAAAGGAAGAAGACCCAACAATAACAATAGACGATGTAAAGTCTTTCTTAAGAAACAACCAAATAAACAAATCAAAAATTATAGAGGTACTAATTCCTATACCGCTCCATTCGCACGATATGAATATCAAATAGACATAATGCATATGTCACCTTTAGCAAAAGACAAGAACGTTCCACAGTATGCTTTAGTCGTGATTGACATCTTCAGTAAATTAGCAGATGTAATACCGATGGAGGAAAGAGACGGAGAGCACGTTTTGAAGGCGTTGAGAACAAGCTTTAAAAAGATGGGTTATCCGATGTCCGTGTATTCTGATGACGACGGAGCGTTTGCAACTAAAAATCAAGTTCAGGATTTCTTCAACAGTGAAGGAATAAACCACATCGTCACGAAGACCCACGCAAATGTGGCCGAGCGTTTTATTAGAACGATGAAAAACAAAATTCACGATAGAGTTAGGTTTAACAACATGAAATGGACCGACGCCCTAACGCCGGCATTGAAACAGTATAACAGCACATCACACTCATCAACAAGGATGACACCGACCGATGCACACAAGGACGACAATGAAATAAATGTAAAGGTCAATCTTAAACTACGAGAAAAAAACAAAAGAAAGTATCCCAGAATAGTGGAGAACGACAAGGTAAAAGTGTTTCAAAAGAAAAGGGGTAATTACACCGACAGAAAGGAGTATAACTCTAAATGGTCTAATAAAATATTCAATATCGATAAAATTGAATATGATATTATGGGTAATAAAACTTACAAAGTAGCAGGAATAAACAAACCGCTTTTGAGACACGAAATTTTGTTAGTTAATGATTAAACATAAAGTTTCAGTTCCTTGTCATATTCTATTTTGTCATAATCCATTGTTGATTGCTTCGGTTCTGTAATTTCTTTGTTATTAAGTTCGTTTAAATAATTTTGGTGTTTCAAAGTTTTTTCGTGTCTTGCTTTTGCCCTCCAAGACACACAACAATTACAAATCAAACATGTATGTGTGCGGTCTTTTATTTTCTCAATATATCGTTATATTATGAATAAACCCCTGTATCTTCATCATAGTCAATTTGATAAAATGCCATAGTGGAGGACTTCGGCTCTTTTATCTCTTTGTTGTTGAGTTTGTTTAAATACACTTGTTTCTTATTTTTATATTCACCATTGGTTCTATCTACTTCTTTACTTTGATAACTGTTTGTTAATGGTTTCTTCTTTTCCATTTCTTGTAAGATTTCTAAAATATTCTTATTCTGTTCTAAAACCTTGTTCAGTTTTTTAACAATCTTATCTAATCCTTCATCCATGTAAATATATACTAAATTATAAAACTAAACTTTTAAAACTAAATGTTGCAATTATGTTAAATCTACTCTTTAAATACTAATTTTTCATTATTTGTTTAACAGTTTCCTGAGTTTCCTTATCACCATTATCGGATGGAGTATCCCCTCCCAAATCGTATAGCAATATTATGAACATCTGTTTCTAAGTTTATACTGTCTTTAGTTTTATCAATATTCATTTTCTTATCATTTCTACTTATTTTGAAACTTGTTGGAATACACGAACATTTACAGTTTCCTTTCTTTTGTATTTCTAATTCATTTTTCATTTCTAAGATTTTTTTACACATTGGACAAGCAAACTCAATAACTGATGTTTCTTTAACAATTTCTTCTTTTTCTTCATCAGTTGAAGAAACAACTGATTCTGTCTTATTCTTTTTCTTTCTCCCCATCTATATTAATATTTATATTTTTAATATATTGTATCACAAACTTAATTAATTCTAAAACAAAATAGCATACTTTTTTAAATCTATTATCAGTTAGTATTACTTGTTCTATATTTTCTACTTTATCTATTATATCAATATAATCCGAATAACTTCTATTCATATAAAATAATAAATATAAAATATTTTCTAAATAACTTTAATATTATTTTATTATGTCTGATGTTCCAATAATAAAACCAATAAATATAACTGATTACGATTTCAAACAATCTAAATATGAACATGTACCAAAACTACCTTTTCGCTCAATTGTTGTTGCTTCATCAACGGGTGGCAAAACAGTTTTAATTCAAAACCTTATCCTAAATGTTTATAGGGACTGCTTCGCCCGTATATTCATTTTTAGCCCGTCGTTCATAATGACCCTACCTTCGTTGAAGTCAAGAAATATCAAAAAGATAATATGAAGGTTGATGATGAAAAAGAAAAGTTATATTATGACACCTACCAACCTGAAGAACTGGAAGAAATAATTAACACACAAAGAAAGATAATTCATTATATGAAAGAACAGAAGATGAAGAAACTACATTCAATTTTAATCATTGTTGATGATTTTGCAGACGACCCTAAATTTGTTAGATATAGTAAGTTACTTCATGGACTGGCAACGAGAGGCAGACACGACGCCATTAGTTTTTGCTTAAGTGTTCAAAAATATCGTGTCCTTGCTCCAATCATTAGGTTGAATTCTAGTTCGTTGTATATCTTCAAGTTAAAGAATGTATCAGAGTTAATGTCATTCATTGAGGAAAACTCCGCCATCGTTGATAAAGAGCAACTGTTAAATATGTATCATAAAGCGGTAGATGATAAGCCCTACTCCTTCTTTTATGTTAATATGAATTCCAAAGATGTTAATAATATGTTTTATGTTAGATTTGAAAAAGCATTTAAAATAAAATAAAGATTTAAATATATTATGATATTTTATGATTTACCATTAGACATTAAAAACCTTGTATTATCTTATAATTTAGGTGATGTTAGATTATTAAAAATAAAAAATAATAATATTATTAAAAATTATATTAGTAAATTTAAACCAGTGTATAAGTCTTACAAATTAAAGAATTCACAGTATTTTGAAATTGATAATATCAATATGAAAAATATTATCAATAACGGCATATCATATATTTTTAAATTAAGTGAGTTAGATAAATTACATCAAAAACATAAACCATTAAAATTATTAATTGAATACGATATATTAGCTACATCTACCTCATTTACTTGTTTGAATCATGTTCGTAATCGTACTTTAACATCAAATAATTTATTTGATATTTATTATTTTCTTAATAAAGACCTTTATGAAACTAATTTAACGTATAGCCGTAATATGGTTAATTTTATTTCATTACAAGTTAAAAAAATAACTATTAAAGTCATCAATGAAGATGACCAAATTATTATTGATGACTTTTATTTTTATCTTTAAAATTAATAGCATTAAGATTATGGCTTAATGTCATTAATTCAAAATAATGAATAACTACAAATTTGAACCGGTAATCTATATATTAATTTGTCACTTTTTAAATACATAACTAATTAAACAAATAAAAATAAATATACTATATGATATTTTATGATTTACCCGGAGACATTAAACTTTATATAGCGTCATATATTTTAGGTCATTCTAAAATAATAAAACTAAAAAATAATAAAGTGTTTAGAACATATATTAATAGATTTAAACCTACAATAGATTTTGAGAATAAAGATAATGTATATAACTTTTGTATTTATAAATTTAATTTAAAATCAGTGGCACCATCATCATATTTAAAATATTACATTAATGATAAGGAATTAAAATATTTGATTGAAAAATATGATAAAATTAAATACGAAACAACAATTGATTTTTATATAAAAATGAATGATGATACTGAAAATCCTAATGGTGTATATGTTACTGGTAATACCTCTTGTGAAGTGTGTAAAACATTTGAAGAATTAAATTATCATATTAATAATTGTACTAGTGTAAATACATTTCATTCTAATAATCCTGATACATTAGTAGATTTTAAATATGTAAGATATAAAGTTAAAATAAGTGGATTTAATGAAACACATTTAAGAAAGTTATATAATAGATTTGTTGAAGCATTCAATTAATAGCATTAACTTAATGTTATTAATTCATAATAATGACTGACCAATTAATAATATTAATACATTTTAATATTATTAATTTAGAATAATGAATAATTACATAATTGAACAGGAAACCTATATAATAATTTTGTTTGTTTTTCTTCTTCTAACTTATTTATTTTTTCATTTAGTGTTTTTACACTTTTAATCAATAATCTTTCTCGTGTTTCTTCATCATCAATTTCGTTTAATCTATCAAGAGGTGTATTATCAATATCAGTTTTCTTTTTGAAAAACCACATTATATATTATTATTTAGATTGTTTTTTCAATTCCTTAATTTCTTTTTCTAATTTTTCAACTTTATCTATTACTTCAAGTAAAGCTTTATGTAATAATATTGGTACTTTTGTATATTCAATACCTAAATATTCGCGACTGCTATGAACTACATTACTAATTTCTTTTGGAACTGCTTTTAATAAATCATCAGCAATATAACCTATGTGGATTGCATCCTTATCGTCTCTATCTTTTCTTTTGAATTTTTTAGGTTTGAATTTCTTAATCATACTAATACAATTACTTTTAAGTAAATCTACATCATATTTTAATCTTGCATCAGAATTATCTATTAGACTTCCATTTATAGTTACAGTTCCAGCAGTAATATCAATAGCATCACCTGAAGCATCTTGAATATCATTAACAAATAATGTTTTTGTATTAACAACTGTTACATTTTCATTAAAAGTCGATGGAGCATTATTTGTAAAACTTCCAGTATTTACTGTAGTTCCAAATGTCTTATCAATAGATAATAAAACTGAAGGTGTACTTGAAGCATCTGAAACTCTAAACGCAGTGTTTGATGTTCTGAATATTACATCAATTGTAGATAAATTAGTTCCATCATGATAAGTTGATATTTCACTTGTTCCCATCTTTAGATCTGTTCCAGTAGTCATTGAAATATTATTCAAAAATGAAACCGTTGTTAAATCAAATGATTGAATGGTATTAGTTGCTAAATATGCATTTTGAACTGCTAAGTTAGTATCAACAGTTACTAATGTTCCACCATTAGGCGCTATATTATTGCTTCTTAATGCTCCCCCGCTTTTAACATAAATATCATCAGCAAATAAATTACCCATAAAATCAGCAGTAGCAGTATTAAAAGTCCATCCAGTAGTAATATTAACTGCTCCAACTATATTAGATTGAATAGCAGGGTCTCCACAAATAAACCTAATTGACGAATTAGCATCACTATTCCTCAAATCAAAAGATGAAAAAGCACTAACATATCTATATAATTCACAATTTGTATCAATTGTTAATTTACCATCAGTAGCAATATTAACATTATCACAATTAACAGAAGCATTTGTATAAATATTTCCTAACACATCTATAGGTTTACTAAAAATTGTTTTATTAACTAATCCATCACACATCATATATTGATTGCTGGCATTAGTAATATCGCCAACAGAAAGAGCAACAAAATTAGGATGATGCATATAAAAACCTTCTATTGCATCTGGTGTATATGTTTCTAAATATGGTTCTAATCCATTTATTGAAGTATTGATATTATCTATTTTTGTTTTAATATCTGTTGAAAAATCATTATTTGTAAATAAATTTCCTTTCATATAAACAGCACCTTCGAAATATGATGTTCCGTGCATCTGCGCAAAATTATATGAAGTATGAACATTACCATTAATTGTAATTCTTGAAGCATTATTAGGTCTTCCAATAATAACATCTCCTGTATTCCATCCTAGCCATAATCGATAAGGGGTTGCCCCTTGTAACCCTTGGTAAGAGTCCAATTGACATCCGCGTTTAAACTCGAGTCTTTGGTTACTAACTGCGTCCTGGATTCGAAATATTGGATTAGTATTATCTGTTAAACTAAGTATTAATGGAGAGTTTACTGTTTGCGCAGTTGTATTAACTTTGTCTAATTTTTGACTTATTACTGTATCTTGTGCGCTATCATTTGTAATTATTGAGTTGATTGTGTTTGTATTTCCTGTTATTAATGAATTTAATCCATCTGATTGTAAAACATATCTAGCATCAGAACCTGCTATATTTAAAATAGACGAACAAGAAAATAAACCAGATACTTGTAAATTAGATAATATTGTTGTATTATGATTTAATATTATTTTATCATTTTGAAAAGTTGAAGAATTATTAATTTCTACATCTCCAAAACCTCTTTGATTTAAAAACATAGTTGCCCCACTTAAATTTCCATAAATATAACTATCAAAATAATTATTATACATTTCATAAAAATTATTATAATTTCCAAAATTTGCTATTTTAAAAGTCGATGTTGTTGTTATATTATGTATTAATGTATTATTTAATATTGATGTATTTAATTTATCTGATAATAAATTATTAGTTGTTATTTTATTGTAATATAAACTACTATCAAATGAACCTGATTGTAATTGAGATATTAAATGAGAATTTGATGAAATATTATTAAAATTAGTTGATACCGTAGAATTTAAATTATTTATTAAATTTGTATTAGAAGAAATATTATTAAAATTAGATGTTATAGTAGAATTCAAATTATCTATTAAATGAGTATTAGATGAAATATTATTAAAATTTGTATTAATTAAATTAGTATTAGATGAAATATTATTAAAATTAGTTGATACAGTAGAATTTAAATTATTTATTAAATGTGTATTGGAACTAATATCATTAAAATTACTTGTCGTAGTAGAATTTACATTGCTTATTAAATGTGTATTGGAACTGATGCTATTAAAATTTGTATTTGAAGTTATTGTCAGATTACTTATTAAAAATGTATTTGAACTAATATTATTTGATAATACATTAACTTCCGTCTTATTGTATGATTGATTTATATCATAAAAATTAGCGTCAATCTGTGCTTTTGTGTAAGTATCTACTTGGTCTGCTTTGTTGTTGAGTAAATCAATTATATCTGATTGATTAGCGTATATGTTTCTAATGTTTGTTACCCCGCTTGTAGAATTGATTTCGCTAATTGTGTGCGCTACAACATTCTCAAAGTTTGTTAAATTTATTGAAGGCATTATATATTAATAGTAGAAAATGATAATATTTATTTATTTTTAATATTATCATTTTTACTTATTTTTAATCGAGTATCTGCACTCCGGCATCGCGTATGGATAATATTTGTTCACTCACTAACGTTATATATATTGTGTCTGGCATATTTGCTGTTACCATATTTCCAACAGGTTTCACACGAATTAAAAGCTGTTGCCCAGCTTTCGTGTTAATTCCAGTATATGAACTATCGGGAACCTTTTCGAAATCCATAGCAAAGATAAACTTATCAACACGATAAGCAGAATATTCAATCGATAAATGATGTTGATGGAACAATGGTAAATTTAATGCTTTTCGTAAATAATAGAATGCTTGTGTTAATGAACGGCATGGATACTCAGGATATAGTTTTGACCCTAATTGAAGTTGAAATTCTAAATCAAGGTCGGAATTGTAGTATCCACTTTCTTGATAATTCAAATAATACATAGGATGATAGAAATTGTTGTATTCTTTCATAACGTGAGTATCGCCTACTGCGCTTTTAGTGAAAGAGATGAACGCGGCAGCGAGTTTTGACACTGAACGAACAACAGTAGTGTTAATTGACGACGAACCATCGGGAACTTGATTAGATTGACAAATATAAGTATTATAAGTAATAGGTAATTCTTTCCCATCAAGTAGGTGTGCAACATATTTATTATGAAGGTCGTTGTCCAAGCTTACCAAATCAGTTTGAAGGAATGCGTTACTAATTGAGAACTGCTCATTTGTATGAAGGCTTGTGTCTGTGTTGCCACTCGGTGGAAACCTCGACCCACCCGCTGTAACAACACAATCGGTAAAATTTGAAACTAATTCAAGTTCTAAAACAAGAGGACACGCTTTTAACGGGATATACTTAAATTGATTGAATAAACCAAGCATCGGTTTAAATCCTACAACCAATTTTCTGTTAAAGCCTGGAATTGTGTAAGCGTCATATGCAGGACCAATATGACCCGATGCAGGAACTGCACGACGTGTGTTTAAATCATCATCATATCTATAACCAAAACTCTGGGCGTCTTCATTGTCTCTTGCTCCTTTTGACATCAAGCAACTCATCATGTGATGATTTCGGTTGTAATAATCAATGTCTTCAACAAGTTGATTACCAGCAATTAGTCTTGCTCTTCTAAAAAAGGAATAAGCAGGAGACAGAGGACGTAAGCGTTTATTGTCTGACGGGTCAGTGTTTTCAACGGTGAAATAAACCATTACACTCTGCGGGTCAAGCCAAGTATTATCTTCAGCATTTAAAGCTATTTTCAACACACGTTGACCAGATGAAGGGGTGTAGATATTACTTCCAGAAGGGAAAAACGAGACTGAACGACGGTCGTTGATATAACTTGCACCTTTATTTAACTTGAATGAGAGGTTGTCAATTAGAATATCTTCAGCACTAAAAGTTTCCATTGCTATATATAATTTAATTTAGAAATAATTTAAACTAAACTAAATTGATAAATTTATACATTTATTAATTTCTAAAACATAATTAATAATTATGTTTTACAAATTGAATAATTTAGTGTAATCCTTTTGATTAGAATTAATATTTTTAAATATTTTCATTTTCTTTTTCTTAATCTTATCTTCAACTGGATTATTCCCTTTTTCTTTCTCCATTACTAATTCTCTAATTTCTTCATATGTACTTTTCTTATACTTTTTATTTTCATTCTTAATCATATCATCCGTTGTTTCATTGTCATATTTCTTATGTTGTATCATTAATATAATTTAGATTATTTATAATATCTCCTTTACCGGTTCATTGCTTCTTGAAACATCTTTACCTTGGTCTCCGTATCCAGTTATGTAATCGTGGTTAGTATATGGGTTTAATGAACCAGTATAAACAGTTATAGCACCACGGTCAGCAATACTGACAGGGTCTAAGATACTTCTAAAATTAATGTAATCATCGGTAATTTTAGACCTTCGTGATATAAACGGCGCTCCATAAGTGGTTAAAGTTAATTCTCTTTCAGGATAATCTTTTGTTATCTGTGCCCCTACACTTGAACCGAGACTATGTGTTATAAGATGTTTAACTTCATTGTTTTCATCCAATGCTGTTGATGTGTCTTTATATCGTTGTGAATATTTAGTCATTTTAAAGGGAAGTCCTACATCTGCCAGAATGTCATTAACAGCACCTCCAAAAGTTCCTTTTCCAAATGTTCCGCTTACATACATTTTATCACCATCAATATAAAAACCTTTACCATTGCTATATGCTCTACTCAACCCTTGTGCATCAGTTAAATTTGAATTAGGATAATAACTATTTAATATTTTGTCAGTTTGTTTCATAACATTAGTTATTTTAGTTGTTTTCTTATAAGGTTGATAATGTTTAATTTTCCCATGCTTCATTTCATAAATTAACTTTTTATTATTAATCATATATTTAAAGTTATAAATTAATTTCTCAATTAATTAATAATGCTTACATATAAAAAAGTTTATATTGACAGCGCTCATAGAATTAGTGGTACATCATCGAATTTCAAAGTTGAATTGCCGGAAACATTACAAACAGACAACGGAGTTCATTGCTACATTCACGAAGTAACATTACCTAACTCGTGGTATTCAATTCAGTCAGGATTAAATAATATATTATACTTTTATTCTTCTCCACTAGTTCCAGATGAAGATAACACAAATGTCCATTATTTAGCGTTACAATTGGACGAAGGAGTATATACTGGCACAGAACTAGCGACAGAATTAAAGTCAAAAATAAATGGTGTTGTAGATAATACTAATTTCTCAAATACTTATGAAGTTACTTACAGTGTGAAAACTAATAAAATAACAATTTATTCAAACTATGCCGATAGAAAGTTCGCTGTGTTAACTGATGAACAAATGAAACTAACATATGCAGATTATATATGGAATGGAACTTTTGATGCTAATAACTTACAATCTGTTAATGAAGTTTTAGGAAATTATCAAATGGTAGTTTATCAATATAATAATCCTTATGTTTCTGGTTTCGTTAATCTTCAACCCATTAGAAATATTTATATTCATTCTTCTCAATTGTCTAATTATAATCAAGTAAATTTAAGAACCGGCGATAGCACAGTTGTTAAGAAAGTACCAGTCACAGCACCACACGCGGGAATTGTCTTTGATTCGGAATTAAACCCTCTTGATTACTTGGATGTATCAAATAGAAGCTTTAAACAATTAGATTTTTGGATTAGTAATTCATTAGGAAATGAAATTAATTTAAATGGGGTAAATGTATCCCTGTCATTATTATTTGTAAAAAGCGATATTATTTAAATAATATATAGATTTTCCATATGGAAAATCTATATATATTATATGTCAAGTATTGAGGTAGTAGATGTTAATAATGAAACTAAAACAGAAGAAGCACCTGTTAATAATGAAGTCGTTGAACAAAATGAAACAGTTAATGAAGAACCAACGTCAGAAGAAGTTAAACCTGAAGAAGTCATTCCTGAACCAAAAGCGAAAGCAAAAGCATTACCAATAACTAAAAAAGAAGTTGAATTAGTAGAATGTGAACAATGCTCTAAAAAGATGACATTGAAAAGTTTGAGACACTCACATCCCAAAAATTGTAAGGGAGCACCTACTGAGTTATTACCAGTCAATCCACAAAAGAATATTAGAAAGATACAACCTGAAGTTATTTCAGAGATTAAGAATGAGATTAAACAAGAAGTGATTAAAGAAACTATTAAGAAACCAACGGCAACAGAACTATTAAACCAACATTATGAAGAACTTAAACAGAAGAAAAAACAAGATAAACAAGAAAAAATAAACAAATTATCTTCATCAATGTTTTAAATAATAATCTAATTATAATATATATTAATAATGCTTATGAGAAGTCATAGAAATGTAGAATTTAAAAGGGCGCCACAAGTAGAACGTCATTATAATGTTTCAGATTTATGGGGTGTTGCTTCAAGAATGAATTATTTTAAGCAGTTGAAGGAAACGCTGGAAGCGAGACAATCACAGGGAGCATTAATAAAATATAGAAATGATTTAGCTGAAAGCAACAGACAGAAAGGAATTAGACAGAATAAGAAACATATTAGACAACACACGGTCACCAGACGGAATACAAACGAAGGAACAACTAACTGTAAGAAAGAAGCATTTAGAAGAAATGATTAAGAATATCTCTGATTAATTTATTTTTCAAATAATTAATATACTATGATTAAATCAATTAGTAGATTGAATACAGTAGGACCGGTAAAAGTAGGTTCATTGAAATCACAATTACATTTGAGACCTTCTTATGATGAATTATTGAAAGAAACATTAGTAGGAGATGAGAACCGTCCAGCAATTGAAAATGTGATAGACAGAAAAGCGACAAGATACAGATTAAACCAATACGGTAGTCAGTTTGATAATAAGGACGTCTTAGACATTCAAAAGAAACAAGAACTAGACCGGAGAGGAGAAGTTATGAAAGGAGCAATGTCGGACGATGGTAGTGTAAGAGCTAAACTTAATGATGAATTGAAACTTGCTGACACACTGAAACAACACCAGTCTTTCATTCAAGAAGGACTAACGGAAGCACAGAAACAGAAAGAAGAACTTGCAGAAAAAATGAGACTTTGGAGAGAACAACACGAAGAAATGGCAAGCGCTGTTTCAAGAGTTCATATCCTGCCGGTGTAGAAGTTCATTCAATGGTGTCCGCTGATGAAATGCCAGAATTAGAACCATTAGAGGAAGGCGAAGAAGAAGATGAACGAGAAGTCGACCCAGTTGTTGAAGTAGAATCAAAAGCAGAAGACGCTTATGATTACAACGTGTTTAAGAAAAGAGCGTCTGAACTAACACCCGCTTATCTTGCAAGCAGACCAGAAGAGATGAAAACAGTCATGGACAAACTGAAAGGATTTAGAAAGATTAAAGACAGTGTTCATGAAGAATTCACTGAGTTATATAATGCTTTAATTAATAGCGATGGTGATTTTATCAAGAAAGAACACAGATTGAAATTAGTAAGGTTTTACAATGATAAAGTGTATTACTCAGTTTTCCACCCACGACCTAAGGAAAAAGAAGATAGTCCAACCGTGATGGATGGTTCGGTTAAAGAAATACCTGCGGAAGTTTAATAAAATATATAATATTTAATATGACTAATAAATATTATGGATTACGCCGACGCCCTACTTTTGAAGAAATGCTAAAGGAAGCGATGACGCACAGATTAAAAATTGAAATCATCCCCGAAAGACAGGTAATTGACTTGTCAATCAACAATATAGATTTTGACGATTTTGACCTTTCAAAATACGATAGGAGACTACGGTTGAATGCTAGGGTTCAAACTGATGAACAATTTCTTCAACACGAATTGTTCCCTGATATGTTTGATGAAGTAGCGCCAACATCACAGTTTTATGAAAACAACGAGGCAGACGCACAAACAACACGATATATAGCAAAAGATTTTACTGATGAAATTTATAGTAATGCAACTTCAGGACCAAAAGATGAACCAAAAGATGAAAAGCAGGAAGATTTACAAAGTCTTCATTTAACATCATCATCGTCATCAGCATCAACCGAAAAAGATAAGAAAGAGGAAAGCCGAGAAATCAAATCGTTAAGAAACATATTTTTAGGTGGAGAAGACAAGAGCGTATTTGAACTATTCAAACGTGACAATAAGACATCCACACCATCAGAACAATCAAGGGAACAGGAAGAAGAACAACCAAGGGCATCATTCTGGTCAAGACGACAGGTAGAAGCAAGAAGCAGAAGCCACTCACCAGAAGAAAGAGCAAGAGATAATCAAATGAACAGAAGACAATTAGAAACCAGAAGCAGGAGCAACTCACCCCAAGAAATAGCAAGAGGTAGTGAATGGACGAGGGAACAAATGGAAACAAGAAGCAGGAGTAGAAGCCCAGAAAGCATAAATACAAAAAGTAGCCGAGGCAAGAAGAAAAATTAAAAACTACTTAAAGACAAAACGCCCTAATATAGTAAAATGACAGGAATTTTTATTAACGTTAATAGTAAACAGAGAATAACGAATGATGAATTTGATATGATGGTTGAACTGATGAAAGCAGAAAACGACTTAGTCTTACAGATGATAAGCGAACAGAACCAGACTTCGAGCGATGGAAATGAGCAACCCGTGAGATGGAGGGACGACCAGAAGAACTACCACCAGAATTACTACAACAATAACCTAAAACAGTCTTACACTTGTGAGGACTGCGGAAGGACGATATCAAGCAAATCAACTTTATCTAAACACAAGAAATCTAAAATTTGTTTGCAAGCTTCGCGACAATGCGCATTATGAAAAAAATAATAATCATTCATCTTATTAAAAACACTTAATGAGATTAATGCGTTCATTCTCAACCCGAAACCCATTTTCTCCAACAGTCAACCCCAGCCCGAAAAACTACTTAAAGAGAAAATACCTTATATTATATAGAGTATAGTATTATGGTTACCATGTCAGAAAAAAAATCATAGATTTCATTTTAAACAGCCAACAAGGCGAACTAATACAAAAAGAAGGGAGGCAAACACAAAAACTCAAAATAGGTGATAAGACCTACAGATATGATAAGAACAAACCAGTTTCAAACGTATTGAACACGAAACTAAAGGAAGTGGCAAGGAGTGAAGGATATAGAAAGCATGGCCTTTTAATGAAAGGTGCTAATTATCTAAAACTAACGAGAGGCAGACCCTTACAGGATTATGTCAAGCGATTCAAGTCCAAAATCACAGACGAGCAACAAGCGTTCAAGGGATACGCCAACACCTACTCGGTAAGTGATATAAGATTAAAGGGAATGAAAGGTTTATCCTACTTAAAATACCAGAAGCAACGACTGGCCGAATTCCTGAACAGAAACCCGAACATGAAAATAATCGTGGAAACCGATTTATCATTCAAAAATCCCGCCAACGAACTTATTCAAAGGCGGTTAAGAAGCAGAAGATACAATATTCATAATCCCGACGAGTTGAACACCGTCTTAAACAACATTGGGCACGACATTGAGACACAAATTGAAATAACCGAATACATTCAGTCGGGATTGGTTCTTGGTCAAGTTGAAAAGTTAGTCATCAGTTATGATAGGTACAATCCTACCCGTGGTTCATCCTTTATTCCATTGCCCGACTGGGTGGCAAACAAAAAGGCTTGTATTAACATTAAAAACGAGGATGACTTATGTTTTAAATATACTGTTCAATGTGGATTTTATGAGATATACAAAAAAGACCATCCCTGCGACATGTATCATTATAAGAAATATGTAGATGACAAATTTATCAAATGGGACGGAATAGACTTTCCAGTAGGTAATGATGAGATTGAACTATTTGAAGAACAGAACAAACACATATCGGTCAATGTTTATTACATAAACCCCGATACAAATAGTAAAACTATTTTATTATACAAAAGAAGCAACAACCCACAAGCACAACACAAAATTGATTTGATTAAATTGACTGATGATGTTAAATCCCATTACGCTTATATCAAAAATTATGATAAGTTAATGAGTAGTCAGACTAACAAGATGAAGGCGAAGAAGTATCACTGTAGAACCTGCTCACATGGTTTCAAGACCGAAGAACTTTTAAAGAAACACGAAGAACAGGATGTCTAGCAGTTGAGGTCAAAAAATAGAAATGCCAGAAGCAGGTGAAACAATAGTATTCAAAAACCATTTCAAGAAACTTAAAGCTCCATTCGTAATCTATGCCGACTTTGAATGTTTAACTGTGCCAATTGATGTTAAAAGCAAATCGGCAAAAGCTAAAACTACATCATATCAAAATCATCGTCCGTGTGGTTTTATGATTAATGTAGTCAATGCTATAACCGGAAGTAGTGAGCCTTACTTATATAGAGGTGAAGATTGTATGGATAAGTTTGTTGAAAAAATCAATGAAGTCAGAGAAGATATTATTAGTAGGATGAAGGAAGTAAAAGAGATAATCATGACTGAAAGGGACAAGGAAGATTTTGAAAATGCTACTACTTGCTTTATCTGTGGAAATGATTTTAAACCTGAGGACAAGAAGGTTCGAGACCATTGTCACTTTACTGGAGCTTACAGAGGATGCGCCCACGATGATTGTAATCTTGGTTTTAGTATGAGATATTATAAAATCCCTGTGTTTCTTCATAACCTTAAAAACTATGATGCCCACTTAATCATCAACAAAGCTCACGAACTGAACAAAAATTCTAAAATCGAATGTATCGCTCAGAACAGCGAAAAGTTTATAACCTTTGGTTTTAAAAATCTTTGTTTCAAGGACAGTTTCAGTTTCTTATCGTCTTCGTTGGATAAGTTGGTGAAGTTGAGTAAATATGAGGATGATAAAAAGCGTGAGAATTGGAAGAACAATTTCAGATACAGCGTTAGAAACCCGTATGTTAAAACCGATGAAGATTTGGATTTATTGACTGATAAGGGTATTTATCCCTATGACTACTTTGATGATTTTGAAAGATTTAAGGAAAGGGCTTTACCACCGAAAGAAGCGTTTTACAGTAAATTGAGTGAAGAACATGTAAGCGATAAAGATTATGAAAGGGCACTGAAAGTATGGAAGCACTTCGGGATTAGAACACTCGGGCAGTATCACGACTTGTATTTAAGAACTGATGTTTTACTACTGACCGATGTATTTGAAAACTTTAGAGACTTGTGTATGGAATACTACGGTTTAGACCCCGCTCATTATTACACATTGCCAAATTTCGCATGGGACGCGATGCTTCTAAAAACTGGTGTTGAAATAGAACAATTGCATGACCAAGAAATGTTTGAGATGGTTGAAAAGGGAATGAGAGGAGGAATGTGTCAAGTCAGTCATAAATTAGCAGTGGCAAATAATAAGTATATGGGGGAAGCATATGATGAGAACAAGCCATCAAATTATATTAGCTACTTGGATGCTAATAACTTGTATGGTTTAGCAATGTCCCAGAAATTACCGCTAAAAAATATCAAGTGGGCAAAGAAAACGCCCAGTGTTGAAAAATGGAATGAAAACGATGAGTTCGGTTATATTATGGAAGTTGATTTGGAATATCCCGAAACATTGCACGACTTCCACTCTGACTATCCACTAGCGCCTGAAATAATGAATGTAAATGTGAATATGCTTTCCGATTATCAAAAGCAAGTCTTCAAAATATATTATGATGGTAAAAGTCCCAAGGACGAGAAAACAAGTAAGTTAATATTAAATCTAAAGGATAAAGAAAAATATGTGGTTCATATTAAGACTTTACAGTATTATTTGAAAATGGGAATGAAAATGGGTAAAGTCCATAGGATAATAAAATTTCAACAGAGGGCATGGTTGAAACCGTGGATTGACTTCAACACTGGTAAAAGGAAAGAAGCCAAAAGCGATTTTGAGAAAGATTTATTCAAATTAATGAATAACGCGGTGTACGGAAAAACTATGGAAGACAAAAGAAACCATATGGACTTTGAACTGGTTGATAATGAGGTAAGATATGAAAAATGCGTTAATAATCCAACTTTCAAAAATAGATTTATTATTAATGAAAATCTCGTCGGAGTTGAGAAAACTAAAGCGAAACTGAAACTGGATAAACCGATTTTCTTAGGAATGAGCATTTTAGATTTAAGCAAATTACATATGTATCAGTTTTATTATGATGTATTGAAAAAGAAGTATAATGAAAACATCAAATTGATATATACTGATACTGACAGTTATGTAATTCAAACAATGACTGATGATGTCTATAAGGATTTCAATGATATAAAGCAACACATGGATTTTAGCGACTATCCTGTTGAGCATCCATGTCATGACAAAACTAATAAAAAGGTCTTAGGAATGTTTAAGGACGAAGTGAATGGAAAAATCATTACTAAATTCATCGGATTGAAACCTAAATCTTACGCCTTCACAATTCATGGTGAGGTTGATGATGAACATAAGAAATCAAAAGGTGTAGTGAAACACAAAGTGAAAAAAGAACTGTCGTATCAGAACTACCACGAAGCATTATTTCAAAACAAAAAGCATGAAATCACATATAACTTCATCAGAAGTAAGTCACATCAAATATATTCAATGTCTCAAGTAAAGCAATCTCTCAGTAATTATGAAAATAAAAGGTTTTATATTGATGCTTTCACTTCATTGCCTTATGGACATTACAGCATTTCAGGATGAAATGCTCTAATGAGCTTTGCGACATTACGCTATTACAAAGTAATAGCCTAATGAGCTTCGCGACATTACTCCATAAAATAATTATCTAAATAGTTCTACTAATATGAAATTATTAGAATTATTTTCAGGGACAGGTTCGGGCTCTCAGGTTTGGTCGCAAATTTGAAAGTTCTTGATTTTCTCAACTCCGTTTTTGTGATTTTATGTTTCGTTATGTTTTTTAAATTTGATGGATTTCATGGGGAAAAACAAGGGTTTTGAAAAACAAGGAAAGGACCAAATCACCGAACATTTACAAACAAATGAGTTTGTGAGAGACCTCAAAATAAAAAAATCGCGAGAGTTTCGCCTTGTTTTATAGTTTTTTTTTGTATTTATACTGGTTTGTATATGGTTTTATTAGGATTGTTATTATCCCATACCCGAGAAACCTGCCTAAGATGTGAATGAGGTCGGACCTTCTGACAAGCGGGATGGATGCGGGGTCGGTAGGGTTGGTAGGGTTGCTCGGGATTTGGGTTTTAGTGTTATTTCCCTTGATTTGAAAAATGCAAATATGAATACTGATATTTTGAGTTGGGACTACAAACAGTTTGATGTGGGTTTGTTAGTTTGTTTTAAGACGACCCTCAAAAGGGGAACAAGGACGACCCCACCTCATCCCAGTACCTAGAAGATGGTAGCGTCGTAGGCAAAGAGCAGGATGACTTCACAACCTCAAACGCGCGAAGGGTGCGGGGACTAAGAGAGGAATGGATGTGTGAAACCTCATACCTGATGAGGGGAACCTCATACCTGATGAGGGGAACCTCATACCTGATGAGGGGAACCTCATACCTGATGAGGGTAACCTCATCCAAAAGCAAATCCCCACCTATTTTCAGGGGTTTTCGTATGAGGGGGGTCTCATCCTTATGAGGGGGGTCTCATCCCTTATGAGGAGGTTCTCATCCCTTATGAGGGTTCCCTCAACTGGTCTGACCTAGACAACGCAAATCAAGACCTTTTCCACCCATTCCAGCACAGTTATGTGTTGCTCACTTCAGAGCACGAACGCCATTGATGAAGGACGTCAGAGATTCCATTTTGAAAGCGCCATCCACACATCCCAAATCCCAAAGTTTGGAAGACATCAATCGCTTATATTTTTCATAACTGTTCTCAAGCATTTTGCTAACCTGCTTCACTGACTGGACAAAGGGGATGCTCTCAACGATGCTCTCAATCTTGACGGTGTGGTGTGCCCTCCCAGTGGTGAGTTTGCTCAAGATGAAATCCAAGGAAGTCCCATCGCAAGAGGTGAAGATTGTCTTCAGGTCAATCTGGTCTTTGTTGAGGGCTGCCATCTGAATGGAACTAGTGAATGCTTCCTGAAACAGGGCAGTGTCCGTGGCAGTCGGGAACGTTGCCTCATCCTCACTGAAGGGGTTGATGTTTGAAGATGCCTTCCTCTTCTTCGGTGCCCCGCCAGTCCCACGGATGGACAACACCAACTGGGAACCGTCCACCACATCGCACTCGGTAAGGGTTAGGTGCTCATCTAAAACGAGGGAGTTGAAGGTCAATTTCTGGTGCTTCCGCGGGATGCCCTCCTTGTCCGCAATCAGCACCTTGACGTTGTCCACGATGTAGTCCCCGTCAACCTCCAAGGTCAACAGGGTGTTTGATAGGTACTGGACTGTGATGTTGAAGCGTTCCTCGTCACTTGTAGACAACGATGGTGGAGAACCGTCATCATCATCATCGTCGCCATCACCATTGCCGTCGCCGTCGCCGTCTTCATCACCGTCGTCTCCTCCATCTCCACCGTCAGCACCACGCAAGGCGTTCAGCAACCGAGCGTTCTCGCTTTTCAGCAGGACGTTCTCCGCTTGAAGGGATTCTATGGTCATCTTTACCTTCCGAGTCCAGTGGTCATCACCAGTCGGTCTCTTTGAGACCGTCATTTTGCTCATCTCCTTGTCAAGTTCCTCTATGTCCTTTGACGACGTCATTGTTCGGAGAGGCAAGGCAACGACTAGAAAGGGAACATTCACCGCTTGAGAGAGACGATGCAAATATGAACAATACAATATGCTCAACACGTCTCAAAACAGTAGGTGTCTCAAGTGCTTGTCTGACCCTGTCTCAGCACATGACTTCAAATGAGCACAAAACGGAAATGACTATTCTTTTCTGTCCAGCGAGTGTGTCCATGGTGCTTGGTCAATCAAAGAGTCCAATCATGTCTGGGTCAACGTCATCGCTGTCATCGTTGTAGTGGTCTCTGGTGGAATGCATTGTGTCCTCATCATAGTCTTCTAGTAGGTGTCGGTTCTCCCTCAGGAACTCTTGAAAATTCACCGCATACACCTCCAATTCATCACGAGCGGGACTACGATGAAGCAACTTGACCATGACGGCGTTGAACAACTCCCTCGTCTTCTCAAACAGACCCACCAAGAAAAAGCGGAGCATGGCAACGAAAGAAAACACTACTCGCTGGTTGAACCAAAGTCTGAGAGTGAACAAGGAGTAAGGGGTAGGTTCAACTCATTACCTTGCTTCCTTGCTTGAAGTGTCTCACACAGTCAAACAATGCTTGAATATCGTTCGTTTTCACTGTCCAGCATTGCCACATCAAGCGTTCCGAGCACTACACACAAGGAGAAAAGACCGATGCTCTAAACTTGACAAATCCGAATTGTGTCCTCATTGGTCACTCAATCACTTGGAGGATGATGAGGACGAGGCGGTGCCCTTGTTGGTGACCTTCTTGTCGTTGCCACCGTCACCGTTGTTGCTGTTGCCCTGCTGCGGAAGCGAAGCAACAATGACACTCCCGTTGACAACACCCAAACTGCCGAGCTCAGTCCTGCCGTTGCCAATGTTGTTCAAGAGCAGTCCGTCAAAGCGAAACTCCAAAGTCTTCAGGAACTTCTCTGTCTTGAAGGTGCCACGGTGGTTCCTCAACAACTCGGCACGGACCTGCTTCAACTTGTCATACTTCGTGATTGTGATGGAATAGTTCTGTCCCTGGTATTGAATGATGATTGTGATGGGTTCAACCTTGTCCACTGCCTTCGCCTTGGACTTAGCAGCCTTTTTTGCCTTATTCGCCGCATTCCTGGCAATCGCACGGGCTTTGGACTCCAAAGGTCCCTTCTTCTCCTTAATCGCCAGCATCCTCTTCTGCACCTCGTCGAGAGCGTTCTTCAACGGAATGGTCTTCGCCTCCCACTGCTTCATCAGATTGTTCAGTTCGTTGAGACTCATGCCCTCCATCGCTTGGGTCAAGGTCACCACGTCCACCTCGTTGGACAACAGGGCAGGGTCAACCATCACATCCTCGTCGCACTCCGACTCGGACTCGCTTTCCTCATCTTCCACGTCCTTGGCAATGGTTTCGGAGATGGCAAGGTTGTTCTGTTCCTCCTCATCCATCACCGCTTCGGCAAGGGCTCGGTCGTTAAGTTCCTCCTCGCTTGGTTGTCCAGCGTAACCCGACTGCTTGGGTGCCATGAGTGGCAGGAGAACACGAAAGTAGGAGAGTGAAAGGGCTTTGCTCACGAGAGCGTTCTCAACTCACTGATTGAAAAATGCAGCGTCGCCATCAAATGTCAAATGACAGTGCCAAACGTCAAGACCCAATGTCATTGTCTCAACGAAGCACATACCATCAATCCTTTCATTTGTCATTCTCAACCTTGAAGATACAAGAAAAACTGACTATGTCTCTCCGTCTGAGTGCCCGGGCAAAGAACAAACAAAGAAGAGCACAATGAAGTCGTGGCGCGGGGGAAACGACCGAATTATGGGACGCACGAACGCAATACCAAATACACCACCAACACCTCAGAACTTGATAACTACTAAAAGGGTTAACTCTTTCAAATGAAAAAAATGTCGGCCCCCAGCCCAACAATGAACAAGGGGGGCAATTACCAAAATGATTACCTTAACGAAAACGATAAATAAGCTCCCTAAAAACCCTCTTTTCAAAACGAACAAGGGGGAACACAGATTTGAGATGAACATAAAAACCATAACAGGGGACCATCAACAGACCACCCCCCAGGCCCCCTACTTTTACCATTTTTTCCCCTCCCCCCACCCCCGCCCCTCCCCCCCCTCCCCCTCTCCCTCCCCACCCCCCCCTTCCCACCCCCCTTTCCCCCTGCTTACCTCTTAAAAACACCACGTTTCCTAACTTTTTGGGTGACCTGGGCTATATGTCTGTAAAAGATGAGAACTTCTTCAGGGCGCAGTTGGAGTTTTCAGGGGTAGGCTGGTGGTCCTTCGCTTCCGTTGCCAGGCGCTACGCCGCTGGCCATGCAGGAAGCCGCGGAGCTGGCGGCGGTGAAGGCGGCCAAGGGCACTGGCCTGGAAGCGGAGGCACGAGACACCGAGGGCTCGGAACAGGCTCGGAGCAGGTGGAGGCTTTCAGTGGCGCACGTGCTCCGTTTTTTTTTTTTTTCCAAAAAAAGTCCTTTCATGCTCCGTCGAATGTTCGGGGAAGGTGTTTTTTGTTTTTGGTTTCTACGTGTTCCATCGCTTTTTCGGGGAGGGGGCTTTGTTTACATCAGCAGAGGGTGTCATGTTTTCCGACACTGGGCTGACGGAAATGCGTTCTTTGCGCCTTTCTGCGCCAGCGCAGTCCAAAATCGCGGTATTTGGACCTCAGGGATGGCACAGCTGAGAGAGAGAGAGGAAAAGAAAAATCGAATACCTTCCAGGCGTATTCCAAGAGCGTTTGCTGCCCCCCACCATAGCACCGGCAGATGGTGAGGAACCCAAAAATTTAAAGCTCTGGTTCCTCCAAAGAGGATGGTTTTGTGGCGTAGCCCGCAAAAGAGCAAGGACGGCTCTTTTGATATGCTTGCTTTGGTTGTTGCTTGGTGTGTTGCTTTTGACTTTGTGTTGCTTAGTTGGTTGGGAGAGGGTGTTGTCATTTGCAGTTGCTTGATGGCGATAGAGAGCTACAGCCACCTCACCAACCTGGGATTGGAAGCCAGGCTGCAACTTTCTAAGAGCATCTCTGCACAAGCTGCCCCTTTGACCTAGGATGTCACTTTCATGCAACAAGCTCGCCTTGAAATCTTGCGTCACAGGCAGTGCTTCCTCGATACAGCAAACTGTCCAGGCCAAGCCCATTGCAGAGCAGTGCCTGATGCAGCTGCACCAGGCTGGCATGTTTGCATCTCTTTCTCTTTGTGTTTGTGTGTCTCTTTTTGTGTGTGTGTCCTTTCCTCTCCTGTCCTGTCCTGCTTGCCTGGTTGTCTGTCTCTCTGTTTGCCTGTCCTGTCCTTGTCCTGTCCTTTGTGTGTGTGTGAGTGCGTGAACGAGTTGTGTGTGTGTGTGTGTGGGTGTTGGTGTGGTTTTGTGCTTGTGTGTGTGTGTGGGTTTTGTTCTTGTGTATTCGTGTACGTTCGTGGTTGTGTGTGTGTGTGTTGCGTGTTTGCGTGTTTGTTTGTTTGTTTGTTTGTTTGTTTGTTTGTTTGATTGTTTGATTGTTTGTTTGTGCGTCCGCTTGTGTTTGGGTGTTTGTGCGTGCGTGCTTGTGTTTGGGTGTTTGTGTGTGTGTGTGCGCGTTCAGCACTCTTACATGTAAGCAGGTGCATTACATAACCAATTCCCGGGATGCAAACTTGCCGCTGGCCTCCCACTACTTATGATGAACTTTGGCCATTGGCTTTCTTCGGGACCCTCTGCTGGGTTCCACGCTAGTCGGCACAGGGCTCCCTGTCCCTTTTGTGGCATTTAAGGTGGGCTTCCTTCAGGGGGCTGATGTTTCCTTGATGCGGGGTATGCTTCCTGTGGCCAGGGGGACGCTCCGGAGCCGCCGCCCGTGATTGCCAAGAGCAACAAGGCGCCGGTGATGGCATTGCAAAGCTCGCAACTGCTGCAATCTGCTGATGATGATCCATGATTGTGATGGTGATGATGGTGGTGATGATGATGATGATGATGGGATGATGGTCATGATTGCGATGATTGAGATGATGATGATGGTGGTGATGATGATGATCTGGGTGAATTATAACGACCTCACACGACCTCACACGACCTCACCCGAAATGGTGGTTTATGTGGAGAATAGCCCCCCCCAACCACCTCATTTCAGGTTGGTGAAACATTCTAATTCACCCAGATGATGATGGTGGTGATGATGATGATGGTGATGGTGATGGTGATGGTGATGGTGGTGGTGGTGGTGGTGGTGGTGGTGGTGGTGGTGGTGGTGATGATGATGATGGGAGGATGGTCATGATTGTGATGATTGCAATGATTGAGGTGATGGTAATGATGAAGAAGAGGATGATGGTGATGACGATGATGATGATGGGATGATGGGCAGGGTTGCAATGATTGAGATGATTGAGATGATTGAGATGATGATGATGATGATGATGATGATGATGATGATGATGATGCTGATGATTGCGATGATTGAGATGATGATGAGGAGCAGGAGGATGAGGATGAGGATGCGGATGAGGCTGGTGCTGGTGCTGGTGCTGGTGGTGTTAAACATAAAGATGGCTTTGGAGATGGTGGTGATGATTGTGATGATTGTGGTGATTGTGGTGATTGTGGTGATGATGACGACGGTAGTAACTCAGGGGAGCAATTTACACCGCAGCCTCACTCAAGGCTGCTCTGAAGCGACTGCGCCAGCAGCTGGCCGAGCAGGAGCGGAAGATGAGGCCCGGCATGCGGGTTGCAGAGCCTTTTGTCAGCCAGAAAAAGGGCTAAAGAAGTACAAACCGATTCTTCCCGGATCATGAGGTAACTTTGGTTTCATAGTACTCTACATCTCCATTAACTGTTATTCTTGTGTAGGTTCTGTTAGCGCTTGGATCATGGGCGCCTTACTCCCATCTTCTGATCAACGTGGAACCGTGGAACCCCAAATCATGTTGTTTGTTGGATCATCGTTCTTTGTGCCCCCCTTTCGTTCCATGACATGTCCGTAGTAATGGCCCGTCAAAGCGGCCATATTGGAATGCGCAATAAGTTGTTCAAATCCTTACCCACCAACATGATTCTGGCTATTGAACTTTCGCATAGCAGGGAAATGCAAACCACCTCACCAATCAAAGAGATTCCAATCACGCAGCTCTCCGAGCCCTTGGTTTAAATTGGTCTGGAAAGTTGCTCAGTCCAACTCGATTTCTCCTAAACACGTTCGGCTCATGACTGAGTTTCTCTACGTTTCAAGGTGAAATACAAGGACCCCTTCCTCCTGGTTGCAAAGGGAAACACACAGAACACTGCAATTGTTGCGGGTCCCTCAAGACAAACCCTGTTTGTTTCTGCTTGCTGCGTTTTCCACAAAAATACTTTTGGTTGATTCATGAGTGTCATTTTGCCGAGGGAACACGAACCTAAGGGAACTCCTCCCCACCCCGAAGTGGGCGTCGGTTTCCCTTTGGCTTCCCTTTAAACCCGCCAAAAATGATACCAAGACAGTCCTGAATGTGAAGGGCCCAAGAGTAGTACTGCGGATAGACGAAATCCTGCCCCAAGAAACCCTGGAACGACTCACCTGTACATGCCAACAAACACTGGTTTCAACCCTGGTTTCCACGTGGTGAGAAGTGGATTTCGTCCGAAAGCGACCCAAGGGCAACACCCTGCAGCAAAGGACTGGCTGCCTTCCAGACGGGTGAGTGAGATGCACTCTTGCTGCCTGTGTAAAACCTGAATCTTACCGACTCAGGGGTAAAACAAGCTCACCATGTAGGTCCACTACATTCTTAGTGCAGGTTTTGTGAATGTTCGTCGGATTTCCCGACTGGGTTCTATTTCGTTGGTTCATGTTCACCTGACAATGGCTGGTTGCCTTCTATGGTAACTGGGATCTGAGTCGGGGTAGGTGTCGGCAATGCGTTTGAGTTCTTGCTTCACTTACAGAAACTTGCGCATAGTGTTTGGAAGTTGGCTTGGCCAGAACATGCCCCGAATCCCATTTTGGGAAACACTCAACCTGTAGGTTTGCCTTTGGGTATGTTAAAACCAGGAACCCCCCAAACCGTATGAGTGTGTTTCTTTAAATGGGGATACCAATGGTGATTTTCCTTTTGGTTTCCCTATAAGACCACTCAAAACGGGTACCCTCAAAGAGAGACAGCCCATTTCTATCTTCAGGGCCATCCAAAAAACCAAGTCACATGTTGGTTGGTTTGGTGGCCATCCTAGTCAACCATCCTCAAATCAAGCAACAAACCATTAGTCGAAAGGACTGTTCCATGGTTGATTAGGATGGCATCCGATGGCCGAACCCATGGCCATCCAACCACATCCTCATCAACCAACTACTGGCTGGCTATTGGTCAAAAAGACCGTCCCATGCAGAACCCCGTTGAGACCTCGGACGCTTCACACGCCTCACACGCACGGAGGTACATGGAGTCCGCCCAAGGTGAGCGGAGCCAAGCCATGCGCAACGAGTCACAGCCGCCTTGACGACAACGGGTGGAAGGTCCGGTCTTGAGGGGAAAAGGCTCCTTAGACTTGGCGGTTCCCAAGAATCCTCCGAATTCTTCGGGTTTTTGCCTAGTTTTAGCTGGTTTAGTGGGTTGCCATTTATACAACCAAGTGCATATATATATATATATGCATATATATATATATATTATAGTGTGTATATATATATATACACTATGTGGATCCACCACCAAGTTTAGAATGAAGTAAGTGCAAACATACGACCCAAACCACCCCAGAACCTCTCTGGGCAGAAACCCCATTTCATTTCCTTTTGGACACCACCAGCAACTCGATCAACTGTTGAAAGGGAAATCCTTAAGAGGCAAGCCATGTTGACCCTGGATTAATACACCCCAGTTTATTAAAAGGGGGTGTTCCTGGGTTTAGTAGGATTCATCACCTTTCGAGGGAAACACTCCCATATCAATACACTGGGGTTAATTAATCTGGGGTCAACATTAGTTGCAAAATAGCAGCAAACAGAGGCTGGAGCCCCATTCCCATGTCCACTCTGGGGTGCTGGTATAGTGTTTGCACCAAGCCATACTTCTTGGAGGCTTCCAGTGGGCACCGAAAATGGCCAACCCCAAGTGCTTGTGGTTTTGGCGGGGCTCTTTTGCACGTTGGTGTGAGAGACCAACAGGAAACTACGCATCTGGATGGTTCCCGGATTTTGAGACATGCCCAAATCCCGTTGGTTGAGTTCAAAGGCCGACCCAAACAATCTCGTAACAAATGCTCAACATGCACCCACTGACGTAGACATGATTTGGTTTTGCTTCCAAGCTATTTGTTGTATTTGTTGAGGGAGGCTGTTTGAGGGCTTGCAGCCCAAAGGGAACGCAGAGGAAAACCACGCGGGAACACCCATATCGTAGAGATGGGATTGCCACTTTGCCATAGGGCGGTTCCTGACAACCATTTCCAAGGGGGGGGCATAGCAAAGCCACTTTGTAGCCAAAAGGCAAGTCTCCGATTTCCCTCGAGGCTAGCGGTCTGGGGGTGGAAATCCTCGCGGAGCCACTTGAGCGCAGCTATAATAAGGCCTATAAAACTTTGTTAACCATGTTGGGTCAATGAATGGGCGCTGCTCACTTGTTGGTTGTCGATGGTGTCCTATCCCAGGTTTCTCCTAAGACGGGTCCCCGCTGTGTCCTTTCAACAGCTTAGACGAGGGGTTCCGATGGGGTGGAGCCAACCCCCCCTGTTTAAACGTGTAAAAAGAAATGTGTTTTTTGTTTAAACTGAAAGTTGCATCAGTGGAGGCCTTGAACGCAGCGCACCCTGCAACATGAGGTATCGCTTCATAATGGGACCGCCTTTCGCAAGCATTTGTCCGCAAGTGCCAAAGGCGGAACGGGTTTTGCGGATGGCCCCGCCCCCCCCCCCCGCCCCCCCTCGGCTTGTTTGCCACTTGCCAAAGGTAGGGGCCAACATTTATGCCAGACCCAGAAATTATTGAACAAATCAAGGCGTCCAGAAAAGGAATATGATCGTAACAGATTGTGAAAAGCGGGTTCTTGTCCAATGAATGTCAATGAAGCATCTTAACATGTGTGCGCACATAATCGAACACACATATATTGTGTAGTTCATTCCAAATCACTTCATTACATTGCCTTACATACATCGAGTCGCATTACACACACATGCATTACATACATGACACACCTTACAGACATATTGCAGACATTGCAGACATGGTATACGCGACATACATTACAGATATTACATACCTTACTCGCGTGTGTACGGATCGTACTGGCATACGGCAAACGGTTGTACGTAGCATACATGCATGCATACAATACATTACGTAGACTACATCACATCAGCTTGCGTCGCATTGCATTGCATTACGTAATTACCTTGTTTTACAATACCATGCATTACATTACATTACAGTACAGTACACAACTACATTACACTACCTTTCCATACCTACCTTACCTTACCTTACACTCCATTGCATTGCATTGCCTTACGTAACATTACATTGCACAACATTAGAAGCAAGCACATTGCATGTATTTCATGCACGGGATACATTGCATGCATCACATACATTACATACAGTACATACCTTACATGCCTGACGGATACTACATAGATTGCATACGGCAAATAACCTTACATACGTCACACTACATGAACACGTGCTTGAATACGTACAAACATACATACATACATACATGAGTGCATTCATACGTGCAGACATACATTCATACATACATACATACATGACATGGATCCAGACAGACAGACCGACCGATCGACAGGCACATGCCTTCGTTCGTTTGTTCATTTATTCATTGATTCATTATTTCATTAATTCATTAATTGATTCATTCATTCATTCATTCATTCATTCATTCATTCATTTATTTATTTCATGTTCATTTCATGTCATGTTCATGTTCATGTTCATGTCATTTCATGTCATGTTCATGTTCATGTTCATTTCATTTCATTCATCCATTGGTTCATTCATACATGCAAATAAACGTGCATACATCTGCTCATATATGTAAACGTAAACATCTATCACTACAAGCCACTTGCCAACTGCCCGAGGCTCCTTGCTGATAGTCTGCGGGAGGTGGGCCTGCGCTGCCAGATGCTTGTGGGTAAGCACAGGATGCTGCTGGACGACAGGCAGGAGTCCTTTCCATTGCTTCTTCCTGGAAGATATCCCCACCCTCCTAAAAGTGGAATTGGGGCAGGGGGGTGACCCCTGGAGATCTCCAGTCATGGTTCCATCCCCAACGGGAATGCAAGACAAATGGAACCCACCCCCCTCCAGGGTGATGTGAAACAAAGACAAGAGAAAGCAGATCCAGTTGCGATCGATAGCTTCATTTGCAAAACCACACACACATGCGCACACACACACACACACACATCGCCCGGGGAAAGGTTGAAAATTGAAAATCACTAACGCAGGATTGAAAGGAGCAGGCGTGAGGAGGTAGCATTGGCTGCAAAAGAGGCTGCAGCGATCTCAATGTACTCCCCCTATCATTGCCAGACTTGCGAAGCTTATCTAAGTGCCATAGTGCACGGCAAAATCGGCCTTGTAGCATAGAGCGGCAAAAGCTGGAGCCACTCGGGCCCACCTGCCTCCCCCCTCGGATAGATTTCCGAGTTCTTGCAACACAAAGAAAGAACCTTTCCTGGAGGTTGTCGGGTGCCTTTCCCCCTTAGAGGGTCGTCACGGTCGTGATGTTTGACAAGTTGACGCCTTTTGCCACAGGAAGCGACTGGAATCAGAAGCCTGAGCTAGAGACGGACTGCCTCTTTTCGTTTCACCCTCGATTGCCACTGGTTCAGAGCAAATCTTCGCCAAAAGGCTGAAATGCAACCTATCGCGCCATTCCCCTAAAGCGGTCGGTTTCCTGTCGGTGTCCATTTAATACTATCCAAAAAAGGGTCCTAGTTTGAATGCATCCCATTTGTATTGGGGGTCTCCTTAGCCCTCCCGATTCTCACTGCGAAATGACTCGATTTTCCACTGGACCTGTAACAGGCATGCGGCATGCGAAATTCTTGGTCCCTCGTGGGCTAAGCCCCACTTAGGCAAAACTGGATCCCCGTGCTCCTTCCGAAGCATTTCTTTTACCCTCCAACCTCAGGCTCTGCTCCCAGAGCGGGAAATACCGAGCTCACGAAGGGAGGGTATCAAATGAGCTTCCCTCGAAGTCGTTTTTTCCCCTGACCCCGCTTGTGCTTGGTGTTCTGGTCCTGCGGGAGGCAGTGTTGGTATTGGTATCGGTGTTTCTTGGTGTTGGTAGTGCTTTTGCTGTTGGTGTTGTCGGTGTTTCCCGCCGCTGAACCGGAATGCGGTGCAGGAATACAGCCACGCAGGCTCAACATCTGTGAGGAAGCCGATGGCTCAACACAAGTCGCCTCACATGCAGCCTGCCAATCAGGCACCAGATTCGGTCTCGCAAGATGCTGTGGGACATGACCGAGATCATAAGATTCTGTTGTGGTTTGGTTCACTAACAAAGGCAGCAAAAGTGTAACTTTTCGGCGAACGGTTTGACCAAGCAAGTAATTCTGCCAGCCACTCGAAATGGCGACCAGTAACCTCGCATTGGCTGCCTGGCCTGATCAGATCCAATTTGCCCGGGCTGCGGGCCATGTTTGCCATGCTTGCCTTGGCGCTCTTCACCTGCGCGCGTGCCGCGGAATTTTCGCTGGTGGGTTTGGGCACGGCAGGCATCAAGGAGGCCGATCTGTGAACTCGGACATAGCGAGTCCAAGGATTGGGGCCCTTCCGTTCTCATTGGCGCTGCTTTGAAGAGTGGGTTTCGTAGAGGGTTCACCATCTTTCCACGGAGAACAAATGGTAGGCGCATCGTAGCCCCTATTGGTACATCAGATGGGCGGGCTTTGCATCCATCATGTGCCTCTCTGATACAAGGACAACAGTATATGCAAAGCCAATCCATGCTTGCCAGTTGGGTAAACAGAAAGCCACTTTGCGGGGTCTTCAGAAACATGACTGCATCAATGCTTACCGAAATCGAAACCTCGCTCAAGCAGCAGGAACGCCCTGTCTATTCCCCTGTTTGGCAGAGTTTCCCACTAGTCCCTGGATCATGTGTCTCGGGCCCTGAGCGCCCCTTCTGGATGAACTGCCTCAAACCCGTTGGCTGCGAAAGACTTTTTGGTTTGGAACCGTAGCTGGGTTGGGGTGGGTGAATGAGCTGATGACAATAATATCCAGATTGTGTGAGTCACAGCTGAGTGTAGAGCTAAGATATTTTTTGGCCATAGGCTTGGGGCTGGGGAAGCAATCATGTTGTCCTTTCATGTTCATGTGTGTTTTCATGTTATGTTCATCTGGCTTTTCCTTTTATGTTCATTTGTCGAGGACACTTTCATGTTATTTTCATGGGTGTGTTCATTCTATTTTGATGCTGCTGGTTCTCCTCCGTGTTGGGACCCCTAGAAAGCAGCAATGAAAAGCACCAAGAACAAGGCTTTCCAGGGTCCCAAAATGGAGGAAACCAGCAAATGAAAATACAAGGAAAACACAACATGAGGAAAACACATATTTCGGCGTTTAAAGCTGTTCGTCTTAAGAACTGACAATGTCCTAAGTAGCATCAGTATTGCTTTCACCTAGTCCCCTTAAAGCGAACCGGGAAGATACTATAGTTAAAACGTTGTGTTTGCAAGGGGATCTATATCTGCACGAGTTACTTGGAAAACCAAAATTCAACAAAACACACCAAAGCACCAAAGAAACAACACAAACATCGACACACATCTAACACGACAGTTCAAAAGGATATGTTTTCTTTTTTCCATACCCTCCATGAAGATCCATGAAACACCTATGCGAAACGATCATGGGATGAGCATCTTTCCCTGCTCCCATATTTTCCAAAGTTTCTCGAAGGTACCATGGGGCAGTTGAACAGCTTCCCATGTCCATCGGACCCAAAACAACCTCGGGGCCCCGATCTCAGAATCTCCGACGCATTCCGCGGGCCTCGAGAGGTGTCGACCATGGTGGCGGCCCTGGAGATGGGCTACCGCACCTTAGACACCGCGTTGCTCTACGGGCGCCTTGGCCTTGCGAGCGCCCAGCGCCCAGCGCCCAGCGCCCAGCGCCCAGCGCGGGCCGTGTGGGTTCGAGCGCGATGGGGTTCTTAGGCAGCGGCTTTGCGTGGTTATGACCTGCTGAACGGAGACTTGGAATGGCTGGAGTGGGTTGATAAGTTAATAAGCCACCAGGCTTGCTAACCGCTTAAGTACCCGTTCGGGCTTCAACAGCATTTGAAGGTTCACGAAGGTGTCCAAAGTCAAGCACTGGTTTTCGGTGTGGCAAAGGTTGCTTGCACAGAATTCCGATGTTGTTGTGTTTGTGAGCGCAGGACTTGCTTTTAAGCGAACGTCCAAATAGTCAGAGGGTTTTGAATTAGGAAAAAACACTTCCCACAATCGCGAAATTAGAATTTAAAGCGAGTCCGCCATCAATCAAAATCCTTTCAGTTTAAAACTCCGTAAGACCAGTTGTAGCTGTATGCAAGCTCTGTGAGCCGAATGTCTGAGGAAACTCTCAGCCCCAGAAGGGCGGTGGGTGCCCGCAAGGGTTGCCCATACAGTTTCCCTCGGTGGGTAAGAGGGAAATTGTATAGGTGGATGCTGAACCCCCGTTTCGGGAGGATTTTGAGGTGAGGGGAGACCAAGCTCTCCACTGTTTTACAGCGTCCCATGGATACATTTGGGAAAATCAATGACCCAACTACTAGCGGAGTTGGAAGATTCGCTTGGAAAACGGCAAAACGCAATGAGGCATGGGCGTTGAAAAAGCACTGTATTTTTGGGTAGTTTTCGGCAGGCGTAAGCTGAGTTCCCTGTGGCCGGCTGTTTCGCATGGCGTTTTAATGAACTGACTTAGTGGTGTAACCGGAACCCCGGCCCATCAGTTGAGCCTTGTCAGAGCCGGCTCCAAGGAACCACGACATGGTGAGGCACGCGCTCGAGAGAAGCACCGTGCCCCGCGAGGAGGTCTTTTTGACTTCCAAGGCCGACGATCGATCGCTCGCTCGCCCGGGGTGAGTGAGGACCACGGGAGTTGTGCCCGGCGAAACGAAGGCGTCACTGAAATGTGCAACATACATTTACATCGGATGCTGGAGACAGAGAGAGAGACAGAGAGCGAGAGAGAGAAAGAGAGAGAGAGAGAGAGGAAAGAGGAGAGAGAGAGAGAGAGAGGTAAATGTATAGCGACACAATTCGACATACACATCTGGCCATGCTTGTGTACCTACCTTAAATAGAATACATCTATAGTACCTACCTTACATAGGTAATCTGTGTGTCGCACAGGAATCTATCAGAGCTCCAGGCTGGACTTGAGTTCTGGCATTCCGAGCCATCGACTCAGTCGAACATTTCAGCACTTGAGTCGCTAAAATACTGTGGGTGGTTGCGAAATCCACTTCGCACCACTTTGAAAGCATGGCAATCCATTAGTTGCTTGGTATTCACAGGGGGAGCATCAATGCAGGGTTTTTAGGTGGTGCGAAATGGATTTCGTCCATCCACAGTATTGACTGCAAAGCCTCGCAGTAGTTTTCATTTGTAGATACCGCACGCCGCAGGCCCCCAGTCTAAACGGGGAATAGGGTGTGTAACCCCTTATGATTGTCCTAGTTTGTTGGGGCTGGCAGAATAGGGATCGTAGAAACTTCAGTCACCCGAGGGCATTCCGAGCCTTTGCTTTAGTTTCTTGTGTTTTGCCTTTAGCTTGGACACCCTGGGTCCCAAACAATCTCATGTCGACTCAAAATAACCCAACCTGCTGGATGAATCGCGTGGCCCCCGCCAATGAAAGATGGGACTCCCCTGCATTTGAATCAACCGGGCGTTTTGTAGTCCTGGGTTCCCATTGCTCTGAGTGGGCGTCACTCGAGCTCGGCGTTTTAGTTGCCAAAGTCTCAGCAAGGTGTGGCAGCCCCATCTGTCAGATTCTCGTGGGCGTTTTCGCAGCATCCCACCTCGGGAGCTCGTCGAGGTCCTGGAGTTAGGGGTTTGGATCTCGGAGCTTAATCCTTGCGACAAAGGAACTTTTGCCGCAGAGGGAATTGCGTGTCCAGTCCAGAAGTATGGTTGGGTGCTTGGGCAGGTTGGATTCTTTCCTTCTTCGATGAAGCTTCCAGAGGACCTTTGCCACTGTGCCGAACGAAGCTCGACGGGAACAAGTCAGACTCGTTTGCTTGCTGAGTTGGGAATCGGTGTTAGCAGTGGGAATTATTGGCAGGTGTGGAGGCAGTGTTGGCACGCCTTCTGGTTCCCGCTCCGGGTCTCGTCTGTTCCATTTTGCTCACCACCTTACAGTAGCGTGCTTATTCTGAGAGCAAGCAGCGAAGCAGTTTTGGCAGCGTCAAGAAACGATGCCTCTGTTGCCGGTCCAACTATGCATTGGGAATTGTCACTCGCATTTTCGTAGTGGGATGGTGCTCACCCCGGTTACCAAAAAGAACATGGTGCTATGCTTAAGCCGCAAGTCAAGCTGGACAGAAGTCGTGGGTGTTGCAAACTACTTCTCCTCAGTTGGTAAGAGGTGGCTGTCTTCCAAGAGGAATCTGCAGGAGTTTTCCGAATCTGCATGTTTGATGGATAGTTGTCCAGGGGCCAGAGAGTGCTCATGAGAGAGCTCGCACGCCATGGCAAAACCCTTCCAGGCTAGGTTTTGTGTAGGGTAGCACATACATAATTAGATATGCATGTAGGTATGTGCAAATCAATTCAAAGTGATGTAATGTAGCACCGTCCAACATGAAAGTGCACAGGCCAACCCTTTTTAAGCAGGCAGTTTTTGCACGAAGCCATGTTTGTTGGTGGCACCATGTGTGTTTAAGCAACCAGTCTTGGCCCCCTGACAGCCCGCCAGCATGTTTCTTTTATTAGGGTGCCCCCAAAATGATGGGTTTCCCTGTTGGTTTCCCTTTTTACACCAACTCCCAAAACGGGGCACCCCAAAAAAGACGAGGACAGACTTCCCGGGCTGGCTGAAACCCATGGGGCTTTCAGCTGGCCAGGAGCTGCGGCCAGCCTTCGGCATGGAGGAGCTGCCCATCCCGCAGCAGCTGCGTAGCCTGTACCACCCCTTGAACCAGAAGGGCAAAGAGGTCCAGGCGGGGAATCCAGCTCAAACCATAAGGCTGTGGGTCACATATAGGTACCCCAAATGGAACCCTCGTGAGTGGACCAAACTCCAACCAGAAGACAGGGCTCCTTAAAAGATACAGTTTGACCAATTGAAGCATGTTGCTTTTTCAACGCCAAAATAAAGGGGAACCACCATTTACAAGGCAATGTTCAGGTGTATAATGTAAGGATCCCTGTAAGACTATATGACATACTAGTTGTCGTGTCATGTTTATCCATCATAGGATAATTATTCGTCGTCATAGATTATTTTGCAACGCCTTCCCGAGACTTGGGCTCCTTGCCTTTTTGGTGTCTCTCAGGTTCAATCCAGCAAGACAATGGGGGCTCACTGATGCAAATTGGATGAACATGTTTTTTAAATGGGGGTTGAACCTTAGGGTCCACCAAAAGCCGAAAAACAACCTACTTCTCCACAGGTGTCTTTTGTTCAAACCGCTTTCCTATGCCCGTCCTCTCAGAGCTTTGGGCAGAAACTGAGAGCTTCGAGCCGGGGTTTCTCGCTGGCCCAAATCCGACCTTTCGTGGCCCTTGGTTTGGTCCTTTTCCAGTCCTGGGCCCAAAAGGTCAATCTGTTTATTTGTTGGGTCCTTTGGGAAACAGAGTGTTGAAACCTTTCTTTCTCCATCTAAACACACACACACAAAGCCCACTCACACACTTTCTCCATCTTGGTGTTAAACAAATCGACAAGGTGGCTTGGGCGTGACCGCGTGAGACCTCTGGACCTGTGACCTCAGGCCGTTGAGCTGAGCCTCAAGGAGCTGGGCGTGGAGTACCTGGACCTTTGCCTCATCCACTCGCCCGCCACTTCCGCCTTGGCGCCTCGGTTCCTCGAACCCGGGACGGCCCCGTCTGGGTTTCAAATTTTGTGACGTGTCCTTGTATGGTCGGACTCCCTGAGTTCCTGGCCTTGCTTTTTGGGTCTGGACCTCTTTTTTTTTCCGGGCGAACCAGAAGTTTGGACTTGTTTTGGCCAATGCGCTCAAGAAGCAAGGCGTGGGAAATGGTTGCTTGGTTGCGACTGTTTGGGAGTGGCCCAAGGGGATCCCCAAAGAGATAAAGCAGTCATGGGCATTATGGGCCATGGGCATTCCCAAATAGGGGTGCGACAATCTTCTTTTTTTAAAGAGGATGCCTCTTTTGTTTGGGGGGGGGGGATTTTTAAGAGAAGCAAGGGCAGACAGCTGCCAAATGTGAGGGTCCCCTTTGAGGCAAACCCATGTGCCATTGGGCAAAAGACCAACTTCACTTGGTAGGCGAAAATGCCCCCCAAGGATGTTTGCCCATTTGCAAGGAATGTCCATTTTGGGTGTTCCAACGCTGCTTTTCACTTTTCAGACTGGCAGCCAGGGATAGTCAGCTCTTGGGTTCATTGGAACCATGCCACAAGAAATGTTGATCATTGCCAAGGGAAGTCATGTGTCCCAAGTGGGACGCTTATACATTCTACATGCTTGCAGTATTGGCAGGTACTTGTGTGTGTGTGTGTCCTTTGGTCTATCCACCGCGTTTATGTATGAAACTGGCAATCATATATAAATCTACAACTTGTTGTTTTTTCCGGTTTGTTCCTGCGTGTCTATTTGCACTTGTTGTTGTTCAAAAAAGAAGGCACCTTTGCAACATGTTATGTCTTAAACTTTCGTGGATGACTGAGGAAATTTGTTTGGTCTCTCTACCACTTGTCATTTATTTATTCTTTTTCGGTCGTGTCTATTTTTGGTTCCAAACACCAAAAAACACCTCGCAGAGTTGTTGTCTAAAGCGACTGAGCTGAGGAGCTGACGGCCTCCTTTTGGCCGCACCTCTACGGCCTGTGGCAGGGCCACATGGCCAGCTGGACAGAGGGCACCACCAACGGAGCTTTGAAGGCCCTGGCCATGCAGGCGACTTGCGGGCCGAGTCGGATCGAGTCGGGTGGCGTTCGGCTGGAGAGGTGGGGTTTTGGGGTTAGGGAAGGAGGTGGTTGTGGACTGGAACATACCGTTGAAGGTAAGGAGAAGTGAGGCTGAAGCCCAACATCAAAGTACATAAGAGCCCTAAATAAGGCTTAAGCCCAACATCGGAGTAAATAAGGGCCCCCAAATAAGGCTGAAGTGTCACATTTCTTTTGGGTGGTTTTTGAGTGTAACGAGTTGCTACCCGTTTTGGGGTTGAAGGGAATCTGCAGAACCGCCATGGGGGTCCCCGATTCTTGCTCTTCAAACCAGGGTTTCTTGAGGGGACATGTGGAGTGTACAGGCAGTAGTCACTAGCCACTGTACAAAGGGTGTACACATGTTTTTCTTTGGCTAGTCCCAGTAGTGCCCTTTTACCCTTTTTTGGGGGAGGGTTCCCCTACTAAAATAGACTACGGAAAAAGGGTACCCTTATTCTATCCTCTCTACTGGAGGACCTAGTTGTGGCTTCGGGGCAGTGAACACCATAGAGAGAGAGAGAGAAACCTACCGCGTGACGGAACCCATCAGGAAGTGAAGCAGCGCTCCGCCGCAGCCTACGCTGAGCGCAAGAGGTGCCGGGCGGAGTGGTTTGGGCGGGACTTTTGCAAGGTGTCGGTTCTTGTGTCTGACATTTTGAGGCTGAAATCGCCTCATGGACACTCTGGCTCAATGACGTGGGGGAAGGAACCTGGCAACAGCGGTTGGACCGGCCAAACATGCGGTTTTGCTTACTTCCTTTAGGGAAGTTGCTTGAAGCTGATGCTTTTTGCCTCCTGGAGGGGATCTTTGAGGATGGTCGGCCAGCATCAAGGCTTTGAGCTGGCGCTACCTTCTTTTCTTCACGGGGTGCACGGGGTGTACAGCGCGCCTTCGGAGTAGTTCTGAGGGTTCCGATCATCATGTAGGCCTTGGTTGGTGGATTGGTGGCTTCGGGATGTATGGGAAAGATACCTGCAGAACTGCAAACCACCCAACCAAAGCACCAAGTACGAGAAAGGTGACATCAAACATTGAAATGATGTGGCCCTCGTGCTTTTGGCAAAGTTTTTCCCTTCACTTCTTTGTCACAGCAAATCGAAATTGTGACGGGGTCGATGTCGCAGATGTCCCCTTTCGAACATGTCAGTGTACCGATGGGAAAGCAACACGTTTCGGTGGCGATTGTTTCAGGGGATGTGCTGCACTTGGCCACTGTTTCAGGCCATCAGGTGGTAGCCTGGCTCCGAGTGCAGTCAGCAGTGCCATTATTTTGGGCTCGCACAGGTTCATTTGTTCCGTGCAGGCTTGCGCTCGGTTGGCGCGCTTTACGGCAAGCGTGCCACAGGCTTTCACGGAGAATTCCACGAGGATGTGTCAAAACAAGGGATTCCTTTCGACTCGGTGCCGTGATTTGAAGGCCACCAGACGCATTTGGGGTATGGCTTTCTTGGGAGGGTTGTTTTCATGGGAATGACCCATTCTGGGGATTTCAATCGATTCCTTGAAGCCGACAGGGCAAGCTTCAGGATGTCACTTCAATGGACCCGGAACATGGGGGTTTGCCGTTTACCTGACCTTTTTACTTCCATTTGCTTAATATGTTTATTTTCCCTTGTTGGCTTTCAGAGGAATGTATCACTACTGGAGGTTGTTTTTTCAGGGGTCTTATACTTACCTCTTAAAAACACAACTTTTCGTAACTTTTTGGGTAACATGGGCTATATGTCTGTAAAAGATGAGAACTTCCCCAGGGCTTGGAGTTTTAAGGGGTAGGATACCGCTGCGCTTCGCTGGTTCTGATGCGGTTCGCGCCTTGGCGCGAAGTCTTCGCCCGAGGTCCTGGCAGGGAATGGAGGAGGCCAAGCGGCGAGGGCTCTGCAGGCACATCGGCGTCAGCAACTACCCCGTGGCCTTTATGAAGGATCGGGGAGATGTCGGAGTTATGGGCCTGACTCCAGGAGTTAAAGGGGTTGTTTCTGTTACAACAGTCCTTCCTTGTTTGGTGGCTTGGGGAGTTGCACTGGTTCTTGTAGAAGTGTTTTTTGGGGGAAGCAGTCCCAGAACAGCTCCAAACCAATCCAAGTCACCAAGTAGGAAGCTGATCTCCCCTTCGAAAGCGGTGCTTGCGCGCAGTCCCCGGAAGGAGCTTAGCCGCCAGCCGGATAGCCTTGAACAGCCCAACGGTATCCTAGAAATCGGCCACTGGGCAGACGACCCGGACGGGTGATCAACTTTGGGATGTGTTACTCTCCCAAGTCTGTCCAGGCTTTGGGCTTGGGTGGCCCGCGGGCCTTTGGAGCAATTGCCCGGGAGAGACTCTGACCCGTGAGGAAACCCAGGTGTTTTTTGGCGTGCTTTGTGTTCTTATGTCCGCGGATGCTGGAGGCCTTCTCATTCAGGAAATGCTGAGAGGGTCAACTTCTAAAGGGCTGTCAACAGATAGATTGGTAAACTAGTAGATGCCAATAAGCAAACTTCCTGGACGGTTTGACAAGGGTAAGGCCTCGGTCCTTCTAAAACCCCGGAGGAATTCATTTTCTGGATGAGTAGGGGGGGTGCTCTCAGAAGTGATCCGGATTCCCTGCCAAATGTGAAGCAGAAAATGAGCATGATTCTTGTGTTCCTCAGATGTGGCGTATTTACCACCCGCATTCTCAAGCCAGGAGATCGATGAATACAAATCGGAGCCCATCTTCAATGAGCAGCAGGAGCTGCATCCGCTGGCTCAATTCCGGGATGTCCAGTGCCTCGGAAACAACATCCGCCTGAGTTTTAATACATGTTGGCCTGTTTTTTGGGGGAAGGTATCCTTATAGAGGATGTGAGAAAGAACAGGTGTTTGGAAGGCATTCTTAATTAAGGATGCCGAGGGAAATCAAGAGTCGAAGCATTTGCGTGGTCCCCCATTGTTCAATGGCGTCAAGGTTTTGTGTTGCTTTTCAACCCTCTCGCTGAGTTCCTGCACTTTACACTTTTTGGGAAAACCATTTTAGTGGCACCAATCTACTTGGGAGGTGAGTGAGTCCAGGCCCCCAAAGTTTCCTCTTTCCGCTGAGGAAATATGCCAAAGATGCCAATGTCCGCCTGACCGGGTACGGCACAGGACGGGTTATTGTTACTGGATGCTATGTGGAGGGCAAATGCTACGTATGCCTGGCTGCTTTGCAAATTCAAGTGGGTGTGTGTGTGTGGGCTTTGTGTGTTGTTTTGCCTTTTGGAGTAGGTTCACGCGTACCGTTTTGTGGGTCCCACTATCTTGACACATGCGTACCGTACGCAAGTCCCAAACAACTGTTACCCAAAAATTAGGTTACAACATCGACGTGGCCACTAAAAGAAAAACGAGGCGATGCGCGCGCCAAGCCGAGAGGCGAATGATGCGCCGCTCACTTCCGAAAAGGCAAAGTATATCCAAGTTCGAGGTTTGATTTAAATCGCTTCCGAGACCCTGTCATCTCATCAAACTGAGGCAAACCTTTTATTTTGTTATCGCCTTGGTGTGACCAACTGCAATACTGAGCAAAATGACGACCTTTTAAATGTGCTTTGAATAAAAATAGGCCGCAGATGACATTTCGAGGTCTCTTGATTGAGAGGAGGACCCCCCCCCCCAAACGCTCATGGAAGGTAAAGACACTGAGGAAGGCATCCTTTGGAAAGGGCCACTTTTCTCGAGATACAGCCAAGAGCGCGTCCCCTTGTCAGATGCCCTTCTGGAACATGGGTTTGTTGGGCTGGCAAGTCCGAACCCGTCGACAAGAAGCCTTTTGTGGAAGGTCGTGCTCATTGTTGTGGGCAAACCTTCGGGAAGCCTCTCCCTTTTCGTTTGTCGGCCGACCCGGGCACGCCAGAAACAGGCATTTATTTCAATTGTCCAGACACTCCATTTGACACCCGGGAATCTCCTTGGCTTCCAATAGCCAGTAGTTACTAAGCGAGTTTTTGTGTTTTTTCCTCTTGCACATAGGAAAAACGGCTTGGCCTGCTGTTTTCTTGGGTCAAACCCAACGTTTCCCCTGGCCTTGCCCTTCTTTCCCATCCGCGGACATCGACGCCTCTCGCAGGCGTCGTGGTGGAAACTGCCGCGGCGGAGAAGGTGGCTCAGCGCCTGGGGCGCTCGGCGGGGCAAGTGTTGCTGCGCTGGGCCGTGCAGAAAAACATCGCGGCGCCTCGGTGCTCCTCGTGGCGAGTGTTGCCCCCGTATTAGTCGAAAAAAACCAAATTTATGGGGCTCTCCCTGGGTGAAATGTGGGGAATCACACCACTTTTGGAGGCACCCCCTATTTGGTTGGGGCGCCTTGGCACTGGTTTGCTCAGGTAACCCTTAGTTGGTGTTTTTGGATTGGTTGCCAACGGATCTTTGGAACAGGTCGAATTGCGCATGGGACCTGCAAGAGTTATTCACTTTTTGCAGAGGGGTCAACAGCAACCAAGCACTGGTTTTCGCTGCAACCCTTAGTTGGTGGTATTGGAATGTTGGATTTGGATTTGAACCCCTGGCTTTTGTAGAGGGAAAATGGAAAACAACCACCTCCAAACCGCCTCCTAGAGGGAAGCTGATTTAGCTGGTGCTTGGCTCCGGGACCCAGACTTAAAAAGCTCCGGACTCGGAGCTACCGATCGGGTTTTTGCTTGGGGACATGGGTTCTGGTTTTCGAAGGCAGGGGTTACCAGACTATTTGGTGGACTCAATCCGGGTGGTTGATTTCCCTTTGGGAAAATCCTGAAATAAAGTCCAATTACTTTGGGCCCTTGTTTGGCCCCTCTCGGTGAGTTTCCCTAGGGGCAATTTGGTGGTTTGGATTGGTGGTTCGGAGGCGTGAAAGGGGTGTTGTCCCATTTGAGCTCTACAAGAAGGGGGTCATATCCCCAAACAAATCCCATTTGCCCTCTGTAAGAAAAAGCACAAACTAAGGGTTACCGGATTGTTCAGCTTGTCGAAGGCGAGACAACTGCGCCACAAGGGTTGCTTTGGGTTGCAGTGGTTTAAAGTGGGGACAAGCCATCCTGGACCTTGCACTTGGGAAGGCAATGTTTGCTAAACGGAAAGCGTGGACATGTGCTGGGTGTTTGTTTTCTTGAGTTGGCGTCCTTTTGGGGGTTTCGTTTGAAGGGAACCCAGAGGGAAGACCACCATTGCTATTTTGACAAGTCCCCTGGCTGCTCTGGTTGTGGGGCGACAAGGGTTGTGGACAGTGGCCAGCTTCTGCGCATATCAAGGGAATCCCTTTGGAAGTGATCAAGTTGGCATGGTTGCTCAGGGGACTGATGTTTGTGGTGGGGTGATGTAGGGGGAAATGTAGGGACCCTCAGGCACCTCGGGCGAAATACTTGGGATCTTCGCCAAAAACCATGCCACCGAGTTGTGCTTTTCTTAGGCCACGTGTTTTGGTGGGTTTTAGTGAAGTCATTTGATGTCTAAAAAGAACAACAAATGAGGGGCGTGTCCCAAAAAAGGGGGCCTGTCACACAATGGGTGCCAAAGATGGAGGTCCTCAAACAAGTCCTCGCAAGACCACGTGATTTTGACTGTTTTTTTTGGAGTTCTCCAACATAGAGACTGGTGTCAGTTCCTCTAAGTTAAGCCCTCCATAACTTTGAAGGAATGTCCGACCTGAGATGTTGCTATCGCATCGAGCGCGGGCGCACACTTAGGTGAACCCCAAGTCCAACAAGGCGCGGTGCGGGGCAGCCTCGTGATGTTTTCCTTGGGGGTGAGAACCCATGCTTCAAGGGGTTGATTCCGCATTCTTTTCAACCATCATTCTTTAAAAAACCAGCTGTTTCCCTGGGTTTTTGATGGTTTCCTGAAAAGAAGGATCCCTGGAAAGAATGGGGAAGGCAGCCCTAGAATTCTATGAGGGTTGAGATTGAAGGTGTCTCGTGGTTGCGAACTTGGTGGATTCCCTGAACCAGGTATCCCATCATTGGGGGTGTTGAAGTGAAGTTGGTGGCCGGTTTGGTTGTGAAGTTGGGCCAAGTATAAGCATGTTGGTCGCTTCGGAACGGGTACGAATTGGTGGCGTGCTATGTTGATTTCCTAGCGCGATACTTGGATGAATGTCAAACAGCTGCTCCCTACTCGCAGGTTTCGTGCTGAGTTTTTGCCAAGGCGGCAGTTGCATTCAGGTGCTTCTTCGGGTTATAGGCACGGATGGCCTGTGGCACGTGGATGATAAAAACTGTGGGGTGCGGGGGGAGGGGGGTTGGGGGGGGGGGTTGGTTGAAGGGTGGGGATCAACGACCACAGGTTCTTGGCTTCGGAGCTTCAACATGCCCCTTATCAGGGGCCATGGACACGAGTGCATGTCGCAGCTCAAACTAAATGGGCGATGCCCTGTGGCGGGTTTGCGACATTGATGCTAAGTGCCAACCATTAGATCAGTTAGACCACAAGGGACAGCACAACCACAGGTGATTAATTTTCCCATGATCATGAATTGATTTCGTGTTTAAGCAACGCAACCATCTGGTTGAAAGCCGCCCTGACATCTCCCCCCCCAGGAAGGGCCCTGGCTTGAACTTGTCAGGTCGAGCGGCTGCGGGAGAACTTGGACGTCCTGAACTTCAAGTTGGATGACTCGGACAGCCACGGCCTTCAATGACTAGGTCCCCCAGTAGTGCCCTTTTACCCTTTTTGGAGGGTTCCCCTACCAAAATAGAGTACAGAAAAAAGAACCGGTACCCTAATTCTAACCTCTCTACTGGAGGATCTAGATCATGCCCCCCCCCCTTTTGCATGCATTTCATCCCAAGGGAAGTTGTCCATGCACGGCGCCTTGCTCTTCAAGTTTTGCCCCCCTTTGTTTCTCCCGTGGTTCCTGACCTGGTGACCAACCTAAACTGGGGTCTCCGATCTTCTAGCGTACTTTTTTCCTGGTGAAGTCAAAAGATGTGTGTCCGTTCAGGGCACCTCTTGGTTGGGTCTGGCTGATTGTTACTCACGGGTAAGCTGAGCTTGGGCTAAAGGAGTATGCTCACGAGAGCGCGGACCCCGCTCCAAACCCAAGAGTGGCCTCACCCCATAGTGCTTCTCAAAATGGATTAGACATACACACATACATACATCCATACATGCATGCATGCATGCATGCATACATAGATGCATGCATACATACATGCATGCATACATACATACATACATCGGCATACAGGATTTCGTCCATCCACAGTATCAATCGCAATTGTACCAACATATATGCCCACGTATGTCTGCATAAATGCATGTATTCCGACATGTTATGTCATATTATGTACATGAGGGGGTTGTTTCCGAGAGGACATGAAGATCTTGGACGCCTTGGAGGAGAACCGGATCTTTTACTGGAACACCAGCTGTTTGGTGCCGTCAGTTCGAGCGCCCTGTCCTGCGAGCGGATCGGAAGCCGCGTTTATGTGTTGGTTGGTTGTTTGCCTGCTTGGTTGGAGTCGTCTCATGGAGACAAGGCGACAAGGAGGAAGTGAAACTGCTGAACCATAGGTTGGCATCGACTCGATGTTGGGCAGGAATGTGTCGGATTGCCCTTCAGGTAAATGTGGTTTCTTCACCTGCGATGTGTGTGCCCCCTCGTGTCCAAATTCCGAGCAAAGTAAGGCACCTCCCCCAGGAACAAGGTCCATCCCTCCACGCACGCGCGCAGTTTACCCCCGAATTCCATGAAGCAAAGGTTGATGGATGGGGGTCGTCGGTCGGTTGGTCGGTTGGTGGTTTGGTTGGTTTGGTTGGTTTGGTTGGTTTGGTTGGTTTGGTTGGTTTGGTTGGTTTGGTTTGTTTGGTTGGTTTGTTTGGTTTGTTTGGTTGGTTGGTTGGTTGGTGCTTTGTTGGGGTGTTTTTTTGTTTTTGTGTGTGTGTGTGTTTGTTCGTTTTGTTTGGCTGGTTGGGCTTGTTCTGTTTTGTTGTGTTCGAAAGTTTGTTTGTTTGCTTGTTGGGCTGTTTTTGTTTGTGTTGCGATGCGGGGGTGATTTGTATACAGCGCCATAACGAGCCACCGGCGGCGCAGTTGCAACCAGCTTCACCTTGGTTCAGTTTCATGGGGCCAAGGACCAGCCGGTTGGATCGCTTTGTCGTGAGCTTTTCCAGAAGTTCAAGAGAATCGCTTGGACTTACTCCTTCCAAACTCAGCCCCTCTGCCATTGGCACCTTTGAGATTGCTGCGAGGCCGTTCGGGACATCGGCGAACTTCAGACCGCCAGATGGGGACAAGTGTTGTTTTTGGTTTTGACTTGTTCCCCTGTGCTTTCCGATGTTGGAAGACTTTCCTTCCGTCCAGATCAGCCTGCGTTTTTCACACGCCGCTAGCTTCAGGCGAAGTCGGAGCTCTGAGTGACGTGTTTGCCGTTCGCGCGAAGCGTTGAAAAGCTGGAGACGTACCCATATGCACCACTGCACCAATATGGCTGTGGGTCAAAAATAGGTACCCCAAATGGAGCACTAGTAAGTGGAAACATGGACCAAAACCTGCGGTCCCCTGGTGGCTTAATTTTGACCCATACCCATGCTTTGACTCCACCAAAGGCACTGCTCCACACATGCGGAGTTCAAGCTGGTATTGGCCTCTGAAAATTGTCATTGACAAGGGTTGTCTACCGTGCTCACTGGGCTGATTGAAAAGGGGCCTCAAAGCGGCTCACGAGATGCCTTTGAGTCCCTGGCACGGGTCAAATCCATCCGTTTCATATTGAGCCGACCGTAAAAGTTGTTACCCTTCCACCAACAAACACATGGAACCTGACCTTCGGGAAACGGCCCCTTTACAAGGAGATGGTCCCTTTACCAGCACCCCGAAACGTCAGGTTCCATGTTAGGCGGCCAGAGTTGATTCGTATCCAAGGCGGACCCTCCTAGTTCCCTGCCTGGAAGGGTACGTTGCAGCTACACCGCTTTAGTCTCATGCTTGATTTGCACATGCTTCATGATATTTGGATTTGTCTTGAGTTGGAGCTCTCCAAGCGGTTCTCCTTTTGGCATCCCTTCAAAAGCCAAAAGGGGTTCCAAACCTATGCTGACACTTGCTCATTCGTGTTGTGAAGTTGACAATACGTTCGGCGCCTGCCACATGTACATAATGGACATAAGATGACTTCCACTAGCCACTAAGCATTCCCCCATGGGAAATGTTTTTTCACTCCATGTTTTGGCTATATGTTGGGTGTATACCCGTTTCTCCTTGGTCCTGATAGTGCCTCAAAATCAGACATAGTCCAAACTGCTTTGCTTGCGTTGTGCCCCCCTTTGCTGACCGTTGTGCTTGATTGCAGGTGCTTCATGGACATTGTTGGGTGGACCCCCAGAAAATGTCGGGGTCAGCTTCTTAGGCCGAGAATCAAGTCGAAGGAACAGAGCACTGGTACATGGACCTACCTATTTCTGGTCTTCTCCCACAATACATGTTCGAGCAGTTCAACTGATTTTTGATTGGTGGCTGGAACCGATTTAAGAGCTGATCCGGATGTCTTTGGTGTTTTCTCCCTTATACTCTGGCCAACGAGATTCTGTTATCACGAGCCCTGAGTCACTTCAGGTGGCAGCCACTTGCAGTGAAGTCACCGCAGCCACGATCTCTCAGCGAATGCGCTGTTTGCATGTAGGGAGGCAGCTGAGAAGTAAATGAACCTCTGCCAGAGCATTGACTGAAAGTCAAACGTGTCGTCATTTCCTTCACGTGTGTGTGGTCCAGAATAGTGGGCCCTTGCCAGTGGGTGGCTTCTTCGTGGTTCCCGCACCATCCAGTCCAATTCCATTTTCACCGACATCTCATTTGTCAAGGGATGACCGGCTTCGAAATTGATCTTGAACGACCGATCGAAACAAAGCCCCATGGGTTTGTCTTCGGATCGGAGACCTCCCCCCGAGAAAAAAAAAAAAAAAACGAAAAACAAATGAAACACAGACGACGTTTCCTTAAGGAAGCCAACAACAAGTCGATTCGCCCAAAAACGACCAGCTCCAAGCACGTGAGACGAACATCCAGCCTCGAGCCACATGGAAGGGAGACCAAAAGGCGTTTGCAATGAGGGCCTGGCATCAGGCAAGCCGGGCAAAGTGAGTTCGCCCCTTTAGTTTTTCCTTTTTGGCCCAAAAAACCCTTCACGCACTGCCAAGGACACTCGGGGCAACCCTATAGTTTCGATGATTTACCATGATGTATTTGGATTTGTTGGGCATGGCTGGTGGCTTGCAACATGTTGTTTTCTTTCCAGCATTCCTCAAAGCATGTCAATCTGCAGGAGGGTAGCATGCATGGGAGGAGGATGCATAAATGTGTCTGTCTTGTTTTAGGGAACCCCCGTTTTGTTTGGTGGGTTTTTCAAAAGGAGCCCGTCATTTTGGGGTCCCCTAAAAACACGCCGGAGTCCGGATGACTTGCGGAAAACACTCTCTTTTCATCGAGTTTGATTGGCATCAGCCAGCGAAAAATTGGACACCCACAAGGGGTCCGAGATGAGCGCCCGAAACCTTTATTGGCCACTTGAGTAGGCAGCTTTTTGTTCTGGCTCTCCCATGCACATGAAGCCTGGTTGGGCGGGAAAGCCCGGTAAAAAACCGTTTGGTGGGTTCCACGATCATGGACCGGAGGGCAACTTACGACTCGCTTGAGCCGTCTGCCTGAGTCCTGGCATTTCCGCTTGATGAACATGCCACATCATTGCTTTTGAAGTTCTCGGATTAGGCTTGCGCATGTCAACGCGTTATGAAGGTGCGCAACGCTTGAACGTCATTTGGCTAAAGTCACTATACTTCTTTGCTGCACTTGTTTCACTTGGTAGCACCGTCCCTTGAACGATCAACCTACACATTGTGTTAAGATCAGCCACAACCATTCTAGTAGTTGGAACCCGTCAACTTGGCTTTTTCGTGTTTGAGCATGGCAGTGTACTCACCCTTGTGAACGATGGCGAGTACTTCGGCCGCCGGCCTGACGATAGACACGCTGACGAGCCTCAACACCTTCTTCCAGGCAAACATGTTTTTACCAAGTATAAGCACAGACGTTCGTGGGCTTGCTGGTGCTGACAGCCATGCTTACCGGCAACCCAGCCATCACCAATGACCAAGTATCTAAGGTGATGGTGATCATTGCATTGGCAGGAGCAGACGTGGTTTTGGCAGAGTACTCCATCACTGCACAGGGCCACATCGGGTGGACATGGAGCGTGTCATGGCAAGACGTGGTTTGTAGTTTGCCGCTTTCTGTGACACTCAGGGAGTCCCTTTCGATTTTGAACCCCCGTTGAGAAGTAGACGGGTGTCCCCTTGAAGTGGGGATTTATTGCTTTTGGAGGGCAACACTCCCTGTAAATAGAATTGATGATTAATCAGGAATCAACATTAACACAAGATAAGGGTAGGAATCCCATTCCGTGCATCACAGAAAGGGACGGTTGCCACAATGATGAGTTTGTCCGGGTTGTTTCACTCAATTGAAGCTTGACGCCAGTCCGTGCATTTGAGAGATTTGGTTCTGGTGTGCCTACGTTCATTGGCCACGGCCTTGTCAGCCTTGCTGAGTCAAGCCACATGCGCTTCTGAATTTCCAAGAGTGGTCATTTTAGAGCACCCAAAGTTCCGGAAATGGCCCAAAGGGGTGGAGGTATGCCAAGTTGTCCAAAACAAGAGGGGATCAGAAAGCCTTGTGCCTCCCATCAGGATCCTTCTTTTCCAAAAACAAAACGCCAGGAACGGGAGTCCGAGTAGTTTCCCAAAAGAATCGCCATTTGGGGGGTCAACTGAGGACCCCACGTTGCGCAGGCACCCTGCAAGTCTCCGTGTGGCCCATGGCGAGTCACATCTCGAGGCCATGCTGCTGGGAAAGAAATCGCGGTGCCAAGCCTACAAATGACTCAACGAGTCCGGGTTTCGGGAATGAACCGTGTGGGGATTCCCTTGAAGGAAGCCATAGGGCATGTTTTATTTGGGTCATTCCAATTTGCGTTCCCTGCTGAGAACCAGCCAGTTTGAATTGCATCGTGCACCACCAGACGTTTCAATAAACTGTTATTTGTTTCGGTTTAGTGACTGGGTCCAAAAGGAATATTCAAAGTTTGAGAACCCGGGCGTTTGAACAAGTATGAGTGTGGTGTGAGACCCCGGATTGCGGTCACATGTTCTGGGACAAGGTGCGAGACCATCACCAAAATGATGAGCAAAGAGTCTTAAATCCTAGGCTTGTGTTATCTTACTTTTTTGACCTTGACGAACATGATGAGCAAAAAAGCAGGCTCCTAAATCTTATAGGGTTGAACGCTGACCAAGGTTTTCGGGGTCCTCGCAACTTCTGCTGGGGGGGTTTTCCTTGGAACCGCTATGTGGGTTGCAATTTTGAAGAGGTCGCTTAAATGGACCCCAGAATACCAAATCCAAATGCTTGCGGGTTTGCTTGCAAGCTGGTGGCTGCCAGGATTTGTAGTGACATGTGTTGTGTTTTTGTTTTCATGTTTGTGGGCGCTAGGTATGGGCCACGAACTAAGGTAAGGCATTCATTTGTTTAGTGAAGGGCAACCCATGGACGTGCAGGCCAGCCACGTTTCAGAGGACTGAGGGCCGCGGACCAAGCGGGAGCCAACAATCGTCCGCGCTCCCACTTGGATGTGTGTGCCCGTGTTTTGTGTGAAGCGGGCTTTGGCTGAGCTTAAAGGAAACCAAATTGTTGTGCCATTTGGAGGGTGTGTGTGTGTGTGTTTTTTCTGCGGAGGGGAAGGGGCTTTGGCTTTGGTTGAGTTGAGAGGACACCAACAGGACAGCATTGCGGAGATCCGTGCTGAGCAAACTCCGCTGGATATTGTTGTCGAAGTTTTGCCCCAGCAGATGCATCCTTCAGGTTTAAAGGGCTGGTTTTGTCCAAGCATTGTACATTGTTTTTGGGCTGCCACTTTCTGTGAGTGGCCAGGGGTATTTGGCTCGTGGAGAGAGGCCGGCATCGTCGCCATAGAAAATTGAAATGTGCCCAGGTTCTGCAAGTTAGCATTTAAAGGAGGTAGGATCACCTATTGCACCGCGCACATGACTATGAAACGGCCCCAAAAGTCATGCCTGCACAAATGTGTGAGTTCCACGTTAATCTGCAGGAAGGCGACCTTTGACTGAATTACTGAACTCTGGCAGATGTCATTCTGCGAGTTGCAACACATACAATGGAAATCCAAACTAAAGGGGCTCATCACTTTAGCTAGGTTGCAAGCATCCTTTCAGAACACAGGCCGTAGATAGATCTTTCAAACCCATATGCAGAGCCCGCTGCTCCAAAACTGAATGCTCCAGTTTTCTTCGGCTTTGCTCAGCCCAGAACTCTAAATTTACAAGGGAAACAAGCAGAGGATCTGTTTCTCCCCGACCCCCATATTTAACACCAAAGCTTAGTTAGTTTTTGGCACTTAGTTTCAGCTAAGCATGTTCAAAAAAAAACGAAGGAGAAGCCACAGGTGCCCTGTTCAGGTGCCCTTTTCCGATGGATATCCAGAGGTTTGGGAGGGAAGTGTTGGTCCGCTAAGGCAAGAACGAATGCAATTGTCCTTAGCGGCCCCTAATTTTTTCAATTTTGAAAAAACGAAAACAGTGAGTCGACAATTGGTTTGATAAATTCCCTAAATCAGGGAACAAAGCGAACCTTGTCATTTCCAATTGGGTGCGCCCTTTTGAGATGCACCAAAAGAAGAGGTTTCCTTGGATCAAGCCAGCAACAAATCTCCAAGCAATTGACCCAAATTGCGCCATGGGCCAGCACAGCAGTGCGGTTGTGCAGATGGTTCTAAGGCATTTCACGTTTAAATAAACGAAACAGGGGACTCCTTTTAACATTAAAATATGGCTTGAGCTTGGTTGGTCCTCAGTCCCAAGGCCCAAGACAGATCGCGGATGGCCTTTCCACTGGCCCTGGCTGCGGTCTCCGTCTCGCGAGGTGCCCCGAACGTTTGGTCGGCACGGAGACAAATTTGGCTTCACCAGCCGGAGGATGAAAAGTACCGCAAGGGGTTTTGGATGTTTCCTTTAAGGAACCTTGGACAAGTAAGTCTGAGTTTCAAGGTCCCAAACCCGGAGTTATGGGCCTCCAAAACCTCGAAAGTCTGAGTTTCGAGTTCCCGAAAGTCGAGAGTTTTGGGCCTCCAAAACCTCAGAGGTCCTTTGGCTTACAGGGAATTAACAGGAACTCGGAACTGCAGCTGAAGATGTGACATGAGTTGCAGCTTCAATTTTGTAAGGGCGCTACGAGTTGGCCTTTGGAGTGCGCTTTTCCAAAAACGTCCAAGTGGCTCTATCCAATGAGGTGGCCCTAAGGCTGGGGTGGGCCTTGTTGGAAACGTTTCCCCGAGCCGGGCTCCAGGGCCCTCAGTCATCCATTTGCTTGGGAATATATGTTTGTTTTTTTCATCGGTTGGTTTTAAAGTTGGAATCTGGCACTATTGAACATATTGTGTTTGTTATTTGTTTTCCGGGGGACTTGAGCAAAGGGGGTTGAAGCTTATCACCTTTTTCGGCCAATCTCAGATGAGCATCAGGGCTGGAGGGGGTCTATGGGGAACACTCTCAAGGATCAAGTGAATAGGAGCCAATGTGAAAACGTCAATCTGTTCCGGAGAAGCTAAGGCCCTCGGGATGAATTCATCTCTCCAAACGGCAACTGGTATGGTCCTCGTTCACTGACGGAGAGAGGTGTTCAAAATGCGAACCGCCAGGTTCGCAGCAAGCTGAAGAGGCGGGAGCTGCGCTCGAATCAAGCTGAATTGGCGAGGGGGGCCTGCTTTTTCTCCGTGCTGTTGACTGGACCGTGTTTTTAGGGTATCCTCTTTTTGGATTGCTTGGGAACCAAATCGAAACTGCCCATATTGGGGATTCCCTTATTTTGACACACACACACACCCGGCTTTTGGGCTGATTCACTCACCCTTGGCAACAAGGGGGTAACCAAGGATCTTGCAAGCACTGCTGGTTCCCCGCAGAAGTGCAGCTCCAGAGGAAGGTGCTGCACTTGGGGATCCCGATGTCCGGTATCACATCCCTACCCCTGGGGGAGGGGGGACCTCTGGAATTCCATTTTTATGGTTCCATTATCCAGACTAGAGGCATGAAATTGGAGACCCCCCACCCCCCTCCCCAGAAGGTAGGGGGATTGAATCACTCGGCAAGTTCGCATGGAACCCAAGAAAGGGCTTTCACTGCCACCATTTCTCTGTGATCGCAAAGTTCGCCCCATAAATGCAACTGAACCCATGAATCCCGTATGACTCCTCATTCAATCCCCCAACCCCAGCCAACCCCAACCCCACCCCCACCCCCACCCCCACCCCCCTCCAAGTTCGCCACCCGCCAGGCCTTCCGCTTCCTCGGCCCGCGCCTCGCAGCCGCCACGGAGCGGTTCCCAGAACTGGCGGACTTCGACGCGAGTTCCACCAGTAGGTTTCTCCCGGTGTTCATAGGGCTTCAGCCATCCCAACTGCAGGATTTTGGTCCATATGTCTCACGTCCTGAGTTCCGCTTCGGACTTTAGTCACTTTTTGGGTCTGGACCATTTTAGTGGTAAAGAAAAAGCCTGGACTTCTTTTAGCCGGTCTCAGGAAGTGAGTTAAACCCAGTGATTTCCCCAGAAACCAGTTCCTGGCAAATGTCGGGTTGGCCCATATGGACCTTTTGGGTCTTCAGCGGGACCCCGCGGGGCCACCGCGGCATCCGAAGTTGACTTTAGGCTTGGGCATCTCTCCATGTTGAACCGCTAGAAAAAATCGCCTAGTAATATGGTGACTACACGGCTGCTGTTTGGAAACATGTTTTTTGTTTTTACATGTTTGCTTCTTGTGGCTTAGTGGAGAATCCCCACTTGACTGCTAGAATTTCAACCCCTTCCAACGTCAACCAAGACTCGGGGCGCAGGTTACGGGGCCAATTGAGCAGCGCAATGGAGCAGCGCCCCGAGCCCCAAGGCCCAAGGCAAAGAAGTCGCAGGGAACTTGGCTGACTTCGTTTGCAGATCAAATCGGGTCACCGAAAAGATCGCGGTGAGAGAGAATCGGACTACAGAAAATCAGGTTTACTTAGGGTTGCAGAAATGAATTAGGGTTACAGCAAAGTCGATAGAAACCTTTAGCCATCTAGGCAGAACCACACGTCAATTGGTTTTCAGCACGCCAGGAAATCCGCACAGAGAAGGGCAACCATATACACCGTGGGTAACCCATCTGTGCGGCTGAGGCCTTCGCTTAGATCTAGGAGTTGAATTCTCCAAACAGTTCGGAGGTTAGGGCGTTTTTAATGTGCGTGGGGCCTTTAAACTGGGTCCATACAAGTGACGCCCAAGAAATACCACTCTTTTTCCGGTGGTTCAAACACAACGGAAACATGTTTGCCTTTTTGGCTCATCACGAATAATGTCCCTGTCAACCTTCAAAGCTGTCACTGCTTGTCAGTCCCTTTGGCGAATACGAAAACCCGCAAACCCCCCAAAGCAAAAATGCTCACTTTGGTGCGTGTTTAAGGAAAACCCACGGAACATGGAGAGTGTGCTCTTGGTGGAGAGGTAACACGGTTTGTTTTTGGTGTTTGGGTGTTTTTCTTGGTGGCAAAAGCAAGAATGTCAATTTTGGGGTATGTTTAAGGAAAACCAATATCCATTTTTTGGTGGGAGAGGTCCGGTTCCTACGTGGAGCCCAAATGTGCGCCTCCGCAGCTCGCGGCCTGAGTTGCAGGAACCCGCGGCTGCAAAAGCCTTCCTCCAGGAGGCGGGAGGTGGGGAACACGAGCCGCAAAACGCCCGCAAAAGACGGGTTACCCAAGGGAGACTGAAAAAATCCCGGTGGCTTTTGGCTGGATTTTTCACAGGGATTCTCGCCAAATCGCCCCTGAAAGTGGTTCTGCGCAGGCTTTTTGCAGACAGCCAATTCTGAGTTTCCTTTCTGGGGGCTAGGGAAACGGGGGGACCCCCAAAAAGGGCCGGCCGAGACGTGAGGATTTCGCGCCTGACAAGTGTGCAGGTGCGTCGTTGCGTTTGGGAGCCTCAAAAGCAAGGCAAATGACGGCCATTTTTTGCGGTGGCGTTCTTCTCTTCCCTGGCTTTGGCTCTTGTGCTGTTGGTTGTCTGGGGAAGGTGGAGTGGCGAGTCAGTTCATAGCCTCTTCCGCCGGCATGACCGACACAACGTTTCCGCCGGCATATCGCAAAAAAGCAGGCGAACTGTATGCCAAAAATCCATTCTGAGCCAAGCCAAACCTACACTGGCCGTAAGCTAACATTAGCTTCTTGGTGTGGCAATAATTTGGCTTCTGGAAGCTTAGGCATAGCTTGAAAATGGCTCCCGTAAGTTTACATGAGCTACCGCAAGATAATGTGAGCTTCATTGGCTCCCGTAAGATCAGAGCTTGCCGCAAGATAATGTTAGCTTCGCGTGAGCAAAGCTAGCCACAACCCTTGGAGGATCACTCACTTTCTGAGTTCATGTCTACATGTTGGTTTTACTGGCAAAAGGTTCAGACTTTTTGTTGGCCAATCCACTCAGGAAGTGAGCTTTAGAGGGTCATTTTGGGCATGTCACTTCCATGGCTCCCGTAGATCCGTTTCGGAGTGGCTGCAGGCTGCAGCAGTGGTGGCCGAGATGCTTGCGAGCGGCACGGAGCCTCGGAGCGGACGGGCGCGTCTTATGGGCGCCCACTTTTGCTTGAGGTGTTCATAGGTGACGCTGGCTCGTCATGGCGATTTTTTTGGCAGGGACCCAAAAAACCACACACTGCGAGTTACCAACGTGGCAGCTGATTTAGAGAATCCGCTTGCACGTGCAGTTGATTTTGTTGAGAATACCCTTCAAGCAACCCGGTTTGGTTGTTTTCTTGTTCAAATTTGACAAAGTATGGAGTCTCACGTTGGTATCACAGCAAAGGGGCATTCATTCAGTGGCTTGCTGCAGGGGGTTCTGGAAGATGCACAAACAGGGATTGTGTGTAGGATATGCTATTGGCTTCTTAGACAGGGTGAAAGTAGATGGCACAATTTCTTTCTTTGTAAGCAAAGGGCAAAGGATAAACTAACATGGGAAGGTAAACAGGATCTGTGCAAACAGCTTGATGCTCACCATTTGGGTGACCCCACATTTGTTCTAGCAAACTGGGTTCCAGGATGCGACTTCCAATAACCGCATGGCCTCCAGCTGCTGATTGTTTATTCCTCACACAGAATAGACCTCAAGCACTTGAAGGCTGCTCCATCTGTCAGACCCTTCATGGAAGTCTTCAAGCCTTTGTGACACCGGAGAAGTCTCCCTCGCAAACGCCTCATGATCCACCCCGCCTACTCACAATCCCTGACCAGAGCTGATATCAGGAGGCCCCGCCTCCCCCCATACTTCCATTTGCATGTTCGTCCCCTGAAAAAGGCAGAATATGTCCAGTAGTGATAGATTCCCTTTAAAAGCAACAAGTGAAAATAGACCACGTATATTGTCCATGACTCTTTTGTGTAAAAAGGGCCACCTTTTCGCATGCGGACTTGCCTCATACAATTAGGGGTGGGCATCACTAACATGGAGCCCACCAAAGGGTTTGGAGCCAGCCTGCAGAAATTCCTGTAGCTGGGTTCCATGACCCTGCTCACAAGCCTTGCACAGATTTTGTTTCACGCCTTTTCCTCGCGCAGGGCCCAAGAAGCGACGGGTGTCGCTGGATGGCTTGGTGGATCTTCGCCGGGGAGCCAAGCACCGGACGCTTTGCTGCACGTTGAGCTTTGGTGTCCCTTTTGCAGCTTTCTTTCGGCGTTCCTTGGGGGTCCTCTTCTTGTTTTGTTGGCTTGCTTTAGGTGTTCCTTGATTTTCGGCGCAAGCCAACAAAACAAGAACACCTTCTTCTTATTTTGTTGTTGTTGGCTTGCTTTTTTCGTTGGCTTTTGTTTGGCTTTTCTGTTTGATTGTTGGTGCATGATTGTTCCCCTGAACAATGCCATGATGGAAGCTCGTGACGAAGCTTTTCGCTTGAATACCATATTAGAATTCTGCATCCATACGTTCATATATGCACTCAGCCCCTTGCACAGCCTTGAATAGATTTGTTAAAGTTATATACCTCATGCTTCTTGCGGGTAAGTGATTTACGTCATGGCCTCGGTCCGAATGGACATGGAATGGCCGGCGGACGGGGAGTTGACACGGGCGGACCCTCTGGAGTTGGAAGTGCCGAGAAAGTCACTCATGCACATGGCCCAAGGGATATGAACAGAGGACAATAGTACCATGTATTGACCTTGGTCCGTGTCTTAAAGCGTTGGCAGTTGAGTCTCATTGCTTAATTGTGGTGAAAGTGGCAGGATGGTTTGCTTGTTGCAGGCTTTTTGAAGCTATCCCAAACCAGATACCTTCAAACATTGTTATGATGGTGCTTTCCAACGTTACTTTCTCAATTGCGCAAACCTGACCTTTTGACCTTCTTGTTTTCCTATGACCGTTCATTTCCTGGCCCCTTCTTCAAGTCAGACACCCCAACTTATTATTCTTGCTGGTTTTCAAAATGACAATCTGTGGGTTAGACAGCCTCCAAAAAGACCATATTCAGCATGCAACACACAACTTATTATATGTTCAAAGCTGGGAAATTGTTGTTCTCTCCTGTTGGTTTCCCTTTACGCCAAGATGAGAAAGGGCAATTGCCCTCACCAAGCATCCGCTTGACGAATGTCATCATCTTTTGGGGCACTGTCCATGGCCAGCGTTGCTCAGGCCAGCGCAACGAGAGCCACCCACGCACCTGGCGCAAGCGTGTGCATCAGGACGGACCCGCTGAACACGCGTGACTTGCCGTACCCCAAAGTCGCAGAACGCCCCGACAAGCATGGAAGCTGATATGACGACTGTCCTTTTGGGGAACCCTGTGTGTGTCTACTTCCGTTTTGGCCACCTGATGTAGAGGATCCCGTGGGAAAATGGGCAGGATCCCTTAACAGATCCGTTCGGGCGAGTAACAACAAACACTTTTGCGAGCTGATTAGAGGAAACCCTTGTACACCCAATGCTGAAAGTCTGTCAAGAGGGTACCTTCCAAGCGTTGTTGGTGGCTGGGAGCGTTCGTGGGTAATCCAGGGAAAATTGGTTTTGGGGCTTCCTTTGGCTTCCTTTCACGGAGTGTTTGCCGCTGTGATTTTTTAGGTGGATGAGAGCAAGTGTGCCGACAAGCGGGCTATGCAACAAGGCGCCTCTTTAATGTTGGACCCTCTTTACACTGCTCTTTATGGGGGTTTGGGAGGGACACTACTTACCTTAGCATTGCCAATTCTACTTTAGTATTGCCAAGGCCCCCTACTTCAGTATTGCCAAAAGCTTCCTCTCAGATTTCCAGTACTTACTTTGTATTGCCAATTCCGCTTTAGTATTGCCAAGGCCCGCCAATTCTACTGTAGTATTGCCAACAGCTTCCTCTCAGATTTCCAGTACTTGCCAATTCTACTTTAGTATTGCCAAGGCTGACTCTCAGATTCCGAGCGCTTACTTTAGCATTGCCAACTCTACTTTAGTATTGCCAAGGACCGTTTTCAGCAACCCCCAAAACCAGTTGCACTCAAAAGAGGATCCCAACACAGTCACATTAAAGACGATCTGGGCCTTTTGTGGGCAGCCCCCTTTGTGTGACTGATTGCCCGCACTTCTGTGTAAAGAAGTTATCTTAGGTTTCATTGTTCGGGAACAACTTGCAAAAATGATCTCATACACATCAGGCCTTTAACCTTTGAGAGGGGGAGAACTTGGGATGAGCCCCCCTCCCCTTTAAAAGAAAAAAGGCCGAGGCTTTGGTTTTCAGTTTTCAGCAACCCCGAAACCAGCTGGACACTAAAGAGGGCCCCAAGACAGCCACATGAAAGAGGATCTGGGCCTCTTGTGGGCAGCCCCCTTTTTGTGACTGTTTGCCCGCACTTTTTTGTAAAGACGTTATCTTAAATTTCGTGGTTTGTGGACCACTTCAAGAAAAGGATTTCCCAATGTTTGCCAGGATTTGTTTGCCCGTTGTTTGCCGACTGGGTTGCCAAGTTTTTTGCCCATATTTTTCCAGCATTGTTTCCGGCAAAACAACTATTCATAATAGAGGACCCCTAAAACAGTCACAGGATCCTGAATTAGAAAAGAGTTTGTACAATAGAGGGTACTATTCCTAAAGGAGGTCTAACAGTAGCAGGGAGAACAAATTGATTGGACCTTTTACCTTTCCTTGGGCGGAGGGGTCTTCTGCTTCTTCCCACAACTAAGGCCTCCCTTTTGTTTCCCAGGGCAGCCACACGTTTGGTGATGTGGTTGTGTTGCTTTTCTTGCCCAAAGAGGTTGGCCTCAGTCAGTTCCGGCTGGCAAGGGACACGCAAGCGTGCCTCCCTAAAAAGCACGTTCTCAAGTTTCTGGTACGTCAAGTAAGTGGTGAGCAAGCCTGGTGAAATCGCCCAAAAGGAAGACCAGCAAACTCTGACCTTGAAGTGGCAGGCGTTGCTGAACCTGAGCCGGTTTCTGCTGGATGACCTGCAGCGTTTGGAAGCCTTACCTGCAGCAGTCAAGGCGGACGAAACGGGTCGAAAAATGGGATGCGGAGTCGCACGGCTTACCTTTTCCCCCAGAACCTGCACCCATGTGGCTGTGTCTTCGTTTAGGTTTCCTTTTGGTTTGCCTTTGAAAAGGCCCCAAAAAGGGTTCTCTCAAAAAAGTAGAGACACCCATGTGGGCTTCAAGCCATCAGAAGCCCGGGTTTCTGAACGGTGCTGGGGGAAACATTGTTAGTATGTTCAGGGGAATCATCAGAAACCGGGTTTTCTGAACAGTGCTGCGTCCACAGTATCATTGTTTGTGTGTGTTTCTGGGGGGTATTGATAGCTGCCGCCTCTAGATGACTCTAGTCAGGAGTCAGAGGGGTCAGCGTCACGCAGGTCTCCAAATGTTACGTGTTTTTGCCGGTGGCTTTTGCACCCCACACAAACTTAATGAGTGCAAGAGGAAGCACGGAGCCAAGCTACAGAGTGTGAAGACCGACGCTTCAGGCGCCAAGACAACGGAAGGTTTGATATCTTATGTAGCATCCAAATACCTTTTTGTGTGCAATCTGGTTTAAGCTGGCGGCCATTGGCGTCCGGCCGTGCTGATGGTTCTCCAAAAAACTGCTTCATACTACATACTTTAGGGGAGAAGAATTAAATATGAAACAGAATCAACACATACTATGGAAGTACCTATTTTAGGGGATATGAATCGCAAACAGAATCAACAAGTACTATTTGGGAGTACCCCTCATTTGGACCAAGGCACTAGGACTACCCCGTCAAGCGGAACCAGTGCGCGGGATGGGCTTGGACACTCACGTACTAGGGATGCAATGTTGCGTGTTTTATGAGTTTGTGCCTCCTCAACCGCAACAATCGGGTGTTTAGCAAGAGTACCGCCCGCCAAGCAGGTACTCATTCCCTGAGTTCCTGGACTTGAAGCTTTTCGGGAAGACCGTTTGGGTGAGTGGCAAATAAATCGGTTCCAAGGCTTTTTTGTGACCCATCCACTCAAGTGCGTATGCATACATGTCTCATATACACAACTATATGCGCTGTGCAAGGACGTTTAGCTCAGTTGCCCTAAGTGAATCGCCTTTTGGTTTTCCCACTTTTGAGATCCCGTTTAGTGGCAACCCAAAAGGTGATCACCTTGTATTAATTCAATCGGAAAGCGACCAGTCGGCGAAGGCTGGCAGTTTGCGGCACTTCGTGGAGGAGGCATCACTGATGCTGTGCATTGCCCGAAGCAAATCGAGCGGATTTGGGTGTGTGTGTGTGTGCTGTTTGGGGGCACCCTTTTCAGCATGGTTTTAAGGGGAAACCGAAGGGAAACCACTTCTTGGGGTATTTTGGGGTACTCCTACCATGACACATCGATTTGGTGCTTTGGTTTTGGCCGTCAAGTTACTGCTTCCAACATGCAATAATTTGTGAGTACATAGATGGTTTATAAGTTGTGCGTACATGTGCGTGTGTGTGCAGTGTGTTTCGATGGGTTGACACTTCATGTTTGGGCAGACACAGGCTATTCTGAAACCAAAGGCCATACATGGGTGCAGAGACCCGCCTTCGCAGGACGAGCATGGCCCTCAGAGAATGCGGTACAAAACAAAAAGAATCCGCCTTTTCATTTTAGTACCGGGCTTTGAGAATGACTCTGACAGATTTGCTGCAACATGCCTGGAGTCCTGCCACTTCGAGGGATCGAAAGGGAACACTCACGCCCGGGTGAAGTGATCATGTGTCGCCAAATTCGTCCGAAGACAAGTCCATTAGTTTCACCGGGAATCCATACCACCCCTGCTTTAAGATCAAGTGCTAACAGAGATAAATCCCCAAAAGCCCGCCAGCAGAACAGAATGTTGACGTCCATTTGCTTGAGATGTTGTTTATTTTCCCCCTGCAATCGATTCCACTACTGGCATGTGTCTCATCCTTTTTTTTCCAGTGGACATTGTAAATGCTGAAGCGGAAGAACAAGGAATGGTTTCTCTTTAAGTCTCCCCTTGCAAGACCCTTTCTCCAGGGGACGTTTTAACGCAAATGAAGGTAAAGCGTTGGGTTTGTTTTTTCCGCGCATATAGACCAGCAAACGGCTTCTGACCTGCAAGGGGAAGGCATTGAAACTGAGAAAAGGGTTTTTGCTGGGAGGCCGTGGCGGAGAAGCGGCGGCTGCGGCGTCTGAGCCGGAGCTTTGGCAGCCTGCACGAGCAGGCGCTTGCCCGTTGGGCGGCGTGGCTTTGGGTTTGGGGGTGGGTTGGTTGGGGTTTAGGTTTAGGGTGGGGTTTTGAGGGGGCATGAGAGGTTTGGGTGTAATTAGGGTTCGGGTGGCAAACAGGAAGTTTGGATTTAATTTTGGCGATTCCGCTCAGAGAGTGAGTAGGTGGGGCTGGCTATTTGCGGATATGTTTTAGCCTGGTATTTACCCCCCGTAAAAGTAGTACACCGCGTCATGGGGATGGCTCGAGATAGTATTGCAGAGAAGGCCACATCGTGGACATAATTCGGTTTGTGTGCGTCGGATGATTTTCTTTTGCAAGCGCCTTGCAGCTTTTAAGCAGGGCTGGCAGGGAGTGAGGAGATTGGAGAAGCATAGCTCCAGCTCCCTTCGGAGCAGCTTCCCTGGCTCCAGGTCCATGTCCCTTGGCTGGGAACGGGCGGGTGCGAATGCGAGGCCCACACGTCCAACCACCGAAAGCCAAGAATTTGTCCAGTGCTCTTTTGAATGTTGACAGATTTAAGCACCCGGCAGATTCGCCAAGGATCTGTTGCCCCCTGCTACATGGGCCACCCCTCCTTTGAAATCTGGTACTGTATCATTCCACCAGTATTCGAGTCCGGGCTCCGCCGGCCTTGGAGTAAGAGAAGATGAATTCCACATCCTCCTGAGAAGCGACCTTTCCCCATGGCTTCGAATTTGCTAAGCATAAGGCAAATGAAACTTATGGAGGTGGAGGAAGGCGGGGAAATCCCCAAGAACCTCATGCAAAACACACGTTTCGTCTTCACAGCGCTGCTTTACGTGAATCCTTCAAAAGACATGGCCGGAGTTTCGGGGACCCGACAGGGACAAAACATGCATTTGCCCAACTCCTAGGTGTCCTTTCGAAAACCAAATCCATGACAGTGGAAAATAGTTAGCACAAGCCGAAATCAGTAGAACCCATCTATTTTTGACCAACCTACACACCTGTGCCATTTGAACATAAACTACTTGTGGGCTAGATGGCGTCTGCATAAACCCTGCGCATAATGGAAAACGTCGGCCGGACTCGTTCCAGGTTCTCCGAACCCGGAGGCGTGAGAGCCCGAAAATTCGCAAGCCGAGCCGTGAGGTTCATGGGTACTCCTTACTCCCCCGGACCTGGAACCCAAGAAGCCAAGCACCAACAGTTCAAAGGGAGCCTTTCTGGAAGCCAACCCCAAGCTGCCCCAAACCCCGAGCGAGCCGATTTCTGGGCAGCGACCCTTGGGGAAGAAACCTGAAGAGGAAGCTCCTTTTGCGGGCCCATGTTGATTTGGGAAGATACCAGTGGCACACGTCGAGTTGCCCCAAAAGGAAACCAAAGAGGACGGGTGAATGAACCTGGGAACCAATTGCTTTTACATCGAGTCGATCGTACTTCAACAAATCAATCCGTCCCCCCTGAAGAACACCCCGGCCCCCTGATTAAGAAAATGCTCTCCGAGAAAAACATGTTCATTATTATGGCCAGGCGAAAGATTACGCGCAACACGGCAATTTCCCAGCAGATAAGGAATTTGAACCGCAGAAGTCAGTGACATGTTTTTGGATTGTTGAATTGGCTTAGTCTTGGTTTACACAGAAAGCGCCCTTATTCGAGGTTTTGCTTTTTTTGCAAGATCCAAGCAGAACCTGTGACAATGAGCCGTTTCCCTTGGTTTCCATCAAAGCAGTTCCCTCAACACAAGGCAAACTCATTTAAACCTCTTTCACTTTGATAGCAAGAGAGAAGGGAACGTTCTCGACGTTTCTCGCAGTCCCAATGCGGAGCTGGCGGCGGCATATCGCGACGCGGCGCTGGAGAACATGCGAAAGAGGCATGGCCTGTGTTCCCACCCTACATTTCCCTTTTGAACTCAGATGGTTTACACACCATTTTGAAATGAATTTTCCTCGTGGTGATGCGAAAGGGTCTGGGGCTTCATGTTGGCGTTTCAGCAAATGGCAGGGCCCATTGTGTCTTTTCGCTTCAGGTTCCCTACGAAGCGTCAACCCAAGGGCATGCCTTCGGAAACATACAATTGTTGCAGCCTGGCAGGTGGAATGTGGCCTTCCACGAGTGGTGCGCAGAGGCTGGTGACTTAGTGGCCGGCTTGGGCCAAGAGGTTCTTCGTAGAGGAGATCGTGATGCTTAACAGGGTTGCTCTGAGACTGACACCACAAGGGTAGACTTCTTTGGATTCCCGGGCTGCACTATTTCCTCACGTGTCCGAAGCCGACCTTTGAACCTTTTTGAGATTTCCTTTCTGGTCTGTTGGTCATGGCCCCATAAGATGAACCTTTCTCCAGATCCTTTGAGCAGAGCTTCGGGTTGTGACGGATTTTGTTTGTGCAATTTGCAGCTGCCACCTTCAGGCGCTGCGCCGAGCTTTGTTCCACCCGAGGCCATCATTTACTACTACCTCCTGGATCGTAAGGTGCGCCCTTCGGACTTGCGGAACCCTTACTCCCAAACATTATATATGCTGTTTAGAGCTTTCCAGGCTTCTCTGGTTTTGTGCAGAAATTCGGAGCAGAGAGTTCATGCTGGCGTGGATGGGGCAAACAGCTGGTAGGACTCACGGGCAAGGAGTCGTTTTTTTGCTTACAGCCACTGCAAGCTGCGCTGTTCTTCGGCCGAAGGGCGAAAAGACTGGTCTCCTTGAAAGAAATGATTTTGCCATGTGAAAACTTTTCTTTTCCCACCCAAGCCAAAAGGAAACCGCAATGTTGCCATTTTGGGCTCAATGTTGGGGAGGATAAAACAGAAAAAGCCCTGCCAGGTAGGTTCAGTTGAGGAGGCGAAGCCAGGCGCATTTCAGCTACTTGGAACGCCAGGTGCGCCAGCGGTGGGTTTACGGCTCTAGAGGGGACAGACCGCGCGCCGGCGACTCAAAGGGGGGCCGAGCCTGGGGGCGGTGTTCTCGGTTTGCTTCGACATAGGTCTTCTTGCAACCATGCGTGTATATTATGTTTTTGGGCTGAAGGCCCTTACCTAGTAGTGTGTGCGAGTGTGCGAGTAGAACGGGCGAGCGAGCGGACGAGTGGACGGGTGACTCGAACACTCTCGAGCACTACTCTTTTCACTCGCGCAGAATCATGTTTTTTTTGTTAGACCTTGTTTTTGACATGCAAATTCATTCAAGTAGCATTCCTGAGCCAAACATAAGCCCGGAGAAAAAAAGAAAAAGCAACTGTGCGAGTGCATGTGTGCGAGTAGGGCGCGCGAGTGTTCGAGTCACTCGTCCACTCGTCCGTTCCACTCGCACACTTGCACGCAGGGTACTCGGAGGGTATTCGCGCAGGAACTATCATACTTGTATTTTGCCTCCTTTTGCATCCAGCCTATATATTAATAACAAATATGCAGTGGTTGCACATCGTGTTAGAATCTTTGGGGGTAGTGTTTGGGGGTAGTGGACTCCATGTATAGACTTAGGGGAATTCATCTCTCGCCTTTTGGGGCAAGGGCTGGAGTCGACGTACTTCTTGTGAGAGTTGGGAGTCGGGAGCCGAAGGACAAGTTGTCGAAGCAACTAAGCAGAACAAGGGCAAAATCTAGACGTGCTGCCTAGTCAGGGTTTATTAAAGCGACATGCGCAAAATCACCACAAAAAGGTGGTTTACCATTCCTCCACTGACGCAAGCTGACACGAGGTCTTTCATGAGCTACTTTCCTTTTGTGAGAGTCCCCTGTCCACTTCCACGAGTTGGAGGGTTAGCCACATGTTTCTTTCAAGTTGGACCCCCGTACCTGGCTGGAGGAGACGGTCATTTCCGGTGCGCTGCGCTTGGAACGTGGATCGGACCGATGTCTTCCACAGGCCTCGCAACCTTTCGCTCTGAGCTCGGCCTCAGACGTTTGGAGGTCCCAAAACGGGGTTTGTCCCCTTCGTGGAGCTCAATTTCGAGCCACAGTTGGGTTTCCTATGTCGAAATTCCATAGGAAGCCAAAGAAGATCGTGGCTGTTCCGGACCCCCCCCCCATTTTACACGCATGGAGTAGCTTCAAGTTATCCTTGGTATATGCGGTCCGTCCCTTCGGTTTTAATCCTCAGCCGGGGTTTTCGATGCAGGTGAGCGCCTCAGCACTCGGCTTTGGGTCTTTTCGTGTGGCAGGGCTGGGGATAAGCTGGGGGTGGGCGTCTTACCCCGGTTCAAGTCTCCGGCTCAGGTTTCGGCCTTCTTTTGCGCCGTTTGAAGTAATGTTATCAGCATTTCTCCACATAGGGCGAACCAAAGATGTGGTTTTCCTTATGTTCCGTTTCAGCTGAGGTGGAAAGGATAGCCTCAAAAACCACATTTGGCTTCGGGACCCTTCAACAATCTCAGTGCGATCAACGAGTCTGGCATGCAACAGAGTTGGCAAGTCGGCCTGGCTTTGGACACCAATTTTAGCTTCAGCCCTTGAAGCGGTTATGCTGCGGGGTGCACAGCTTGGTGCAGCGTCTCATGGCTCGCGCACGTCGCAACCCCATCCCGGATATTCTCCAGGTGGCCCCTTCAAAGGATTGAAATGGAAGTCGCCGCTGCTTGCGCCAAAGAATCATGTGTCCGATTTCTGGTTGCTCATTTATATAGTCAAACTTGGGGCGTGGCTCAAAATTTGCTGAGTTTCGAGGCGCAAGTTGGCCTCGACCCAAACTTCGGCCCTAGTGACCCCAAATGCAAGTATAACCCGTCCAATCAATAGGTGTTCCCCGCCTACTAGGCGACGCCGCATCACTAAAAGGGGGCAGCGTGCTTAGGGGTGAATCCCCTGTGATCACCGCTGCCAGCGGGGCGCCCCCTACTAGTCAGCTAGGGCTTCCGCGTCTATGGGCTTTCAGACTGTCAGGGGCCTGCGGCATGTCGCCAGCTTGCGGAGGCCAGGTGGGTAGCTTGAATTTCAAGTGCTGTGATTTCCTGGGTTTGGTAGGTTGTTCTTCGTGTTTTCAGTCTTTAATCTTCAACCCTCAGGTCGAGGAGTTGAAACCTGCCGTAGCTTCCGGGAGTTGAGTGAGAGTCCGCCCCTCCAAACTCCAAACAACATTCCAAGCCGCTGATTCAGGGTCAGCTGAAGTTTTCTTCTTTGTTAAGTACGGCGCATTTTTGGGCCTCGGCATAGCTGCGGCAGTGAGGCATAGGGGCTCTTGGAGACGTAGCGAGGCTTAGGGGAATATTGAGGCTTGGCTGGAGGGAGCAAAACTTGGAATAGAGGCATGAAGGCTGAGAAGCTTGGCGGGAAGGAGCCGGCACCTTTTTTGGAAGGGCGAACACAATTAATAAAATAATGATAATTGATGGAGATTATAATTTTGTAAGTATTGATGGAGATTCTAAAAAAATAAAAGGATAACCGTCATTTTCTCCCCGCCCCCCCCCCCCCTCCCCGCCCAATGTGACACATACAACAAAAATCGGCGCATTTCTCTTTCGCAGGAGCTTCCAGACAAGGTGAGGTTGCTGGATGTCGGCAGCTGCCGGGAATCCAGGTCGTTCGATTTCGGTATCCCCCATTCAAAAAGAACGCACGGGGCAACCATCCAGAGCGGCATGTTGTAGGTCGCATTTTCTCTGGTATGGGGATCTATTCGTGACTGGCAAAAAAGGGAAGCCAAGCAGCGCGATTTGTTGCTACCTGTGCCAAGCAAGCTCATGGCTCAGTTTGGGCTGGTCACCTAACCAACATGGAGCCCAAAGAAGTGACCTCGCAAGGGCCATGTTGATCTACGGCTTGGAGAAAAGTCGGCTTCCGGAAGCTTCTAAACCCAGTTTGTTGGTTTCTCGATTCCCTGGCTTCATGTCTTCCCAATCTTTCGGCAGCCACACGTGCACTTCTGATCTCCTGGATCAGTTTTTTGGTCAGCGAGCCGGATCCTATGGCCTATGGTCTGGTTCAGGTACCCCTTCATTGGTTTGGATGTGTTTGGGGATTTGGACCCCCTGGTTCTTCTGGAGGAAATGGGAAACCACCCCTAAAACTCCAAACCACAAATTACAGGGAAGCTTAATGGTTGTGGGGAAGCGCGAATGCAACCATTGCGGCAACGGGTCGCCGGATTCTGCGACAGCCACCGCAGCCTACTGCCAATTGAGAAGAGCGCCCTCTTTGAAATGTCTTTGAAGGTAGCAATTTGAAGGCGCTGGTTTGAATTTGGCTCTGCGTGACGGGAATCCATGTTTATGATTTCGAGGACAGTATTCCCTCCATTTCCCTTTTTGGAACCTCAAAACGTGGCGATCGCTTGAATGGACACCGGTAAATTGATCAACTTTTGAAGGGGAACCCCTGGAGGACGCTGTTTGGGCTGCGGTGTTTGTTGGCTACCCCATTCTTGCGCGTGTTTGCGGGTGAGCTCAGGCGCTAACTACTTTGGCCGTCGGGGCTGCCCAGCTGTTGGTCGCGCAAAAAAAAGTTGGAGGTGATGGAGCCGGGCGAGGGGCTCTCTGCAGGTTTGTTTGGGGCCCATCCCCCTCTTCTTTTCAAGGAGCAGTAAGCTGCATTTCACTCAATCTCTTTTGTGGTGGGGTAGATGGTGTTGCTTGTTTGAAGGGCATCCCAAGGGAAAGTTGCCCTCTTGTTGTTGAGGGGGTCCCCTTTGAGAGCATACCCTGCAACCCCTATGAAAGGAATCCGCACGTAAGGATCGGATGCTTGAAGGGTATGTTGAAGCGTCTCACTCGAGTTACACAAGTCAATTATCACGATGACATTTATGGCCCAGAGGTACATGAGGTAGGTTCCCATGTAGTCAGTTGCATGTTGTACATTCAAGTCATTGCCAAAGCATGATTCAATCACTGCTTTGGCTCAAGTGCTGAAAACAGCGCGTTGCACCGCGCTAGCCCCAAGGTTAAGGGAGAGGTCGCAGTCACGGAGGGGTTCGTTCCTTTTAAGGTCCCGGGTTCCCCCGTTGTTGACAAAACTGTGTTTCCCTCTCCTTTGAGTGGTTATCAGCCGTAACGCTTTTCGGGTAAACAAACCCTTCCGTGACTGCGACCTGTTGGTCGCACATGGAAGTCGGCCCTCACCGCGGCACACGCGGTGGGAAAGGGCCGCGTGCCCGATTGTACAACACTCTGCAACAGATCGTCGTCGACGAGTACAAGCGGCAGAACAGACGATTCCGGTGGATCAGGTTTGCGGACGCCTCGAAGCAACAGGTCGAGGCGCTCTTTTCCTGGCGTGAGTCACTGGATAGTTGGCACCTGTGGAATTTTGACCAAGAAGCCTTCGACGTGATCCAGGCCGCGGACAACGCTTATCAGCAGCGTCTCGCATTGGTTGAAACCACAGGAGTGGTCTTGCCGCAAGGTGTGCCATCTCAGGATCAAGCCGCAGCCTCAGGCGCGGCGGGAGCATCGAGCAGTGCAGCGGACTGGCTTCGTCCTCCGACGCCTCCATCAGCTTCCTCCTGGTTGCAAGACTCGCGCACTCCTTTGCCTCGTATTCGGCCATCTGCAGAGGAAAGACAAGCCGCAAAGTCAACTCTTCGCGGGGTATACGCTAAAGCTGCGGAAACGCGGCGGGAGAGCAGCAGGGAACGGTCAACACAAAGATCGAGGTCCCCATCGCCCCGAAGGTCGAGGTCTCCATCATCGACTCCGAGACGAGGACCAACTGCTGCTGCCCCTGTGGAACAACGGGCCCATAGTGTTGAACCCGCGCTTGCGCGGGAGGGAAGGCCATCCAGAACTTCCCTAGCCACACGGCCCATCGTATTGGCTCCGCAGAATAGCATGTACCCTGTGACCAGGTTTGACGAACACGGCACCTGGGTACTGGTTCGGGAGGCTTCACAGCCACGTGAAGCGGCACCTCATCGGCGAGCACAACGCACGTCTGGGCAGCTTCGCCAAGCCGACCCTTACCTGCTCGCGGACGAGACGTGGAGGGACCCCCCAAGAAGGTCCTCCACGAGCTCGCGCTCACGGTCTCCCGACCGTCGCCCGGCGCCGGCGGAGCACTTCCGCCTCGACGCCTACAGCTCGGACGAGGACCCACCGCAAGACGCGGAGTCCATCAAGACGGGCAGGGCTGCATACGTGCCTCGGCGCGTTTACGAGGTGCCGACTCACTCCGAGCCCATCGCGCTGCACAGCCGAAGAATTGGGGCAGTTCAACCGCCGCCTCCAAAGGCCGCACCCAAGGTCATCTTTGGCAGCAAGCCTCCGTTGCCCAAGGAGATCCCCAAGGCAGTTTCTTCAGTGCCGGCAAAGGCAGACATTCCGAGGAAGTCACCGCCAAGGGCCAGATCTCCTGTTCGGACTCAGAGTGCATTCGGGTACAAGGCGCCTCCGCGAGGTTTGAACAAGGCCGAACCCAGAAGCAAATCGAGCTCAAACCCGCCACAATTCGGGCACATCGTCAAGCCGCCACCTCCGCAGGTCGTTCAAGCAGCTGCTGCTAGCGCTGCAACTTCCGAAGCTGGCTCGCGATTCCGCTCGCCACCAAGGAGGGCACCGCCTGCGCCCCCGCCGCCACCACCTCCGCCTGGAAGGCCGGTGCCGCCCAAGGAGCTTGTTGTTGCTCTTGACTGGCACGGAGTTCTTGACGTTGGGCAGCAGGGGCCCCACCTCAACCCGGAAGTGATCCGACATCTCGTTCAGTTTGCAGCGGACTACGCACCTATAAATTTTATAGTGCTTTCCTTCGTGGGCAGGGCTGCAAGCGAGTATCGCCGCCGCGAATTCCAGGTCGCCCTGGAGCACGCGCGGACGACATCTGGACTCACTTTTTCTGCGATAAAAATCGTTCACGAACGGTTGGGTAGGGGAGGCAAAGCAGACGCCCTTCAAGGGCTGGGCGTTCACGCCCTTATTGACGATACAGCATCGATTGTCCGTGAAGCTCAAAAGACAGGCATCGCGGCGTTCCGCAACTTCCCGCACTTCGGGCCGGGAGGATTTGCCAACGCACTTGAGAACCTCGGTGAGTTCATTGAATCCCGGAACAGACAATTCATTCCGGCGGCAAGGGGCCTGCATCCATCGCAGTACCTCGAGGAGCTTCACCGATCTGCATCCCAGTTACCCGCCAGCCGGGTACTTCGATAGCCATTGTTGCAAGCCGTTAAAACCGTCGCTTTGCGCGGTACAGCTTTTGCAGTTACAGGCATTCGATTTGCAGACAAATTCTCAATACAGCTTGGCAACATCCCTCGATAAAGCACCATAGTGCGGCAGTGCGGATCAATCAATCTACAAGTACAATTACAAATACAGAATTCATCAGGTGCAAAGCAGCAGGGCGTATTTTCTTGAGTGGCTCACTTGAGCGTATCGCAACGTATTTTCTTGAGTGGCTCACTTGAGCGTTTCGCAACCAGCTGCCAATCCAGGGATATCTCCTCGTAGCACCTTTTGACACGCTGCTCAAAGCGCGTGGAGCTAGCTTCGTGTGAGTGCAAAAGTTGCATTGCTGTGTCATGGCTTCAACGGGCTTATCACCGCCATCAGAACCCCGTTCAAGGTCAACCCCAAATAGGGATTCTGAACCGGATGACCCTGACTTAGCCATGGTTCCTGCAGTTATGTCCACAGTTCGCACATCCACACCTCAACGAGCAGCCCAAACACGACCATCATCACCCCCGAGTGGTCCGATCGTGTCAGAACCGACATCATCCGAAGCTTCCCCAGCCATTCAGTTTCCTTCACAGGGATCGCAATTACCTGACCCGATGACTAACGTACCCGCTGCGGCATTTATAGCTGGAGCTGCGGTGCAGCAAGCTCATCGAGCATCCGACCTCGCTGCTCAGGCAGCCAATCACGCCTTGCACCAACAGCAGGCCGCCGATCAGGCGAGACAAGAGGCCGGATGGATCAGGGAAAGGGCTGTAAGAGAAGTTTCAGACGTTAGGGTTCAGGCCGCTCAGCTAGCTTCGCAAGCACAGCAGGCTGTACAAACAGCACAACAAAGTGAGGCTCAGGCTAGGCAACTCATTGAGCAGACACGACAGGAAGCCTTAGGCCATGTCGAGAACGCACGACAGGTTGTTAATGCCACTCAACAGGACGCTCAGCAAGAGGTTCAACGCATTGTTCAAGAGGCTCAACAGGCAATCCTACAAAGGGAGCAAACCATTGCCAGTCAAGAGCATACCATTCGTGGATTGTCCCAGGAAAATTCTGTGATGCATCAACGACTTGGTGATCTCGAACGTGTTGTTGCGCAGCTCACCCAACAAGCTCGTGCGACCCCTGTTCCGATGCAAGAGTCCCCGCCAAAAGCCGCATCAATAGCCGAAACAGCTACGGAAACAAGCGCGGCTAAAGCCTCAAGTCAAGGCACAGTTCCCCCAGGAACCCATCAGCCGGTTGGAGCACCTCAGGTTTCAGGTTCACAAGATGCCTCCGGTGTTGCCGCATCGTCGCAAGGGAATGCTTTTACAAGTACTATCCCCGACCCTCCGTGTGGTTCTGTTCAAAGTACAGGACTTGGTCACGATGCCCCAGCTGATTCAAGGGACCCTGGTGGGGGTGCAACAAGTCAACATCTCGTAGGCCATTCGGCAGTGCTAGGAGCAGCGTCCTCTGTTGGAGACGCAGCCCCCGGCGCGTCGAGGACTAGCGGGTTGGGTAGAGACGGTCCAAGGGATCAAGCCGATGTGAGAGTGCAAGTGACGGCTTTAGCGGAAATGGTTCAGCAGCTTTCCCAATTGGTTGCTAATCAAGTGGCTCCGCCACCTCCGCCTCCGGCCGCACCACCTCCAGTGCCTCCCATGCCCCTTTCTGGGGCGCCGCCTCCGCCGAAAGCTGGCAATGGCACTCATGTTCCGCCAGTACCAATCACAATGTTGGGAGGGTTATACTCGTCATCCCCACAAGCGCCATCGGCAGCAAGCTCCGACACATCATCAGACTCTGATGGAGATGATGATACCCCACAATGTCGAGTTTGCGGCGGCAGCCATGAAGACACGGATTGCCCATACCTCACCATGAATGGTGGTGGGGGAGGTGGGGGAGGCCCTGGCCAGTTCCCCAATGCGGACCCGTCTCAAGCTGCCGATCCTAGTGTAGGCATGACCGCCACCGATCACGCCACGCATGAGGAATCCGTTGTTCGCGTCAAGGACCTCAAGGATCTCGTGTTGCCATCCCCTCCGGAGAACGCTGGACAGGCTAGAGGTTTCGTCAACCAAGTTTTGATGGCCATCGGTCGACTCCAGAAGACCCCCGGAGATGAAGTTTACCAGTGGGCCCAAGCATGCATGTCCTCCACCGAGCAAGAACTCATCGCGGACAAGCGTTTCCCACGGTTAGATCGTGAAATAGCCGCAAAGCTCCTTAAAACCTGCCGTAAAGGTAAGTTCGGGCTCTTGTTTCAGAATATGGTTGAACAAGAGAGAATCTCGTCAGGTGGGATGCCCGTAGGGAGAATCATGTTGCGTGCTATCTTCAAGCACTTTCAGTTAGAACGAGGTAGGCTCGGAACCTTAGGAGGTCGCAACTTGTTAAAGTTGTCTCTTGCAGGCCCGTCCCTTGCTGACCTGGATGCCTTTCGGGAGAAGTACGTTTACGTGCTGACCGCAATTCCCGTGGCAGAACAACCCAGGGAAACAACCTTGTTTGATCACCTGTTGGATGAGCTGGAAAAGTGCACCTCGCTGAAGCCTAAGGTAGAAAAGGCACGGGAAGCCCCTTTCGGTAGCCACCGTAGGAAGCCGGAATGGTTGTGGTCCAAGGTTGATCTAGCCTTGGAGCTCCATCAGGACAAGCGGAACAGGGATGAGTTTGACAAAAGTCTTCAAATCAAGCCAGCCGTTATGTCCCAGGGGAATAATTCTAATGCCATGCCCGCAGCAAGCAGCGAAGACAAGCCCAAGAAAAGTAAGAAGAGCAAAAAGGATAAATCTGCTGACCAGCAGACTCCGGCAGCCCCCGCGCCGAAGGTTAAAGCTCCAAAGCCGCCTCCTCCTAAAGCTAATGCAGCTCCAGCCCCAAAGGGTAAAGGTAAGGGCGGTTCGAACGATAACCTTACTCCTAGGTCTAAGGCCATCAGTAAGACAGCCACTATGACCGCGGCGGAGAAAGCCAAGATGCCGTGCATGTTTTATGCCTATAATTCGTGCAAGGCCAAGCAGTGTGCGTTTCTCCACAGTGATTCCAACAAGTACACTGGTCCCAAGCCCAAAAGTTTGTTGTCACCGCCGCCGCCAAAGGCGAGTGCAGCTGTTGCACAGCTCATTCCGGCAATGGCAAGCGTCGCCTCCGATGACAATCGCATTAGTTGGCTTTGGGATACTGCCGCAGGGAGACACTTGATCGGACGTCAAGCTTTGAATAGCAACATGATCAAGTGCGTGCGCGAGAGCAGCACACCCGTAGGTTTTGCGACTGGGGGTGGTGCCCAACAAGGCACTACTTCATTAGGGTTCGAGGACAGCCGAGTGATACCTGCTGAAGAGCAGGTGTACGTCCTCCGTGATTGCCCACCAGCGCAATCCATCGGTAAGACCGTAATGGATCAAGGACACCTTTTCATTTGGGATCCGCGTGAAAACGTTCCATACCTTGTGCCCCCAAAGGACATCATTAGATGTAAGATTAACGTGCCCCGCAATGCGCGCATTAATGCATCTAGGGTAGTGGAATACGTTCCCCAATATGATGAAGTGGTAAAACCCAAGTTGGCAGAGTCGTCAACTCACCTCTGGCCGATTGAAGCCGCTGCTATGAGCGCGGCCGAAGACGATGTCGTTTCTCTGTGCGATGACTCGTGCCAAGCGTCAGATGAGGGTGAGATAGATCAGGTTCCTGTGAACATGCTAGCGGCCGAGGAAGCCCCTCCTCCCGAGGACGAACTTCCATTGATCGCCTTCGGAGATGGTGACCCGACACATGATACTGCGTTGAAGGAGCAAGCAAAATCTCCTGAGCACATGAGGTCCCATTTCCCGAAGAACCCGTTTTGCAAGGTGTGTTCAATCTCAAAGACCACTTCCGCAAGGGTAGCGCACAAAAAGGATGCTAGATCAGACGACAAAGTCGATGTCCCAACCGCACCATTTCAACAGTTGGCTACCGATTCCGTGATTCTTGCCATGGGCGATGAACATCTCGGAGTAGGTTTCGGTGGAATCAAATCTCACCATGTAGTACGTGATGTTTTCTCAGGCGTTCGACTTGCCTACCCTGTGAGTAGGCGGGACACGCAAGCGCATGTCAAAAACTTCCGTCAGTTCATGGGCCTTCGGGCCACTGATTCGCCGCCAACGTGTCTAGTGAAAATGGATGCAGCAGGAGAGCTCGAAGGAGCGGCCCACGAAGTCGGTCTCGTCCCCGAGACAAGCTTACCGAACAGGTGGCCACACAACACCGTTCTGGAGCGCGACATTCGCGAAGAGAAGGAATGCTGCCGCAGCATCCACATGCAATCAGGGTTGCCCTATTCGTTGCATACGTTTAGTTACCCATTTGCATGTCTCTCCATGTCGTTCGACAGGCCTGCACCATTCAGCCCAGGGAAAACCCAATGGGAAGCCCTCACCAAGGAAAAGTTCCAAGGTAAGAGATGCTGTTTCGGGCAATTGGTTTGGTACAGAACCAAGACTCCTGGCAAGCTCACTCTCGATCCGAACATGGCGCCTGCGCTCTTTTTGGGTTGGAGGGTCGATCCGGGGTTGCGGTACCGTAATGTGGTCAAAGTCATGGACTATGAAGCCTTCCGCAAAGATGGTTCCATTTCCGTTCACGATGTTCCCGAACCGGAATTGTTCGTTGAAGACGGACCCCCAAGCTTTCCGATTGCAGCAGCAGCAGATAGAGCATTGCATGGTGGCAAGACAGAAGGGTCTGATCCCCCACCTATGCCCCTGCGAGAGGCGCCCTTTGGTGCCCCACCGACTCCATCCGCTGTCAAGTCAAAATCCGTGTACATAACTGTTGAGAGGATCATCAAGTTCAAGGAAACGCCAGGTTGCCGTGCATGCACCGGTCATTCCAAGATTCACAGTGCCGAATGCAAGAAGAGGTTCTCCGAACTTGTTTCTGCAGATCGAGCTGAAGCAGCTGCAAAAAGCGCTGCCAAAACTGAATCTAAGGAACCCATTCCCATTGTTCATACTGAAGGGGATGAGGAGCTAGCTAGAGCAATCCACGCATCCGAGCATGGAGAGGATCCTAAGCCCGCAGTTAGTGCAGAAGACGTTGCGCATGAATTTGATGCAGCCGAAGCTGGGGAGCCCGCTCCCTCAAGACCCGGTGGCTCATTTTTCGATACCGCGCCAGCGACAGCCGCTACATCGCAAGGTGAAGATTTTTGGGTGTTCAAAGAAAATGCCAACTGTTTGGTTCGATACCATATCATGCCAAGGCAGAATCTTTTTACCCCAAAAGAGGTCGAGGATTGCCCCGTTTCCCCAGAAAGATTTACTGCAGCTCGCACCACTCGTGCCGTGTTTCAGGGGGGCAAAGCAGACAACATCCACGATGGTTGGTTTGGTAGCCGACCCAATCGCTCACTTGGAGAGGCATGGACCGGGTTCACAGTGTTCAAGTTAAAACCCATTCAGTCCGATTGCGTTATCACCACAGGTGCAGCCGTGATGTTAGACTCCGTACCGCCGACACCTCTCACCGAAGCGTCAAAGAACGGTCGTCCGAACACATTGCCAATTTTTGGCATGCCGTGCAGCGCAGAGGTTGAAGCTCCACAGCGCAAGCAGTTTGAGGTTGGAAATCACCGTGCCCGCAAGCGACAGGCACGCATTGACAAGTTGCCTGTGATGTTCGAATACGCATGTTCACCAGAGTCCAACATGGGTCGCGTGTTTGAAGGTCTTGGCATACCTCATGTTAGGCTGGCTAAAGAGTTTATCGACCTCAGCACAGATGAAGGAGAAATCCAGTTGCAGTCGCAGATTGAAGGTTGTGATAAACCCAATCTCTGGGCGCAATTCCCTGTACATCAGGTTCAGCATGGCAACGCCTTAATAAGGCCAAGTTAGGAAGCCAGTTCAAAAAGAAACTGAAGCAAAAGGTTAGAGAGTCAAGAGAGTTGTTCTCCAGATTCAGACGTCACGCAGAGACTGTCCTCCATCAGGGGGGTAGTGTTTCGTTTGAGTGGCCAAGGGATTGCGACAGCTGGGCTAGGGATGATGTTTCTGCATTCTTTAGAGAATATGCACACGTCTTCACCCCAGCGACCTTCCATGGTTGCGCCCTAGGCCTGAAGGACAGCAATGGCTATCCCATCAAAAAGCCATGGAAAGTCATGACCAGCAATAGCACACTCGCCTCCGCACTAGGTGCATTCAAGTGTCCGCACGAAAAAGGGTATAAGCATTCGCTTGCAGCAGGTAACAAGACCGCAAAGACCGCTTTCTACCCCGAAGGCATGTGTCTCACAGTTGCCCGTGCGCTGTATCCGACAGTTCAACCCGTTGTGCCTGCGATGCCTGTCCAAGTGCCATTGCCTCTCGATCACCGGGAACGTGAACAGCAGTTGAAGCACATATCCCCTCTCTCTGGTTTGGAAGATATAGGTGTTGCTGTTGAGTCCGATGAAAAGTGTCACAACATTCTTGAGCAAGTTCTTGATGTTGAAAATCTCATCGCACATTCCCTAGGACAAGTCAAAGAGAAGAAGGATCCTGAGATCACCGCAATGGTGACCAGACTCTTGTCACGTGCCGAAATGTTGGCTTCCCCGGAAGCTCTTGAAGCCGTTCGACTTGAAGCCACAGGCCTGGAGAAAGCCGGTGCTTGGGATCTAAATTCAGTCCGAGAGTATGATCAAGTCGCTGCTGAGGCGCGACGATCCAGTATAAAAGTCCATTTCGGGCAGTTGATGTCGCTAGCATCCGTCAAGTTCGCCGAACTCGCGAAACACCTTCAGAAGATGAAAGGTAGGATTGTGTATCGCGGAGACTGTGCGAAAGACGAACATGGCGCAGCAGCTGTCTACCAAGAGTTGGGAGCAAATCCCACGAGCGTACAAGGTCTTAATAACTGTCTCGCTTATGGATCCCTGCCAGGGAATTCCACCACAACAGCGGACGCTATAAAGGCTTATGTGCAAGCACTGCTGAAGTCCAAGTACCAAACTTGGATCACACTCCCGCCTGAGCTCCGGCCAAGGTGGTGGCGCGAGCGTTTCGTGAAACCTGTGGTTTTGCTCGTTAAAGCTCTTTATGGGCATCCTGACGCTGGCGGACTCTGGGAGGCACACCTCAAAGGGTTCATTAGTGAACTTGGAGGGCGTGAGGTCGCAGAGTTTCCTGGAAACTTCTGGTTCAAGGAGTCCGGGTTACTTCTCTCGACATACGTCGACGACTTGACGTTGGCCGGCCCCAGCCACCTTCATAAAGACTTCTGGGAAAAGTTAACAAGACTGGTTGATATAGAACCCCCAGAAGACATATATCGGGTGCTAGGCAGGAATCACCTTTTGATAGATGCTCCAAAGGACCCAACTGAACCCGATCTTAATGCCGCAATGGGCAGATTGAAAGGGGGCATGGCGTTCGACATGCGGGATTATGCCCGTCAAACGGTGGCATTATATCTTGAGGTTGCACAGCTAAAAAGTGAAAAGTTGCGTGATGCCACCACTCCATTCTGTCCCGCTGGATCCCTCGATCCTGCAGATGACGCCTTGGAGGGTGAGCTCGGCTTCGCCGCTTGCCGCGTGTTGATGAAAGCCTTATGGCTCGGCCGTTTGGCACGCCCAGACCTGGTCAAGCCCATTGGCGACCTTGCCTCATTTGTTCAAAAATGGTCTAGAAACTGCGATAAGCAGCTACATAGGCTTGTTTGCTACATAAACAGCACGGTCAACAGCACGCTAGTAGGCACAGTTCAAGATTCGACTGAGGATTTGCATCTGTCTCTTTATGTGGACGCCGATTTCGCTGGAGAGCGAGATGCAAAATCCACGTCCGGAGGATTCTTGATTTTGAGTGGTCCGCACACGCATTTTCCGCTTGCGTGGGTGTCCAAAAGGCAGACATCGGTCTCCCGATCAACGACCGAGGCGGAGATTGTATCTCTCGCATACTCCCTTTATCAGGAGGCGCTCCCTGCGCTTAGCTTGTGGGAGCTGATCTTGGACCGACCATTCCATCTCAAGATCCACGAGGACAATCAGGCGACTATCCTCGTAGCAAGGAAAGGTTTCTCATCCAAGCTACGCTGTGTCCAGCGAACGCACAAGGTGAACCTCGCGTGCATCGCAGAGCAGCTTGAAAGCGAACACATCTCGATAGAATACGTCCAAACCGACATGCAGTCAGCGGACATCTTCACGAAAGCACTTCCACCCAACAAGTGGGACCATGCCATCCGGTTGCTCGGCATTCGTGTTGACCTTCCAGAGAAGCTTGAAGACGTTCGTGAAAGTAGAGCCGCTAAAGCAGCTGCCTAGTGCGCTGCAGCATGTCCGCAAATTTCCAAAAGTGTGCAAAGTGCCTGGGTGATGCTTGAATAACTTGTGTCAGTCGTTGTGATGTAAACTTGACTTCAAGTTGGCGTGGTAATGCGCCCAAGACACTCCCTCAGTGCCGTCAATGAGGGGGGAGTCAATTATCACGATGACATTTATGGCCCAGAGGTACATGAGGTAGGTTCTCATGTAGTCAGTTGCATGTTGTACATTCAAGTCATTGCCAAAGCATGATCCAATCACTGCTTTGGCTCAAGTGCTGAAAACAGCGCGTTGCACCGCGCTAGCCCCAAGGTTAAGGGAGAGGTCGCAGTCACGGAGGGGTTCGTTCCTTTTAAGGTCCCGGGTTCCCCCGTTGTTGACAAAACTGTGTTTCCCTCTCCTTTGAGTACACAACCGTCAATAGTGTAGATGTGTGTTTTGCCACTTCGGATTCACACCGTGTTGCCGCCCACAGAGGGCGCGCCTCCGAAAAAAGCTACTGGGATTAAGGGGCCCTGTTGCCTTCCATTTGCCCTTATTATATTGTTTTATGTTCCCTTTGTGGTTTTAAAGGGAATCTATCACTGTTGAACATATTTGCTTTGTTTCCTTGGTCTTTGAAGGGAATCGATTTCACTATTGGAATATATATATATATGGTGCCTCCAGGTTCAAACCCTGGGTTTTGGGGGTGGGGGGTGGGGTGGGGGGTGGGTTCCTAGGCCGCAGCGAGTTCGAGGTCACGGCCCTCGACTTGGCGGAGCCCTCAGCGAGTTTTTCCTCCCGAGGCCGAGGCCGACCTTTTTGAGCTGAGCGTGTCATGTCTGGGTGTGTTCGGCAACTGAGATTTGCATGCTATGTTCATACCTCTATATCTCTCTGTATATATTTAGATACATATATATATATATACATATGTTCATACATATATATATATACACATATGTATAGATATCATACATGATCACATATTGTTTTTATGTCCCGCGTCTATGCTTTGGCTGGGGACGTGCATCATTATTTCGCTCACTGGCTCGCTTGTACTTTGGTGGCTGGCGTTTGCGTTGGTGTGTGTGTGTGTGGGTGAGTGCGGGCTCGCGCATGCGTGCGTACGTGCGCTTGTGTGTGTGTGTGAGTGTTTGTTTGTTTGTTTGTTTGTTTGTTTGTTTGTTTGTTTGTTTGTTTGTGTATTTGTTTGTTTGTTTGTTTGTTTGTTTGTTTGTTTGTTTGTTTGTTTGTTTGTTTGTTTGTTTGTTTGTTTGTTTGTTTGTTTGTTTGTTTGTTTGTTTGTTTGTTTGTTTGTTTGTGTTTGTGTGTGTCGTTGGTTGGGTTGGTTTGGTTTGCTTTGCTTTGGTTTGGTTTTGTTGCGTATTGTATTTTTTGTTTGTTTGTTTGTTTGTTTGTGTGTTTCGTTTATTTGTTTGTTTGTTTGGTTGGTTTGTTTGTTTGTTTGTGTGTATGTGTGTGTGCTTTGCATGTGTGTGTGTGTGCTTTGTGTGTGTGTGTGCCTCGTTGTGTCTCTGTTTGTCTTTGTGTCTGTGTCTCTGTGTGTGTGTGTCTGTGTGTGTGTGTTTGTGTGTGTGCTTATGCTTGTGCTTGTCCTCGTGCTCGTGCTTGTGCTTGCGTTTGTGTTTATGTTTGTGATTGTGTGTTTGTGATTGTGTGTTTGGGTTGAGTTGGGTTGGTTGGGTTGGTTGGGCTGGTTGGGTTGGTTGGGTTGGTTGGGTTCGTTGGGTTCGTTGGGTTGGTTGGGTTGAGTTGGGTTGGTTGGGTTGGTTGGGCTGGTTGGGTTGGTTGGGTTCGTTGGGTTCGTTGGGTTCGTTGGGTTCGTTGGGTTCGTTGGGTTGGTTGGGTTGGGTTGGGTTGGCTTGGGTTGGCTTGGGTTGGCTTGGGTTGGCTTGGGTTGGGTTGGGTTGGGTTGGGTTGGGTTGTGTTGGTTGGGTGGGTGGGTGGGTGGGCGTGTGCTGTGTGTGCGTGTCTTTGTTTGTGCCTGCGTCTGGCTCTGTATGTGTTTGTGTTTATGTTTGTGTCGGCGTGTGTGGTTGAGTTGGCTTGTGCGGGCAATTGTTGGCTGAATCTGTGTTCGCCTCTTATATGTGTAAGTTCCACGGCTCCTTTGCAGACAAACGACCCACTCTGAGACTTGCAAGGGTTCGTTGCCGGGGCCTCGCTTTTGTTGCCTCTCATCAGGTCACTCACTGGGTCCATGAAAGAGACATCCTTAAGATCATGCCCTCAATGGAGGGGAAAAACCGCCCCAAAAAACCAGCGAAGGGACGCTTTGGATCGAAGCTTCGATTTGCCCAGGCTCCAGCCGAGGAGCGCATGGGTCCCTTGCTCCCGGCAATCTGTTCTCTTTTCTTTGCACGAGGGGGAAAAAAGGATTGAACTTTTCGGCTTTTGAAGCGCGGTGAAAGGAGTGCAATCCATGCCCCTTGTTGGACTGGAGGCGTTGGGGACCAATCGCCCAAGCCAGTTGGGACCAGGCGTTAATTCTTGCGGGCGTTTCCCCCGTTGCCGTATTGCTCTCCGAACTCTTGTGAGAAGTTGCGGGCCGGAGGTCGGTGGGGCGGTTGTGTGATTCCCCTAGTGTAGCGATGTTTGCCTGTGACAATGTGGTTGGCCGACAAGGGTTTCTCCGAGGCTATCCTTTGACAGTCATGTCGCCCGACATCCTTTTGCCTCGGTTTGCGGGCCCTGTCGCATGACGCAATCTTCAAGGGACATTGGCCTGTCCTTGCCGAGCATGTTCGTGCACGCCAGGAGAGCGTGCTATCGTGCAACTGCTTGGAGCTGCGCATAGGCCCGGTGCAGCTTGCGGGGCAAGTGAGTCCGAAATCGAAAATCTCCGGGGGAGGTGAAGATTTGCAGTTTAACGTGAGTGATTGGGTCACATCAGGGTAATCAGATGCGATAAGCTTGCATAGCCAAGATTCTTCGGCATTCTGGGACAGGATAGCTTTGGGCCTATGGATCCCCAAAGGCTTGTCTCAGCAGGTTCGGGGTTCCATCAACTCCGTTTTTTGGGTCCACCGTTTGGTGGCCCCAAAGGGTTAAGCTTCTATTTCCGGATCTTTTCGGCAGAGGCGCAATTCAAACATTGGCCGACCCAACCTTTCGCTTGCTTTGGCCAGGGCCCAGCGGCAGCATGCCGGTCGTCAAGGAGGCGGAAAAGGGCCCCCTATTAAGGGAAAGCCAACTTCAATGCCCCCAAGCAAACAACTGCAACCGGAGTTGTCCAATGCGCCGTCAGAAAAGCGGGACACATTCATTGAGTAGAAGCCCTAAATCCCCCTTACTCAAAAGGACACACCTAAATTGGGTTGTTCAAAGGCAATCCCGAATCCTTGTTTTTGGGTTACTTATAAGCGGTCCCTTTCCAGTAATTTTCCTATGTAGGGATTTATGGATTAGGATTGGCCAACCCAGCATTTTGAACAGCCCAGCACCAATTGGGTTTCACTGTTGTTCCATCAACCCCGAATTTTATGAATGGCTGTGAAAAGGGGGAATCCACAGCAACTAGCGTACTTGGGCCCGTAGCCGTTGCGAGTGGTCCATTTTCAGTTGGATGAGTTCAAACATGCTCCGAGAAAAATAGGCAATGCCCTGCGCCAGTGCCATGCCATTGGAAGACGCTAAGATAGCACCACCGGAAACACTGAGAGATGGTTCACGCTCGGAAGCTGGAGAAGTCCTGGGGACACATCAATATGGGTTTGTCATCTTTGAGAAATGGGTTCGCGCCAGGGCCTTCTACGGCAACTGCCTGCAGAGGCCAGAGCACGCCGGAAGCATGACATGGGCATTGCAGCTAGCTTCTGTGTCACGGACCCTGGCGTCGCTTTCCGCCCTGCAAACAAGGGATACCAAGGGCCACGGGATTTTGACAAATCCTGGTTGGTTGCGGCTGCTATCAGGCTTCTGCAGCTTCATCTTGAGAGCTGTACCTTTTTGCGCTTGTTTGGAGGTCTACGGACCAAAGAGAAACCACCCATCCATTGTGCCAATTTTGCGATACCCTTGCGCTGTATGCCGTATACATCGCGGGAGGCACGTCTATAACGTACTAGCGGCCAGAACAAGACCACGTGTCATGTTGTGCACACCCAGCGACTCCTCAACGTCCATTTTTGCGGTCTCCTCCAAATCGATTTAATAGTTTTAGGGTAGACAACATGTATGAAACAGGTATTCTTTTCTGAGTACCCGCAGAAAGTGGGCCAAGATTTCTTGAGCACTTGACCGCATTTCCAGGTTTGCACTTGCTTTGTCGCGCCTGATGCTGGCGCTGTTCCAACTGCGCATGGGTATGCATATATATATATACGTATGTATATATATATATATATATACACGTACAAACATATATATATATATATATATATACACGACTCTTCATTGTCGCTCGCCTTGCGTATCAGGACCACTGGAGGGCAGCAACAAAAAGCGGATGTTCTTTTCGCTTTTTGCCTGAAGTGATGCGCTGTTGGAATTTGGGCACGTGAAACTGCCTCTGGGATCGTTGGACATCGGCCAAGAAAACGGCTAATCCAAAACGAAGTCTACCTCTCCGTACCCTTCCGAGAAGCATGCAAATAACCGGACAAGGGGCCTTTCTAAGAGGATGCAGTCGGATCCAACCCTCTATCCACTTCAGATATCCGTTTCTGAACCCCAGCTATCATGCTTCAATTCGCCGCAACCACCCAGGGACCCCAAATGGCCATGGGTTCACACGGGTTTGCGTGTTCGAGTGTAGCCTTTTAAGAGATTGTGTTCTCGGCGCCGCGACAGGAACACACTCCATTTTTATTTTATTTTATTTATTTATTTATTTATTATTATTATTGTTATTTATTTATTTTTTTTTATGTTTTTTTTTTTTGGGGGGGGGAGGTTATTTTGAAAGAACCACAAAAAAACGTGGGTAATTTTTTTTCGGGGGGCGTTATTTTTTGGGGGGAGGGGGTTAACCCACGTCGGTCCACACAAACTTCCAACGAGCTAGCCTCGGCGTTCGGCGTTCCGCGGAGGGCTTCGACGTGGCGGTGCTGGCGCTGCTCCTCTCGTGGCGCATGGGAGAAAAAAGTGGCACCTATGGGTTGTCCTGGTGGTTCCCCAAAAAAACAAAAAGCAACTAGAGAAAGCCAGCCCTGGTGGTTCCCTAACAAACACCCCAAGAACTAGATAATTATAGCTAGCCTCAGAGAAAAAAAAAGAAAAAAAGAAGAAGAAAAAAAACGATCCAAATAGCAGCCAGAGATTGCTTTGTTTGCTTGCAAACAAAGCCCAAATGGGTAACTACCCTCCAAAAGATACATACAAATAGCAACCAGATTTGCCAGTCTTCCCAAAGGAAAACCAAAAGAGGATGGGGATTTGTTGCATTTGAGAGACGCCCACCCAGAAACATGAACAAAGCACCCAGTGGGATTCCTGGGCATTTTCTTGTCCGTCAATGTCAAACACTCGCCTTGCCAAAGCAAATCGACCTTGTGACCAAATGCGTTCGAGTTGGCTTTTCCACTTACCCACAGACTTTTGGCGCCCAACCTGCCATGGGGCCCATAAACCGTTCAGAAGGTCCAACAACGTCACATAGAAAAGGCGGAAACAAGTGGCATCTGCCTGGCAAGCGCGTATTTCGGGAGGGTCTTGGAAGCATGGAGCTCAATTGTCTCACAATAGCGGAGCACTTACATGGACGGCGTCCATTCGGTTTCCGCTTGAAATCAACCCAGGAAAGGGTGCCGTCGACAAAAGACATACGGCATACATGATGACTTGTGCTGCCTGTAAACTTCCCCAGAATTGGCTCCCCTTTTTGCGTTTTTTGCTTTTTTGGGATTCCCTTTTTTTTCCACTAACCAGGCCAAAAAGATATTTGTTTGCTGGGGTCCTAATTCCAGCCTAGTACTTGGTAGCTTATAGACCACCATACTTCCTGGTAGACAAACCTCGTGGCTCTGGGGCATAAAATTGGCTCTTCTGCGAGTGGCCAAGGCAGTCTCCTTTCAGGCAATAAAACCGGGATCCCTCCAGGAGCCTCAAAAAGTGGCAGTTTCAATGGAAACCATCAGTCAGTTGCTATTTTTGAATGAGGAAATCCAGCGACCCCTCTATCAGGCAGTTGCGCTAAGAGAAGCCTATTTGAGGTGATGGAGTTGTAGATGTCGATGGTTCTTTGGTTGTCACTTTCGGGCAGTGACCAAAAACTAAATCCGCTTTGGTATAGCGCCAAGTGGCGATGGCGATGTTGCACAGAATGTGTTTTTTAGGAGCCCGTTTTGTGATGAGTTTAAAGGGAAGTTCATGCATGGTGTGTTTTCCTCTGTAGAATGGCACCGATGTCTTTCAATATAGGGTCTCTTTTGAAATGTTTTTACGTTTTGAGGCTCACCAAATATATGGGCCACAATCAGACATGATATCTCTTTTTGTGCGGGCAAAAGCTGAACCCCATTTTATTTTCGAGCAGCGGTGTTGCTGTGTCGCTCTTGGCCAGGTATGTGCCGGATCCTTTGAATCGTGCACGCATCGTGGCGAAGGCGTGACTTACGAAAACGCTGCCAGATGCAACCAATCAAGCAACCATCATCGATCGGACGGAGAAGATTTTCCCACAGCCTTCCCCACACGAGGGAATCTGGAATTGTACAGCAATGAGCCTCCCTGAACCCTGGTAAGGGTCTTTTAAACCTGCAAGATGGCCAACTTGTGACCAGGGCCTGCCGTTTTCTACGCCAGTTTTTGCCTCCCAACATATGGGCATGTTGTGATTATGGTGCTTATTCATCGAGCCCAAATCCATAGAACATTCCAAAACGATCCCAGGGTTCAAACTGATGGCCACCTTCCCAGAAGATCGCCCGCTGGTCCTTCAGGGCACAAGTTTGGCGTACCTGCAAGGGGAATCCTTCACATGTTTACAAGCGTATCGTCTATGGGAGGGTGCCTGGAAGATCATATTCTTCTTGAAGGAACACCCTGTGAGGTGCTATGTTAGTGGGAGGGAGTGTACAACAATTTCATGTTTTGTTTAAAGAGGTCTAGGGACCTTGTTGATGGCAGCTCCCTTGCCAGTTGGCAAATTTAGATCACAACCAACCGTTGCGCCCTTTGAGCTCCTTGCCGACGGTTTTGTTGCAAATCAGAGGTGCAGGTTGGCCAACTTTCCAAGAAATGCTTCTATATAGCTGTTTTCAAAGCTCAGCAGCTGGGGACCGAAGTTTTGAGAGAGAAATGTTTGCGGAAGGGGTTCTGTCACCGCATAGCGAATCGCGACCTCACCCGCGGTGTTTGCGAACTCGCCCCTGAAGGCTCCTTTGTTGGGGCCCTCATTTCAGGTTCGCGAATGTCTTAGTGACTCAGGTCAATTACCTAGTCCCCCCCCCCCGGGTGGAACGGAGCTGGTTGGAGCTAGTTTAGGGTTAGGGGTAGTTTTGGGGTTAATCTCGAAGGGTTGATTTAAGCTGCGTTTTGGGAACACTGTGCCCGCCCTGTGGAGTGGTGTTAGTGCTTGTTTGGTTTGGTCTTAGTTGGGGGGCTTGCTCATCAAATCAAGTTTAGAACGGACACCAATTGAAAGCTGGCTCTCTGAGCGGAGTGACAATCGTTAAACAAACTCGAGCTGTTGAGGGTCGACCCACCCAAAGTGCGCAGAGTGCGGGCTAAAGTGGGGCGGGGGAGGGGGAAGGAGGGCGGAGGACAGTACAATATATAAATATATTATGTATCTATATAGATATATATATATACATGTTTACCCATATACACCCCTCTTTTGGTGTGCTTCTAGGCAAGGCAAATTCGGCGGGTTTTTCTCTCGGCAACGTGTTAAGGGGAAAGATGCTGGATGTCGTAGCATTCCCGAAATCGGAGGTGCGCAAGCTGTTGCCTGCAAACAACAACGGGTTGCTCATCATCGCTGACACCGCGTCTTGACTGGCAGCTCGGAAATGGGTACCTCCCAGATAAGAGCCCCAGAGCAGCTAGTTTGTGCAATGCGCAGCTCCCCTCTAATGTTGTTTACTCAAATGTGTTGGTCTCACGTCTTTGCCCATGTTTAACGCGGTCTCGAGCTGAGTTCTTAAGATTGGCCACGCCTAGTAATTTGTGTGTAAGAGAGTTGGGATACATACGAGCACAGTCAGGGCCACCTCTTCGCATCCTCATTGCCTTGGCTAGCTTAGATACTCAGTCAGTTGTTCAAAGCTGACTTTTTGACCTTGTGTTTTCCCTTTTAGTCATCGCCCCAAAAGGTTAACCTTTTAGTTCTGAGTCCTTTGGGCAACTGAGGATACCACCCGGGACATAGGAGGCACTCTTCGAGTTCATTGCTTTGAGACGCTATTGAAAGCTGTCCAGCTTGAGCAGGGCAGCGTGTCAATCGGATTTCAAGCAAGTAGCCAGAGAGGAAACGCATGCAACTCCACTGCTGATTAAGATGGAACCACAAAGAGGGAGTCACCGCCGGCGATTTCTCTACAAGCAACTCTTGTCGGGGTTCCACGTCAGGTTGCAGGGGCATGGCCAACATGCACTCTGCAGCCTTTAGCCACCACATCGACTTGGCCTCCCTCGCGTTTGGTGAGAACGCAATGGGAGTATGCGAAAGTCGGGTCCCGGACCCTCCAACTGCTGGTGTTCCTTGTGTCCTTTTAACCCAACCCAAAAAGGGCGCCGAGCCTCAAAAGACAGACTCAACATGTCCTACGTATCCAGAACCTTTCTCGGCATGGCAGCTCAGGTGCCGGCCATCGGCAGGCGAGGAGAGAGCGCCGGCTGTGAGGGGGGATCGATTCGGTACGTGAGGTAAGCGGTTAGTATTCCTGGCCTGGTGAAATTACCCACTGAACAGAGAGTTATACCCATGGCTTTTGTGGGTTATTTGACCAGGCTTACTAACCACTTAGCTGACGTACAATGCCCCTGTAAGCATGACCCATGGATGCTGACCCATGGATGGTTTGATGGAAAGGTGAGTTAATGTTGATATCAGATAGTGTTATTGCAGCCATGGTTCATGTCCAAACTGACCAAGCATTTTGGCAGCTCCGGCTCTAAGATCAGAATTGCAGTACAAGTGAGAAGCCCGCATCTGTCCAAGGATCTGGCTGCCAGAAAAGGTCTACGTACCCAATCTTGTTTTGTTTTTTTTGCGCGTGTGTGCACGAGCTCTTTTTGGGTTTGTGTGTGTGTAAATCTCCACAGGGTTTCCTTTTTCTACAACTGACAGCCTCGGCTGGGAAAATAGAGCGTGAAAATTAGGGGGGTTAGGGGAGGAGGAGGTTAGATCCCATGAAAGTACCGGCCCTCATCTTCATCCGATTGGGCCTTAGACTATTCCCTGCTAGCGTTGCAGAGTACATGGCGAGGTGAAACACTGCTCCAAGGCAAACTATGGCTGTGTTTTTGTTTTTCCTCTTGGTGTTCCTGTGAAAAATACAAAAACAAGGATACCCTCGAAGCAAGGCACATCCGTATTATTCGGGTGCGTGTGTGTGTGTGTGTGTCAAAACATGGCCGCCTTTCCTTCTGCTCATTTGACAAAAAAACCCATTCGTGCACAGATACGAGAGCAGCTCACGCCGCCCATGCTGGATCTCCAGTGTGGAGGCAGGCAGGCAGGTGGGATTGAATTGTAATTGGGACCCTTTGGTGGACAGCCGCCAGCCGCTTCTCATATTCCTCACGTAGCCTCCCGGCCTTGAATGCTTTCCTTGAAGCAGCAAAGCATGTCCATGCCTGTGGCGGAGGATACGCCTTCAGTGCGTAACCATAGGTTTTGTTTTTTAGTTTGGTTAGAAGTAGATTGCACTGGTCTAGATTGGTTTCATTCAATTTCGGGCCATGGATATTTCCCCAAAAGTCACCGATGTTTGTAGCATGCCCCCCCCCCGGCGCAGGCTGCGGGCTTCAGGCTGCTCCGCGATCCGCAGATGCACTTTGCGAAGCTGAGGGATAGGCGAGGGACTGGTTCCGGACTCATGATCCAAATTTGGAGGGTGCCCGTTTTGGGTCGGATGACAACGGAAGCCATGTTGGGAGTCCCCCTGTTTTGACACATAAGCAAAGAGTTGCTTGCCGATCCTGGGGTGGTTTTTCATGCCCCTCAAACTTGGGTTTTTGAAGGAACTTTGGTGAAGGTCCGAATGCGTTTGCGCTATCAGATCATCATCGCAGTGGCTTATGTTAACATTTCAAAGTGTTTCCAACTTAAATTGTGCTGGGTAAGTACACCGTGGTGAACGCCTGCCCAACCCCCGCCCCCCCCCCCCCCAATGTTTTTTTTTTTTTTGTCGAGGTAGCACTTGGTTTGATTGATTCGGGCAGTAAAGCCCATATGAAACATTATGATTATGTTGCTAAAACCACAAGTCAATGGGCTTGGTTGCTGCTCATTTGTCAAATTGGACTTCCTGAACATGCTGGCTGCCTCCGTTCCATTGGCGCGGACAGATTGATGCGCTGACCCCTTCAAAGGCTCTGTCCGCAACAACATCTTCGTTTGCAAGGGGTGCCCTGTCCAGTGATTTCCAAAGATTCTGGCTTGGGATTGGCCAACCTATTTTAAATCCACAAGGGAACACAGCAAGACGAGGACATGCGAGGTTTGCCGAGCACAGATAAGTGGGATCACGCCATTCTGCGGTCTAACTCTATCGCAAATAGGCTGGACATGGCCTCAGAGTCTTCGCCGGATGTGGCCACGCCCAGAACCACAGATCGACCTTTGATTTTTCGGCCCAATTCCCCGGAATTGGGAGCAGGGTCAGCTTAGGACCCTTTTGAGGAGCTTGAGCGCCACGTTTCTCGCACGTTTCTCGTTTTCATGAGCTGGGCATCGTGTTCGAAGCCAGTGTTACTCCTGATTGGAGATGAAAGGGCCCCCACTCAACAACCCTGTCCATCCCACCCCCCCTCCCCCTCAAAATATGGGAGAAGGGGCGACCGGAATTCCTATTACAATCCAACTTCCCCATGGGGAAGACCAGCACCTCCCCCAAAATAACCAAGTATAAAAGCAATAGGAAGTTAACATGGAACTCACAAAACTCGCCTTGGAGGGACCTTTTTTGGTGGTCCCTTTTGCAATGTGAATTTGCGGTTCCGGCAGGGAACCCGATCCGGCCGACCTCCAGGACCGGCGTGGTGAATCGCGCCGCCTGCTTCTCCTTCTGCACGGCAGCACGAGGCACGGGTTTTGGCTGAAAAAGCCACTGCGGCTTTTGCTCCTTGACTGCTATTGGGTTGGATCTTTAGACTTTAACTTTTTGGGAAATCAAGTTGGGTTTCCCACTAAACCCCGAAAAAGTTCAACTTTTTGCAGGGGTGTCAACAGCAATCAAGGCTCCAAAATGGACCAAGGCTTCCAAAACTCATAGGGACCATAGCTTCCCAAACCCATAGATCTATGGGTATGGGCCGTAGCTTCCAAGGAAAAAGGCCAGAACAATGGCTTTGTTTGGTGGTTCTGTCCTTGAGGAAACCTAGGCGAAACATACCCGCGTAGAGATCACAGAGTGCACGGTGTCTAAGGGCCTTGAGGGGTGGGTTTAGGACCAAATTCTTGAGTTTCTGCTCCTCAGAAAGCGGCAAGTGTTTAAGGGCCACAGGGGATGGATAATCATACCCCCCGCCTGCCAAAAAAAAACTTACTGAATAATCGCTACGCGCATGCCCAAGATGACCGCGGCAGGTTTTCAGCGTCGGCCCTATTCGGGGACTCGGTGGTTCAGCTAAATTGTAAGCCTTTGGGCCATAATGTGTTAAGTTTGCGACAGACTAACATGGAACCTGACTGGGTTTTGAAAGGTTCCATGTTCGTGGACGGGACTCAGTGGCTTTGTCTCAGCCACACTCCAAAAGTAGGCGCTGGAACAAGACGAGTCTCCAAAACGGGTGGAAATCAAAACACCGCATCTCTAATACGAGCGGAAGATTGCTTCAGCCCGATCTGGATGGGATGGGGTGGCGTCGAAGCCATCGGCCATTCAGCTCTATGGACTCTGGCGACTTTTTCCGCCTCCCGCTCTCCCAAGAAAAGGAAGAAGAACCCCCCCACATGGGTTGGTCTCTCTCCCCGTTTTGGGGCAGCATGTTTCAAGGTTTCCGTTAAGCCAAAACTTGTGTCCTGTGGGCTGGGGGGGGTCTATTCAAAGAAGGGTTGTCTTCCTTGGACCTTTCAGGCGATGTGCTGCGCCCCCTGCGGTTGGTGCACGAAGAGAAGGCCTCGCGGTCCGACTTCCAAGCACAAGCTGGGGTCGGGGTGGAAAAATGGCAGAAAGCATGGCTGGGGGCTCCTTTTTTCAGGGGGCCCCCCACCATTTTTTGGTTTTCCTTTGGTTTCCCTTTGACCAACCCCAAACAGGGTACCATCAAACACAGACACCCGGCCAGTCTCAGGAATAAGTGGCTGAACCATGATACAAAGGTGGCCACCTAGTGTCCACAAGAATCCCCTTCAATTGGGGGAACATGTTGCTTTCAGGTCACCATTGTCTAAGAGCCATCCATCCCCATGAAAGGGGAAACACATTGTTTGTTCAAAGGGGAGTATGTTAGGCTCTGCGATACCAAGGCAATCCGCTTGAAAGGGTAACATGCTGTGTTTAGGTTGCCGCGGATTCCCCTTTGCGACGAAGCAGTCCTGGTTGGATTGACATCACGGGAAGGCAACCATGCTCCAACATGGGTTCCGCTTTTGTCGCTTGCCCCTCAAAGTAGGCTTAACTCCAATGACTCCCTTACATAAACCAAGGCATGCTGGATGTGTTCAAACGGCGCAAAGGTCCGAAGGGTAGCCTTGAGACTTGCAATTGGTTCGAACAGAGAACGAGCAATGCAAATGACTGACTTCAAGAAACTCAACTGCAACTGGGATAATTTAAGTGGACAAGCCCCCTAGTTCTCCGATAAACTGGAACCCTCGAAGAATGGGTGGTTTTGGGTGAAGCGTGGCGTTACCACTTGTAGTTTTTGCGGTTGGCTGAGTCAGTCATGGATGCCTCAAGAGTGGCTTGATACAGCCTGTAGGCCGACCTTGTCACATCGCCTTTCTTTCAAGGGGATACCAAAGAGGGCCCTCAATTTTGACACAACACCTATGGTTTAAAAGCGGATAGCCTCCCTCCCACGTTGCCATGGCACCTGACAGAGGGTCCGCCTTGGGAAGCCTGTAGCCATTCTAAGGGTTGCTTCCATTTCCATTCTTTCCAGGGATCTTTCTTTTCTGGAAAACCACCAAATATTCTGGGAAAACAGATCTGGTTTTTCAAAAAGCGCGATGGTTGAAAAGAATGGGGAATCAACCCCTAGAGCCATGTGTTTGTCCCTCAACATAGTTGAAAGCCCCCATATTTTTAACATGGGATAGCCCATGGCCAGGGAACTTGCGAAATGGCAGGCTCCTCCACGCGCGAGCAAGCCGGGCAGAAGCCAAAGAGGCGTCAAGCTACGTCCGAGTCCACCCATTTACACACTGGCCTACGTACAGGCCAATAATTTGTGCAAATTGGAGCAACCTCACCAAGTATGGAATCTGACCCATCACAAAGGCTGCTTGAATAGCGAATCCTAGGCGTGGGCGGTTTTTTGCTTTCTGCCTGGGCTGTTCAAAGGTAATCCTCAATCCTTGCCTTTGCTTCCGGAAGTCCCTTTTGCAGCGGCTTCCCCACAGAGATTATGGATTAGGATTGGCCAAGCCTCCATTTTGGGTGGATGCTTGGGGTCTTGCAGTCTTGCAAAAGAAAGCCAACAACAAAACCATCCAATGTTTTGAGGGGTCCCACCTCAAGAAAAGCACACTCTGCTTAAAGGGGCGATCGATTCGGTACGTCCGATAAGTGGTTAGTAAGCCTGGTGAAATGACCCACTGAGGGAGACTTGCAACCATGGCTTTTGTGGGTTATTCCACCAGGCGGGCTAAACCACTTACTAAGTACAATGCCCCTTTTAGTAGGGTCTTGCCAGCTTCTCAAGCTCCTAGGTACAGTTGTGCTTGGGAGGGAGCTCATTCCGGCCAGTTGACCCGACTGCGACACCATATTGTGGCTCGAACACGCGCAGCCAGATTCAGCAAAGAAATATGAGGGCTGAATGATTACTAGCATCAGCTTCCCATGATCATGCCAAGGGTTGCTAATATTTGTGCTAGGGTGTTGAGCAGACGAGCAGAGAACTGAAATTGTAAGCAACAATGCAGTTTGTTCTGGCTGTTCGAACTCAAACATTCTACCAGTGCACATATTTTGAGGGGTTCTCTCAAAGTTTCGGCGTGGCCCAGAACATCCCAGAACAATCATGCGCAGTTCCGAAGGGCATGAGCCACGGACATGAGCGAGAAGGTTGGCACCTTCTATGAGATCTTGGGCATTGGCAAGGTCAGCCCGGGTTTTCCATTTGTTGATTGATATGTTTGTGGGTGAAAAATTGGTTCCAAGAATCAGGGGTCGCCTCAGGATGCGTCCTTCGAAGAAGTTCGGAAAGTCGCTCGACCGCAGTGAACAAAATGGGTGGGGAAGAAGGGCTGTCAGCAGGTTGGGCCTTGTTTTGACAGAGTATCGCAGGCTGCCATATTTTGAACCTGAAATCCCTGAGGGGATTTGGAGGTCGTTCAAGCTTTCAGGTTGCAACTTGCGAGATAAAAAGGAGTGCCCTACAAGAGGAGAAGCATGCTGTTTGGAGGTTGCAACTTTCAGTGCCCGAGGGAACCCACTTTACAAGTTACGAAGTCGTTATGGTTGGATGGGAACCAGTAATTTACAGTTGGTTTCATCTTCCATTTGCTGAAGTTGTTGTTTTTTGTATCCCTTGTTGGTTTTACAGGGAATCGATCGCTACTGCAAATGTTTATTTTTGTCCAGCAAATGGAAGTCATAGGAACTGGCAACTTGCCACTGGCAACTAAAACGTTTCATGGCGGAGTTGGAATTGGCCTTCACATTGGCCTCTAGTATTTGTGTTTGAGGTTATTTGCGGATAACATAAAGCTGGGTGAATTATAGCGACCTCACACGACCTCACCCCAAATTGTGGTTTATGTGGGGAATAGCCCCCCAACCACCTTATTTCAGGTTTGTGAAATATGATAATTCACCCAGACAAAGGGAAACCAAAGCAAAGGGAAACGAACTATTTCTTCGAGGGTGGCCCGAATCCTTCAGAGGCAAGCCCGTATAATCCTTCGGCTTTGTGGAACAAACTTCCGTCAAGCCGCAAGCCGCAAGCCACATCAACCAAGGCTTATTTGAGAGCAGCACTTCGATGGCATCCTGACAAAAACCCGCAAGACAAAGATGTTGCGGCCACTGAGCTGCACTTTTTATTGCTGTGCTTGTCACAAATGTGTAGGCAAGTATGAGCAGGCAGGTATCTCCACCATCAGCACCACCATCATCACCCGCATCATCATCATCATGATCATCATCATCATCATCATCATCATCATCATCATCATCATCCGCATCATCATCATCATCATCATCATCATCATCATCATCATCATCATCATCATCATCATCATCATCATCATCATCATCATCATCATCATCATCATCATCATCATCATCATCATCATGGTCATCATGAAAAATGGTACCATCAGCATCATCATCACTACCGCCATCATCATGAAACATATTGCCATCATGAAGCATTGTGCCATCATGAAATATATCATCATCTTGAAGCATCATCAATCGTGTACGTCTTGCACTGGGCTGTTGTATATTCTTTGAACCTTCGTTTGGAGACAGGGTTTAGTGACATGCACAGGAATCTAAGTTCAAGCGCGTGGCACAAGCCTACAAGGCGGGGCAGAGACAGCTGACAATGATATTACCAGGCATGTCTTCTAAATCCTATCGCGTGTGACTCTGTGTCCGCCTCTCTGCCTGTTTCTGTGTGTGTGTGTGTTTGTCTCTCTGTGTCTTTCTCTCTTTCTCTCTCTGTGTCTGTGTGGCAGTGTGGCTGAGTGTCTGAGTGTCTGTGTGTCTTTGTGTCTGTGTGTCTGTGTGTGTGTGTGTGTCTCTCTCTCTCTCGGTGTCTGTCTGTCTCTTTGTATGTCTTTCTGCGTGTCTCTCTGCGTGTCTCTCTCTCTCTCTCTCTCTGTGTCTGTCTCTCTGTGTGGCTTTCTCCGTGTGTTTGTGTGTCTCTGTGTCTGTGTGTCTGTCTCTCTCTCCCTCTCTCTCTCTCTCTCTCTCCGTGTCTGTCTCTGGGTGTCTTTCCGCGGGTCTCTCCGTGTGTCCGTGTGTCTGTGTGTTTGTCTCTCTCTGTGTCTGTCTCTTTGTGTGTCCGTGCGGGTGGTGTGTGGGTGTGTGTGTGTGTGTGGGTGTGTGTGTGTGTGTGTTTCAGTGCTTCTGTTGGTTGGGGTTTAGAGCCTCAGATTCACAAGCGCACGTGGTTCGTGCAAATGCAAAACCCGGAGATGCTCGAACGCAGCGTGGCACCGCCCTCAATGGGTGCGACGGAAAAACAATAAACCGAGAGGGTTGCGCTTAACAAAATTCCCCTTCCACCAATTGACATGGAACCTGACGGGGGGGTGCCTTTAGATGGAAAATGGTCTTCCAGCACCCCCCCTGTCAGGTTCCATGTCAATTGGTGGGAACGTACCTCAAAACAGTGAGCAAACAGGACATTTGACTTAGGTTCAGTTGTTTTCCTTGCGTGACATAGTCTGCCGAAGCAAATCCGCCACAGGCGCTCTTTGTCCCCATGGCCACTGGATTGTCCAACCCCCCTATGGCCACTGGATTTTCTACGGCCTCTTTCACACTAGGTTTTTCCTCTTGGCTTCTCCAAAACTAGTTGATAATGTAGGCTGGACCAAAAATATGAAGATCGTTTTTTCTGTGGACCTAGTGTGTGAAGCTGGGGTTGATGTCTAAGCCGACCCCTGATGTGAGTCATGGATGCGGTTTAAGCCGGACATATCAGGCGGTTGGCCGTTGCCAGGTCCTGGGGAACTCGCTGCTGCGCTCTCAGTATAACGCCTCAGGAGAAGCGGGGCTTGCCAAAGACTGGTGGCCCGACGATCCGGAGGCCAGCCACTTGGCGCAGTCCAATGGCTGCTGTGGTTCAGATAGCCCTTAATGCTTTCTCGCGGATGGGCTCTTAGCCCTTCAGTCTCTTGGCGCATCAGATAGCCCTTGGTTGGGATTGGCGTAGGCAACGACCAAGCACTTGTTAATGCATGCTGGAGTTAGCGCAACTCCTTGGATGTTTGAAGCTGGGATTGGCCTGGTTATTACGTGGTTTCCTTGAAATGGGCACCTTGCTTTCCAATCACATTGGGAACTCGCCAGATTCTTTTTCCTCTAGAAGAGAATCGCCTAAGGCCTCTCGGCTTGCCTTTTAGCATCTCCGGGTGCGAACGCTTTGGGGAGTGGGAAGTTGGATTCTGTGGGGGGTGGTTACGGGGTGGTCAACAAAGAGGCGAATTCAGTACTCCGAGTTTACTCCTACCATGATTAAATGTGGTTCTTAAGTACCCCAAAACCATGTGTCACTCTTGGCTGCAGGTAGGGACATGGCGTACCAGTTCTTTATTCATCGCGTGCCTGGGCGCTCTGTGGCCGATGGATTCAGCGAGGCTCCTGGTTGGGCAACATCAACTAAGAGCATTGGACTTAGTAAGTGGTTACAGTAAGCTTGACCATGTTTCAGACTGGGCAGACCCTCCTGTCCTTCCGTTTGCTCCAGTTGTTCTGTTGTTATTTTCCCTTTTGGGTTTAAAGTTGGTATCGATTTCACTGCTGGACATATTGTCTCATATTGTTCGGGGGCCGAAGTGAAATACATTAACCCCTCGGATCGACAAAAACATACAAAAACACAACCAGTGGGAAAAAACTCTTTGAAGACGTTCCATATCTCACTTCCTGGGTCCTGAACTTTATGCTTGTTGTATTTGGGAAGACCGTTGTAGACTTTAGCTGGCCAATCCACTCAGGAAGTGAGATATGTTCAAACTTGCTTGGCCTCATGGTGGTCAAGTCGCTGGAGTGCCAGCCTTCTAGTTGCAGGCCTGACAAGCGCACCCGGTCCCTTGCAAAAAAGATCCCACTTGAAAACAAGTCCTTCCATTTGGCGCCTTTGGTTTCCTTCCTGAAGGCTGCGGACAGGGCTACAGCGAGCTTACTCTCCTGCGCAGCTAAGTGAGATACCTATCATCAACCAGGGTTTGTGAAGACTGCAAGGTTTCGTTTATATAGGCTGTGAATATATTTAGACATATATGTATTTATGTTTTCATACAGGTCTGTGTGTGTATGACGAACCCGCATCCCCCCCGGACACCTCGGTTTCCCTGTGCAGGCCAAGCTTCGCGAGATCTTCCCACATCTCTTCGGACACGGATGCTTGTCTCGCAAGGGTTGGCTCGAAAGGAATTTGGAGGGCCCAGAGCCATCTCTCGGGGCTGGCTTCCACGTTCGTTTTTCTGCCTCTCCCTTGGGGCATGGCTTTGATGGGCGTGGTTCCAAGGCTTTCCCCAAGCTTCGGGATGGTTCGGACTCTTGCAAATGACAATTGGGCTGACTGAACAGACTTGAAGTGGCAACTAGGGTTGGTTGCACCATGTTCTACAGTTTTGCACCTTCCAGCTTGGCAGGTTCTGCAGGAGACGATATACATTTGAAACGCTCCCCGTCTCCGTGAGATTACTCAGGTGCAACGCACCAACTCATGAGGCCAAGAGTTTCGTTTCTATATCCACACTTGGCAGTTCAAACCAATCTGAGGACCTGCGAGCCAAGCAGTTAATGAGCAATCCCATAGAAATAGCCGTTTATGATATTTGGAAATGGGCGCACCATTTCAAGAAGGACATTTTAAAGTAATCGATTTGAAGGAAAGATTAACCAACCGAAACATCTAAATATTCGATAAGTTAATACAAATTTAACAATATTGGACATATATATTACATGTAGTTTATAATATGTATATAAATTAAGATATACAAAAGTAGTTATAATATATTATCATTGTAGTTTATTTATAAATAGAGAAATAATTGTTAATTCGGAATTTTAGGATATAATTGGTGATTTAATTTAAATTGTTAAATTGAGATATTCGAGCATAATGTAATAGAATTTGGAGATAGAATTTTGTTAAGCATAAATTAATAATATGTTAGATATGGAAATTATATTAGTTTATTTTGAATAAAATTTAAATTTAATATAAAACCAAAATATCGATTTAAAAAATACAAAAAATATAGTTTAAGGAATGATAATGTTATTAAAAATACATTAAATGAAATATGTATAAAGATTATTATTATATATTAGGAATGAAAAAAATATTGTATGATTTTAGGAATATAGCATTAAATTTATTTATATATATGGTTAAATATTACTTGTTTACTGTTTTTTATATATTAAATATTGATTGTGTACAATTTAATTAAAATCCGGGTTTAAAATTGAATTATTATAATCTAAAAATATAGAATATATTGGTTTTTACTATATAAATAAGGATCGAAATAAATATATGGGTATTGATATTTAATTAACTAAAACCTTATAATTAATATTTGAAATTGTATATTTTATGTTATATATATATTGATAAATATATTTTTTAAAAAAAAATGGTCTGAGTTTTTTTCCCTATTTATATTTACTCTATAAAACGAAACCGTGAAACTTGCTCGTCGCACTTGTGCGCGTTTTCCCGGACCGTTTTCCGAAAAAATCCGGATATTTCGGAAACTTGGTCTGGACTGCCCTTGGAAGATGTAGCCGCTTCATATTTCCTACGGACCGCTTGCCCAAATCTGTCCGGGCTACCCCGGCATATGTGCGGAAGACATAGTGGCTTCATTTTTTGTAGGGACCAATTTCCCAACATATTCCAGATATTTCGGGAAAGCGGTCCGGGAATCGCAGCCACCCACCATTTTCTCGAAATATTCCGAATATTTCGGGGACCATTTTCCCGAAATAGTCCAAATATTTCGGGACATGCTATCGTCGAAAGATCCGGAATATTTTGGAAAAATGGTCTGGAGTGCGACTATCGAAATATCCGGGATATTTCGGAAAAATGGTCCGGGCTTTGAACGAAGTCGTTGTGTCTTCTAGATCAAGAGTCTAGGCATATATCTCCCCATTCGTAGCAATTTTGGCTGAAATCTTGGCCCAACTTCCGAGAGTTTGGCGATGCGAGAAGCTGTGAGCCGCGGCCGATCGTTGCGACCAGTTGTGTTTTTCCCAATGCTTTGGGCGAAATCAGTTCGGCGTTGCTTGCACCCAGGATGTTTTCTGGTCGGTCGTATTTTCGCTTGCGCTTGCAACAACTGCGTGTGTGGATGGATTTTTTGAGGCCAACAGCCCGCGGATCCGTTCTCACCTTGCTCAGGCGACCGCCTTTCACTAACTCTTTGGCGTGACCTTATCGCGACCAGCCCGGCCCTCAGTGCGTCTCGCGACCTGTGCTTAGAGACCGGCAGCATGCTTTTCGCATGCGACGAGTTTACATTTTTTGATACATATTAGATGATAAAATATGTTGGTGCCTGAGTTGCAAAACATGTCTTGCCGGCGCGGGCTCTATAAAATTTGCTCTGTTCTTAACACACCCACCACGGCCTGGACCTTGGCCCCTAAGAGCTCGGCCCTTTTTTGGTACCCGCCTCAACTTACCCCTACTTGCTGGTTTGGATTGGTGGTTTGGGGATTGAACGCCTGGATCATGTTGAAGTTGAATGGGAAACCACCCCCTAACATCCAAAACACCGATCCAAACTACCAATCCAAACCGGGCCGGTAGCAACCCGGGGTGCCCAGTCCAAAGAGGGCCGCCGAACACCTGCAACCACCTCCTGGCCGCGGGCCAGAATACAGCCGTCGTGGAGGGCAAGGAGCGCGGCGGGGCAGCGCCGGGACAAGCGCGTGACAAACCGTTTCCCACTGGCTCGCTCTACTAGGCGAGGGCGCCAGGGGACAAGCGGCCAGCGGCCGCGTGCAACTGGGGCACGCGCAGCCGAGAGCTCGCACGCGCGTTCTTGCAGCCCGTCTGCATCACGGCTCTCGGGCTCGGAGTCGGACGCGTGCACGTGCGCAGGCGAAGCCTTTGGCATGTCGACATCCGAATCCGGCGCTCTGCGCGCCAGAGGTGTGTCTCTTTTTGTCTCTGTCTCTCTGTCGGTCTCTTTCTCTGTCTCTCTGTCTCTCTTTGTCTGTTGGTCTCTCTGTCTCTGGTATCTGTTTCTTTGTCTGTCTGTCTGTCTGTCTGTCTGTCTGTCTGTCTGTGTCTGTCTGTCTGTCTGTGTCTGTCTGTCTCTGTGTCTGTCTGTGTCTGTCTGTGTCTGTCTGTGTCTGTGTCTGTCTGTGTCTGTGTCTTTCTGTGTCTGTGTCTGTCTGTGTCTGTCTGTCTGTGTCTGTCTGTCTGTGTCTGTCTGTCTGTGTCTGTCTGTCTGTGTCTGTCTGTCTGTGTTTGTCTGTCTGTGTCTGTCTGTCTGTGTCTGTGTGTCTGTGTCTGTGTGTCTGTGTGTCTGTGTGTCTGTGTTTGTGTGTCTGTGTTTGTGTGTCTGTGTGTCTGTGTGTTTGTCTTTGTCTTTGTCTTTGTGTTTGTCTTTGTTTGTGTCTTTGTCTCTGTCTTTGTCTTTGTTTTTGTTTTTGTCTTTGTTTGTGTCTTTGTCTCTGTCTTTTTGTTTGTTTGCTTTATGAGATTTTATGAGTTTATGAAATTTAGTGGATATTATATAGGTTAATTGTGTATGTTGGATTTGAACAACTTAGTGATAGAGATTGTTGATACGCATTATTGGGACATGCAGCCCGAAAATCGTTTGGTCGTTGCTTCGGTCCGGTTTTCGGATATGTTATACGGGCTTGCTTTGGTTGAAAGATTTATGGATGAATAAGAAATACTTTCTTAGGGGAGTGGAGCGGTTTGTTCTAAAATTGGAATCGAAATGTTCTTTTTCGCGGTTTTTTGGTTTACCCTTAAAAAAGGGTGTTATAAAAGGGTATGTAAGTGATAAGATTTAGGTTAATGACAAACGGTGAAGTTGGCCGATTTCGGTCTAGCTTAAGAGATTCGAGCATAGGATTCCTTAGGTTGATCGAAAACCGTATTGGCATGGCTTGTTAGTTTATTTAGACATTCCATTGCTATTTTGGTTGAAATATTGCGCCCGTTTTGCAAGAGTTTGGCGATGTGAGAACCGAATGTTATGATTAACGATATGTCCTAATGTTTTAACCGAAATTAGCTCGGCTTTGTTTGTACCCAGGGTGTTTGTTGGTCGATGGTGTTTTGGTGTGCGTTATAACAATTGTATATGAGGATGGATCTTTTGCGGTCAATAGTCCACGGGTCTATTCTTCCCTTGTTTAGGCGATTGCCTTTCATTGACTAAATGTCTACATGCTGGTATCGGGCACCTGAGATACATTGTTGCTTTGTGCATCGCAGTGCTTTAGGAAGTATATTGGGGTGCTGCTGAGAAGTTCCATCTATAACTCGTCTTTAGATATTTGGGTCTCCAGTTCAGTGCAATATGCAGTCTTTCGAAGTGTTTTGCTTGGGCAAGGTCCAAGGCAAAGGCTCAAAAGGCTCAAATCGTAATCATTGGGACAAAAATGATTTTTTGATTTGTATATACGAGAGTTGGTTGTATTTTAGTTATTTGTTTTTGAATATCACGAAAGGCATGATTTGCTTATTCGTAATTTAAAGTAGAACAATATATAATTAAGATATATAGAGATATAGAAACAAAATATATAGATAGATAGGCTGGCCGGAAAAGGTCGGAGGTCGGGGTAGAGGCCGGTGGGGGGGGAGATTGGGCGGGAGGTCGAAGGGGAGGTCGAAGGGGAGGTTGGGGAGGTCGGGAGACTGCGAGGGAGGCTGCGGGGGCGGAGGCCGGGGGGGGAGGCCGGGGGATAAGTCGGAAGAAATGGACAATTATATTTAAATATATTTATTAAACATTAATTATGCTTTTTATATAAATATTATTATTATTTTAAATAATGTATAATTTTACTATTTTCGATTTTAAATATAATATACTTAAAAAACATATGACTAATATTAATATGGCCCCTAAGAGCTCGGCCCTTTTTTGGCACCCGCCTCAACTTACCCCTACTTGCTGGTTTACATTGGTGGTTTGGGGATTGAACCCCTGGATCATGCTGAAGTTGAATGGGAAACCACCCCCTAACCTCCAAAACACCGATCCAAGCTACCAATCCAAACCGGGCCGGTAGCAACCCGGGGTGCCCAGTCCAAAGAGGGCCGCCGAACACCTGCAACCACCTCCTGGCCGCGAGCCAGAATACAGCCGTCGAAGGAGCGCGGCGGGGCAGCGCCGAGACAAGCGCGTGACAAACCGTTTCCCACTGGCTCGCTCCACTAGGCGAGGGCGCCAGGGGACAAGCGGCCAGCGGCCGCGTGCAACTGGGGCACGCGCAGCCGAGAGCTCGCACGCGCGTTCTTGCAGCCCGTCTGCATCACGGCTCTCGGGCTCGGAGTCGGACGCGTGCACGTGCGCAGGCGAAGCCTTTGGCATGTCGACATCCGAATCCGGCGCGCTGCGCGCCGGAGGTGTGTCTCTTTTTGTCTCTGTCTCTCTGTCGGTGTCTTTCTCTGTCTCTCTTTGTCTGTTGGTCTCTCTGTCTCTGGTATCTGTTTCTTTGTCTGTCTGTCTGTGTCTGTGTCTGTGTCTGTGTCTGTGTCTGTCTGTGTCTGTGTCTGTCTGTGTCTGTGTCTGTCTGTGTCTGTGTCTGTCTGTGTCTGTGTCTGTTTGTGTCTGTGTCTGTGTCTGTGTCTGTCTGTGTCTGTGTCTGTGTCTGTCTGTGTCTGTGTCTGTGTCTGTCTGTGTCTGTGTCTGTCTGTGTCTGTGTGTCTGTGTCTGTGTCTGTGTCTGTCTGTGTCTGTGTCTGTCTGTGTCTGTGTCTGTGTCTGTGTCTGTCTGTGTCTGTGTCTGTGTCTGTGTCTGTCTGTGTCTGTGTCTGTCTGTGTCTGTGTGTCTGTGTCTGTCTGTCTGTCTGTCTGTCTGTCTGTGTGTCTGTGTGTCTGTGTGTCTGTGTGTCTGTGTGTCTGTGTGTCTGTGTGTCTGTGTGTCTGTGTGTCTGTGTGTCTGTGTGTCTGTGTGTCTGTGTTTGTGTGTCTGTGTGTTTGTGTGTTTGTGTCTGTGTGTTTGTGTCTGTGTGTTTGTCTTTGTGTTTGTTTTTGTGTTTGTCTTTGTTTGTGTCTTTGTCTCTGTTTTTGTTTGTGTTTTTGTCTTTGTCTTTGTCTTTGTCTTTGTCTTTTTGTTTGTTTGCTTTATGAATTTATGAAATCAAGTTAATTATATAGGTTAATTGTATAGGTTGGATTTGAACAATTTAATGATAGGGATTGTTGATACGCATTATTGGGTCATGTAGTCCGAAAATCTTTTGGTCGTTGTTTTGGTTCGGTTTTTGGATATTATATGGGTTTGTTTTGGTTGAAAGATTTATGGAGGAATAAGAAATATTTTTTTTGGGGAGTTGAGAGGTTGGATTTTTTTTTTTTTTTTTTTTTTTTTTTTTTTTTTTTTTTTTTTTTTTTTTTTTCAGTTTTTTGGTTTACCTTTAAAAAAGGGTGTTATGAAAGGGTATGTAAGTGATAAGATTTAGGTTTAGGACGAAATGGTGAAGTTGGTGGTTTAGTTTAAGAGATTCGAATATAGGATTCTTAGATTGATCGAACACCATATTGGCATGGTTTGTTAATTTATGAGGACATTTTATTGTTATTTTGTTTGAAATATTGCGCTTGTTTTGCGAGAGTTTGGCGATATGAGAATCGAATATTATGATTAATATTATTTTTTAATGGTTTAACCGAAATTAGTTCGGTTTTGTTTGCATTTAGGATGTTTGTTGGTCGATGGTGTTTTGGTGTGCGTTATAATAATTGTATATGGGGATTTATGGATTTATTTTTCCTTTGTTTAGGCGATTGTTTTCTATTTACTAAATGTCTATATAATGGTATTGGGCATCTGAGATATATTGTTGTTTTGTGTATCGTAATGTTTTGGGAAATATATTGAGGTGTTGTTGAGAAGTTCTATTTATAACTCGTCTTTAGATATTTGGGTCTCCAGTTTAGTGTAATATATAGTTTTCCAAGTGTTTTGCTTGGGCAAGGTCCAAGGCAAAGACTTAAAAGATTTAAAATCGTAATCCTTGGGGCAAAAACCAAAAAATGCGATTTTTATATACGAAAATTAATTATATTTTAATTATTTGTTTACTTAAATTATACATAATATATAACTAAGATATATAGAGAAATGGAAATAAAATATATAGATAGATAGGCGGGCCGGAAAAGGTCGGAGGTCGGGTAGAGGCCGGTGGGGGGGGGAGATTGGGCAGGAGGTCGAAGGGGAGTTCGAAGGGGAGGTTGGGGAGATCGAGAGGCTGTGGGGGCGGAGGCCGGGGGAGGTCGGAGGGGGAGAGCGGGAGATAATTCGGAAGAAATTGACAATTATATTTAAATTTATTTATTAAATATAAATTATGGTTTTAAATAATAATTATTATTATTATTTTGAATAATATATAATTTTATTATTTTCGATTTTAAATATAATATATTTAAAAAAACATATTATTAATAATAATAATTTTATGTCTTATTCGATACGAAAGGGTTAATATTAGATTTTATATGGCTCTATAAAATTTGTTCTGCTCTTAACACACCCATCACGGCCTGAACCTTGGCCCCGAAGAGCTCGGCCCTTTTTTGGCACCCGTCTCAACTTACCCCTACTTGCTGGTTTAGATTGGTGGTTTGGGGATTGAACCCCTGGATCATGCTGAAATTAAATGGGAAAACCACTCCCTAACCTCCAAAACACCGATCCAAACTACCAGTCCAAACCGGGCCGGTAACAACCCGGCATGCCCAGTGCAAAGAGGGCCGCCGAACACCTGCAACCACCTCCTGGCCGCGGGCCAGAATACAGCCGTTGAAGGAGTGTGGGGGGGCAGCGCCGAGACAAGCTCGTGACAAACCGTTTCCCACTGGCTCGCTCCACTAGGCGAGGGCGCCAGGGGACAAGCGGCCAGCGGCTGCGTGGCTCGCACGCGCGTTCTTGCAGCAGCCCGTCTGCATCATGGCTCTCGGGATCGGAGTCGGACGCGTACACGTGCGCAGGCGAAGCCTTTGGCATGTCGACATCCGAATCCGGCGCGCTGCGCGCCGGAGGTGTGTCTCTTTTTGTCGGTGTCTTTCTCTGTCTCTCTTTGTCTGTTGGTCTCTCTGTCTCTGGTATCTGTTTCTTTGTCTCTGTCTGTGTCTGTGTTTGTGTCTGTGTTTGTGTTTGTCTGTGTCTGTGTTTGTCTGTGTCTTTCTGTTTGTGTCTGCGTGTTTGTCTCTTTGTTTTTGTTGTTGTTTTTGTTTTTGTTTGTGTGTTTGTTTCTGTTTTATTGTTTGTTTGTTTTATGAGTTTATGAAATTTAATTGATATGATATTATATAGGTTAATTAAGATGAATTTATAAACCTTGGATGTTGTTTTATGTGATTGACAGAATTAACATAGTTTTAATGAAAATTGGAGGATATTGTGTTTAGGTATGTATAATATTTTGGAATAAGGTTTAAAATATTATGTTTTTAATTATATAGGTTGGATTAGAATAATTTAAGAACAGAAATTATTGATATGCATTATTGGGATATGTAGCCCGAAAATTGTTGGGTCGTTGGTTTGGTTTGACGAATTAACAAAAATAGGGGAGTGGAATGGTTTGGTTTAAGATTGTAATCGATTTTTGTGATAAATGGGTTATAAAAGGTTTTATAAGTGATAAGATTTAGGTTAATGACGAGATGGTGTAGTTAGTTTAAGAAATTCGAATATAGGATTCTTTACATTGATCGAAAACCGTATTGGTATGGTTTGTTAATTTATTTAGATATTCTATTATTATTTTGGTTGAAATATTGCGCCCGTTTTGCGAGAGTTTGGCGATGTAAGAACCGAATATTATGATTAATAATATGTTTTAATGTTTTAACCGAAATTAGTTTGGCTTTGTTTCTACCCAGGATGTTTGTTGGTCGATAGTGTTTTGGTGTGCGTTATAATAATTGTATATGGGGATGGATCTTTTGTGGTTAATAGTTTATGGGTTTATTTTTCCTTTAATTAGGCGATTGTCTTTTATTGACTAAATGTCTATATGCTGGTATCGGGCACCTGAGATACATTGTTGTTTTGTGCATCGCAGTGCTTTGGGAAGTATATTGAGGTGCTGCTGAGAAGTTCCATCTACAATTCGTCTTTAGATATTTGGGTCTCCAGTTAAGATATATAGAGAGATAGAAATAAAATATATAGATAGATAGACGGGCCGGAGGAAATTGGGGAGAACGGGAGGCTGTGAGGGAGACTACGAAGACGGAAGTCGGGGGGGGAGACCGGGAGATAAACCGGAAGAAATTAATAATTATAAACAATTATATAATCATTTTGATTTTATCTTAAATGGATTTCGCTAATTATTTTGATAGAATAAATCATTAATAAACATTATCGAATATTTCGTTAAAATTATTTATTAATGAATTTTATTTAGTATGTTAATAGAATTATTCGGAAATTAATAAATAATAGGTTCAATTCCTATATCGTTACTCCTAAAATATAAATTAAGAAAGGAACGAGAGCGAGGCTCAGCCCTTGCCGTAATCGGGGCCTAGAAAATTAGCAATCTATAACACAATAAACAAATCATTTGCAATTAAATTCTATCGATTATTAATTTAAAATATTTGTTAATAAATTATAAATGATTTTAACCGAATATTTCATTTGTTAATAAATCCAAATATCCTCTGCCGAAAGAATTTATCGAGAATTCGATCAAGTAAAATAATTTATAATTTTATATTTCACCCACCACACAATTATATAAAATCAATATATAAATTGTCGAAATCAATTTATAAACAATTGATTTAATATATTTACGAAAACCACCCTTTTTTCAACAATATACAAAATAAAATTTATAATAAAAAAATATATTAAAATCCAAAAAAACAATTTAAATTAATTATAAATAAATATATATATATATACATAATTATATTCACAAAAATAAAAATAAATAAACCAAACAAATTCTTAACAAAAAACAATAACCATATGAGGAGCGGACGAAACACTTTACTTGGCCTTAGTACTTTTTTGAACGTTATCGTTTTTGGGGGAAACCTTATCGTTTTACAGTGTTTTCGAACTTTGGCAGATCCGGCTCCAAAATCGCAACTTTCTAGCACAAGTCTAGTACGCGAAGTACACTTCCGCAGCTCCAGCTCGAAATTCGCAACTTTGTAGTACAAGTCTAGTACGCGAAGTACACTTCCGCAGCTCCAGCCCGAAAATTGCGAAATACAATTCCGCAGCTCCAGCTCGAAAAGCGAAACTTGGCAGGCAGTACAAGTCTAATACGCGAAGTACACTTCCGCATCTCCAGCTCGAAAATCGCAACTGAGCAGTACAAGTCTAGTACGCGAAGTACACTTCCGCATCTCCAGCTCAAAGTCGCAACTTTGTAGTACAAGTCTAGTACGCGAAGTACACTTCCGCATCTCCAGCTCGAAAATCGCAACTTTGTAGTACAAGTCTAGTACGCGAAGTACACTTCCGCAGCTGTCCAGCTCGATCGCAACAACTTTGTAGTACAAGTTCAGTACGCAGCACAATTTCCGCATCTCCAGTTCGAAAACGCAACTTTGTATATAAGCCCAGCACGCGAAGTGACACCGCATCTCCAGCTCGATCAACGCAACTTTGCAGCGCGGTTCAGTACACCATACCGCCCCGCATCTCCAGCTCGAAAATCGCAACTTTGTAGTACAAGTCTAGTACGCGAAGTACACTTCCGCATCTCCAGCTCGAAAATCGCAACTTTGTAGCACAAGTCTAGTACGCGAAGTACACTTGCGCAGCTCCAGCTCGAAAATCGAAACTTTGTAGTACAAGTCTAGTAAGCGAAGTACACTTCCGCAGCTCCAGCTCGAAAATCGCAACTTTACAAGTCTGGTACGCGAAGTACACTTCCGCAGCTCCAGCTCGAGAATCGCAACTTTGTAGTACAAGTCTAGTACGCGAAGTACACTTCCGCATCTCCAGCTCGAAAATCGCAACTTTGTAGTGCAAGTCTAGTACGCGAAGTACACTTCCGCAGCTCCAGCTCGAAAATCGCAACTTTGTAATACAAGTCTAGTACGCGAAGTACACTTCCGCATCTCCAGCTCGAAATTCGCAACTTTGTACTACAAGTCTAGTACGCGAAGTACACTTCCGCATCTTCAGATCGAAAATCGTAACTTTGTAATACAAGTCTAGTACGCGAAGTACACTTCCGCATCTTCAGCTCGAAAATCGCAACTTTGTAATACAAGTCTAGTACGCGAAGTACACTTCCGCATCTCCAGCTCGAAAATCGCAACTTTGTAGTACAAGTCTAGTACACGAAGTACACTTCCGCATCTTGAGCTCGAAAATCGTAACTTTGTAGTACAAGTCTAGTACGCGAAGTATACTTCCGCAGCTCCAGCTCGAAAGTCGCAACTTTGCAGTACAAGTCTAGTATGCGAAGAACACTTCCGTAGCTCCAGCTCGAAAATCGCAACTTTGTAGTACAAGTCTAGTACACAAAGTACATTTCCGTATCTCCAACTCGAAAATCGCAACTTTGTAGTGCAAGTCTAGTACACGAAATACACTTCCGCCTCTACAGCTCGAAAATCGCAACTTTGTAGTATAAACGCGAAATACACTTCCGCAACTCCAGCTCGAAATTCGCAACTTTGTAGTACAAGTCTAGTACGCGAAGAACACTTCCGCAGCTCCAGCTCGAAAATCGCAGCTTTGTAATACAAGCCTAGTATGCGAAGTACACTTCCATATCTCCAGCTCGAAAATCGCAACTTCTCAATACAAGTGTCGTATTTACAGAGCCATGTGTTAATTAAGGGTTATCGTTTTTAGGAGAGACCTTATCGTTTTCCATGGTTTTGGCATGCGCTATGCAAAAACATACCCCGCCTTGATAAAGTGGTCTTCGTGTGTTTGGTCCGTGGCTCATATATTTCGAAAATATACATAAATAATAAATTAAATAATAGTTATTCAGCTCGATAATTATAAATTTTACATTAATCATTATAACCCAACAATACATTCTTATAACAAACCCATAAACAACAATCAAAACACAACCAAAACATCACCAATATAATAAACATTTTTTTCACCAAAATTAATATCAAAATAAATGTTAAACGGTTTATATACGAACATCCATATTTTGTTTTTTTCAAAATTAAGAATATTATAAAATTTAAAAATCAATATGAAATATGTTTAATATTCTTCATACACCATTGAAGCCAAACCCTTAATCGAACACAACTCGGCCCAACTAAAATTCCTCAACATACCACTCCCGACCCAACAACACCCTCTTCCACCCAATCCCACTAAACCCCAACTCCACCACAACCCCACACCTCCTCCATACCTTAATTCACTTTCCATCATTATACGTTACGTCCCCCCTAAGGAGCGCAAAGAAATCGTTCAAGCAACTTTACAAACCGGAAAAAAACGAGGGAGAAAAAAAAAAAAACGTTATCCCGCAGAGGGTTCACCAACAAGTTCCGACGAGCCAAAAAAATGCCATATGCGTACACTTCCCTTCAGAAAGCCACAAATCATAACGCTAACATATTCTAAGAAGGAAGTATTCTATTTTCCAAGTTCCGCGAGCCAACGTTACAATTTGCGAGCTTTACGCACACAGGCCAAAGTTTTCAAGCATAAGGTTGCAATCCAACGTTATGACTTGCTGCTTTTCATTATGCTTGCCATTGCGGCAGCACCCACGATTGCAATGCTAGGCGGTTTAGGTTGCAACCACGAGGTGTCTTTCTCTCTTTCTTTGCATGCGTTTTCCTTCCGTAGGTTCTCTGTCTCTCTTTCTCTCTTTCTTGCTTTTCTTTGTCTTTCTCTCTGTCTATCTTTTGCTTTCTGTGTTTCTGTCTTTCTTTCTTTCCTTCCTTCCTTCCTTCCTTCCTTTCTTCCTTCCTTCCTTCCTTCCTTCCTTCCTTCTTTCTTTCTTTCTTTATTTCTTTCTTTCTGTCTTTCTCTCTGTCTATCTTTTGCTTTCTTTCTGCGTTTCTGTCTTGCTTTCTTTCTTTCTCGTCTCGTCTCTTCTCTTCTCTTCTCGTCTCTTCTCGTCTCTTCTCGTCTCTTCTCTTCTCTTCTCTTCTCTTTTTTCGTCTCGTCTCTTCTCTTCTCTTCTCTTCTCTTCTCTTCTCGTCTCTTCTCGTCTCTTCTCTTCTCTTCTCTTCTCTTTTTTCGTCTCGTCTCTTCTCTTCTCTTCTCTTCTCGTCTCTTCTCGTCTCTTCTCTTCTCTTCTCTTCTCTTCTCTTCTCTTCTCTTCTCTTCTCTTCTCTTCTCTTCTCTCCTCTCCTCTCTCTCTGTCTTTCTTTCTTTCTTTCTTTCTTTCTTTCTTTCTTTCTTTCTTTCTTTCTTTCTTTCTTTCTTTCTTTCTTTCTTTCTTTCTTTCTTTCTTTCTTTCTTTCTTTCCTCCTTTCCTTTTTTGCTTCTTACTGTCTGTCTGTCTGTCTGTCTGTGTGTCTGTGTCTGTGTGTGTGTGCGTTGGTGTGTATGTGTGTGTGTGTGTTTGTGCTTGTGTGTGTCTGTCTGTGCGTCTGTCTGTCTGTGCTGGTTGTGTGTCTGTCTGCGTCTGCCCACCTGCCTGCCTGCCTGGCTGGCTGGCTGGCTGGCAGCGCTGCCTTGGTGCTGCTGTGGGCGCTCGTCAGGCTGCCGTAAGGCGCGCTCCAAGCGCAGCGGCAGTTGCTGCGGGTTGTCAGGTTGCTGCTGCAGTTACGCTAGACTGGGCCTTGCAGGGTTTCCTGAATAATGAACTCAGGGATCCAAACAGCAATCATTATCTCAGAAAACGCAACAAGCAAAGAAAATAGGTGTCCGTCACACAATATTTTTCGAGAATGGCAGCATGAAAGGCTGCGAGATCTCTCAACAGGTGAAAGGCAATTTGCCTTTCACCCGCGCTTGTCCAATGCGCTCACTTCTCAAGCTGGTACCGCTTCCTGCGAACACGCCGATGCTTCACTTTTGAAGAAATAGAAGGGGCCCCAAAAAACGGGGAGTGCTCGTTTTGTGTCCCTTTAATCCGACCCAAAACAGGCACCCAAAATCCGCATACATCCACTTGTCCCCGAGCTCCGAGAGCAGTGCCGGGTCTCTGCGAGAGTTCTGTCCTCCATGGAGGGGACCTTGCGGCTTGGACTTCAAGTGTCAGATGAGCAGCGCCCCAAGCGAGTGCAGCCTAACAGCCTAAGGTAGTGGAGCCACCTAAAGCGCCTTTCTGGGGGCGCTCAAATGCCCTTCATGCTCGCTATGTTTAAGATTGCCGCTGGGAGGTAGAGATTGGAAACATCAAAAGAATTATTTAGTGAATATTAGCAAATGAAAGAGTGAATGGGAATAGTGGATTAAAACAATTGCGAATGGAAATAGTGAATGGGAATAGTGAATGGACATACGCCTACATGGCGAGGTGACTAAGTCCAGGTGAGTTGTTCGAAAGCTTAGGCCCTTAGGCTTAGCAAAGCAAAGCGAAACAATGTTTATATGCTAAAGGGAAGCCCTCGACTCGATTGGCCCCAAGTCTGCCCAACGCAGCGCCCGCAATTTCCATAAGTGCCAATTCACTAATTTGCATTAATTCCATTCACTATTTTGTTCACTAATTGTTTGCTCAAGATTGCAGTCTTTTCAAAAGGAAAAAGCAAAAACACAAACCTGGAAACCCACATTCTCAATTCACTAATTGAAGTCACAAACTGCAAATCCATGTTTCCCAATTCACAATTTTGACTCACTAGATATTTCACTCACTATTTTGATTCACAGACTATTTCACTATGTTTCACTAATTTAATTCAAAACATGTGTTTCAGTGTCTGCCTGGTCCGGCAATCTTAACGCTATGTGCTCATTCAGCTTCTGGCCAGTTCAAACTTCCCCAGGATCAACTGCCCAGCTTGCCATTGGAGCACCTGCGCCAAACATTCGCTTGGCTGGCGCTTGTGCAATGGTCACAAGAACATGTCTGGCTCACCCAGGGGCCATCATCGGCAGAGTCCACTTCCTTCTGGACCTGTCACGCTTTCAGTTCATGCCTTTCTCTGTCTCAAAATACCGATACGTTCAAAACCATAAGTTTGAGGACAAACCCGTATGCAGTGTGATGACTGCATTCTGAAGCTGCCGCTGCTTGACATATTTTTTTTGGAGTGCAAGGCCAATGTTCTGGACTTGCGCCTAGTGCGCTCTGAGCATGGAACCTTGGAAAACCATTCATAGAGGAATCTTCTCTTGGGGGAGCTTTTGTTGAGTCCTTCCACGTAAACTTGCAGCTTGTGAGCTTTGTCAGGGGCCTCCATGTTTGTGTTTCCGGGGCCCGCAGCTCCCTGGGTCGACGCAGGCCTTCTTGAGGAGTTCCACGAGACGTCCAAAACGTCGTGCAGCAGCTGAAGCCGAGAGTGAGGCTCAACATCACAAGACAGCTACCGGGTGCATCGGTCCGCTGTGCCGGGAATTGCGCCATCTACTTTCACCGGTTCACGCTGCGCAGGGCAACGGGAAAGGGGAGAGAAATGATGGATTGTAGCTGTCCAAACTTTTATTTGTCTAAGGAAGACATGTTGGTTTACAAGTACTCTAGTGCTTTCAAATATTGCGGATTCACAAAATGCATGTCGCACCTGCTTGTCCCAGTTTGTAGGGTTCCATCCATCCCCACTGGTGTCCACAGGGTTGCTGAAAAAGAACATGTGCCAATGTTGGTGTCCAGTGTCCGCAAAAGTGACCCTTTCGAAGGGAGTCGCACCAGGGTCAACAACCCCCATGCGACGCTTTGCACTTGAGAAGTGTGAGGCTGAAACGGACTATGAACCTGGGCAAGGCGTTGGCAGGGACTCCGCCTGACATGTAGCCTTTGAGTTTTAGTCGACACTGACATTTGGGTGGGAGGAGTCAAGCTCCACCACTGTGGTTCCCCAAAGAACTGCGATCCAAGCCGGCCTTCTTTGATCATGGGCCTCAGAATCCGCAAAAACGCACCGACTCGACGCGAAGCCGTGCGGCACAGCCCAGGCTGTCCTGGAGGTATGCCAGACTTTGACGTATGCCAGACTCCCCGACTAGTACGAAATCCCCTCAGGTTTGGGTTACGCCAGGGGCTTTCACAAACCCCATGGCATGTCTGAGCCCAGCGCTGCTTCTCGAGGATGCTCTCCGGAGTGCTCTCCACAACCTGCATTTCTCACGCATATCGCTTGCCAAAAAAAGTACTGGCAGGTACATGCCGCGGGTCCCATCGTTCACAAGACCTTCGACTCCGGCTTTTGTCCACGCTGGCGATGCACTGCGCGGCTCAGAATCGAGACAGGTTTCTGGCCTCTGCAAATCAAGAAGCAGAACTCTAGGCTGTCCAACCAACGTCTATGCTGGCAAGCAAGATCTTGGTGCTCTGCCCATTCCATAGTTTGCGGCTTCGTCATCCTGCAACGAGGCGGCTTATCCTTGAGAAGCAAGACTGATTGAGAGCCATACCAAATGCTGCCATGGGACAAGCATGGCCTTTAATGGTGCTTGACGAAATTCCTAGATATCCATGTGCGCATGCATAAATATACATTTAGTAGCAGTAGTAGTAGTAGTACCCACAAAACACGCGGCTCTCCCACAAGCATCTTTATGGGGATGTCTGCCGCTGCCTTTAGGGTTTAGGTTTAGGGTTTTTAGGGTTTAGGTTTAGGGTTTTTAGGGTTTAGGTTTAGGGTTTTTAGGGTTTAGGGTTTAGGGTTTAAACCCAAGACAGGGTGCTCCAAATCCAGGTTTCGACCCCCAAGTTTTTGAGGGAGTTCACCACACACAGGTCTACAAGCTCCCACGCCTGCCACGTTTTTAAAGGGTCGGGGCGGGGGCGGTCGCAGACGTCGCGGGCAAGCGGGATGTTTTGGCCGTAGTAGTAGAAGCAGCAGCAGCAGCAGCAGCAGCAGCAGCAGCAGCAGCAGCAGCAGTAGTAGTAGTAGTAGTAGTAGTAGTAAAAGAAGCAGTAGCAGCAGGCAGTACTGGTGGAGAAGTAGCAGCAGCATCAATAGCAGCTGCATAAACAGTAGCAGTAGCAGTAGCAGTAGCGGAAGTTCTCACATGCGGCTCGGTCGGCAGGGCACAAACTCTGCGAGCTGCTCGGGAGTGGGTGGGCTCTCTGCAGCGGCAGTCTACTGTGACTGTGTGTGTGTGTGTGTCAATTGACTACTTCGACCGATCACACGGCATTAGAAACTCTGTTGACTACTTAAACCGATCTGCTAACATTTTGATGATCAAGGGGTCTTGAACCACAGGTATTGAACGTCAAGCCAACAACCTATTCAATACTGAACCGGGGTATTGAACGAAGGGTGTGCCCCTCAATATATCAGGGAAGTGACTCACAGCCATGTATCTACGTATGTGGCTATGTGTCTATGTATCTATGCATCTACACATCTGTGTATCTATGTACTATGTATCTATTATGTATCTATGCACACATGCATGTAAGTGTGTGCATACGCCTGTGTGTGTGTGTGTGTTTGTGTGCGTATGCATGTGTATGTGAAGAAATATCTGCACGTAAGATAAGATTGTGTTCCTGCATGCGCCACTACCCTGCCCTGCCTCTTGGCTTCATCCACCACGCACTTGAAGCTGACCGGCTCTGTCTCCGCCAAAATGCACAGGCTCTTGCGGTCGACTGCCATCTCGGTAGTGGACAAGCGATTTAACAAACAAATGCCCTTCCCAGTGGTCTTAGATCCCCAAGATTGTTTGCTTGTGTACATGCATGCGCGTGCAGTGCGTGCATGTCCGTGCATGTGCGTGCATGTGCGTGCATGTGCGTGCATGTGCGTTATGTGCGTGCATGCGTGAGTGATGCGCTTACGCGTGGGCCGGTGTGGGTGCGCTAGCGGTTGCTTTCGAGACTGCATCTTTGCCAATTCCTGGCCACGGACTTGACCTTGCACGTGGTAAAGGCTTCGCTGGAGAATGGGGTGGGTGGGTGGGTGGGGGTGTGGGGTGTGGGGTGTGGGGTGGGGTGTTGGGCGTGTGGAAAGGTGGGTGGGGTGGAGTGGAAAAAGTGAGTGGGGTGCGTGCATCTGTGCCAGCGTGCGTGCCGTGGGCATGCAGTCAGTCCAGATTCACCAACCATGCATCCATGAGTTCCTTGCACCGCACATCTAACAAATCTATTTCAGATGCTTAGAATTCAACCCCGGATACGTGGCAAGCAGAAGGATGCAGGATCATTGAAGCCATCAGGCACAACGTGCAGCACAGGATGTCAATTTTGCAGCGCACAAGAGATTCATTGTTTGCATGTGCACATGTCTGCATGTTTGCATTGCGAGCAAACCAATTTGTGCAGCATATCTTCACACGGTCAAGCCAGGCACATTGCTGAGAGGCTGGCATTGGCACGCGCCAAACCTGTGATGAGTCGTCTGTAGATCAGGCCGTGCTCCCTTGACGCCTGGTTGAGGAATATTGGTCGGCGTTTGCATGGGGGGTCCAAAAAAATACGCAACACCGTTTTGGAGGGTTTTGAAAAGGAAGCCAAAAGGGTAAACCAAACATTTGTATGGTGTCTTGCTTTGCTCATTCCCCTGAGGCTCCCACGGCATTGATTCGAGTGATCCACAGGATCCGTATCTGTCTTCTGGCCTTCTGTCTGAGCCAATACCTCAGCTTCTCGGAAGGATTTTGGACATGCAAAGTCGATGCCGCAGGCGCACTGATGATTCAGCTCCTTCATGACTCTCACAGTGGCTAACTTGAAGCATCGCTTGGACCGGCCGTACATACCTCCGCGGGTGAATGCGACCCTGGGTCGGGAAAAGGGCGATCAACCACACTGCCTCTCTGAGAATCGGCTTGCTTTCTCGTCATGCCACGCTGGTTTTAGCATCGTTGGTTCTTTCAGGAATCTCCTTTGAGAAATGAAGCCCAGCATTTGAAAGAAACCAATTCGTTAGGACCCACTTCAGTGTCTCGTTATTTGAGAATTTCAAAGGGAAACCAAAGGAACACCACCATCTTGCTGAATTTCCCCTTTTTCGAGACAAACCCGTGGAGTACCAAACTCTCCTCTCACTCTCGCCTTTGGCCACCGCAAAGACGATCTCTCGGGGGATCCGCCCTAACCTCACAGCCTCAGCTTTTGACACAAGCGCCGCACACAAAGGATGTCTCATGAAAGGGGCGATCGGGCACGTCAGGTGAGTGGTTGGTAAGCCTGGTGAGATATCTGAGATAACCCACAACAGCCATTATAAGTCTCCAGTCAGTGGGTTAAGGCTTACTAACCACTTGCTAAGTATCCGATCACTCCTTTGAGTCGGAATTGCTCAAGCTGGAAAACAGGTGGAGGGGGAAGCTAGGGGAGGGAGGGTTCCCAATTGTTCTACGACCATTTGATTCTGAGTTTCAAATTGGTTGGACGGACATGACAAATACATGGGGGTTCATGTTCTCTAACCATTCTTCAAAAGGAACATGGCCCATTCGCAAGCCCAAAGTAGCTGCTTTCACCTCTACCTCGGGGCGATGATGGCCTAAGCATTCAAATCTAGGCTTCAGGCAGAAAGCAGCATGTCGCCAGAGGGAATCAATGAATCAAAGCAACGATGCCAGCTAACAGCGTATTGATGTAAGTGGCTCTCATGTCAATACTGTGAGGATTGCGTTGCAGCGGCAACGCATGTGCCGTCTTCCTTGATGTGTGTTGCACATGGCTGGAGCTGGCTTTGATCATGTTTCTCTCTCAGTTGTTTTGTCTATCAAGCTGGGAAGAGCCAAAGGCTGCTAGCAAAAAACATGCTATCATACCAAATGCTTAATCTGCACATCGATGTCAAATTGTGTAATCCTCCACCAGGTCACCATCAATCCGTAAGGATTGGTGGTGTGGGTCATTTGTCTAGCCCCTCTTGGTGTTTTCTTTGGGAAGACAGCCTCCACAAAACCCCTTCACCACCAATCCGAGAAAAAGCTGAACCACCGCCTGGTGAAGCTTTCCACTTCGCTGCAGCACCAAGACGTTCTTGTCCTGAGCTCGCAATCCGAAAATCCTAGGCCCGCCGTTTTTGAAGTGCAAAGTTGGCCTCAGCCAAGGGCCCCTGCATTGTTGGGGTACTTTACACTCTTTGACCGCCATCCAAAAGCTGGATGCTTCACGACATTCAAAATACCTGGAGGCATTGCACACCATTGACTCGTTATTGTGCGCCCCTCAATGGTGGTACCCTAGAGAGTGTTCCAAACCTGTCTGGGCCAAAAACAAATCTTCTGGTGGGGGTGTTCTGACCATGGGCCCCCCTTTCAAGGGAAACAAACAGGAGGCAATTTCAACAATAGAGGTTAAGCATGCGTAAACACAACCCTTTGCTTTGAGCGCCTGGCAGCCTTGCCCAGAAGCATTTTGAAGTAGGTGGACAATGCTTTGACCTTCCATGCAGGTCGCTACCGCTGCAGCTTCTGGTACACAATGAGCTTGAGCAAACGTATGTTTATGACACCCAACCGTGATGGCCCTTTTGGGTAGTGCCCCCGCTTACGTGGGAAGATATGGGAGATTGGCCCCATACACACCCTGGACAATTGCGAAAATCCGCTTGATTATCCATGTTGGAAAAACAGCACGGTTTTCAAACAGTGTGGACTGGGCAACATCCAGCGGGCTGATCACACAATGCGCCTCATCCTGATAGTAGAAGTTCCTAAGGCACACATTCGACAAAACAAGGCGATGCAAAATGAAGACCTGCAAAACCTGCCAGAACCTACACAATGCGACAAAGCTTCTTGTGGTTCACATCCACGTTTTTGCCACCTTGCTGAGCAAAAGCTCGAGCCTGCCGAGGTTAGAGGGCAAACTCATCCCCTGCAACTCCTCTGTTGCATGAAGTCCCAAGGTGTGCATACGGTTTGTCAGGGAAACCTGTTTCAGCTGGGGGGTTCTCGAAACGGTTGGCTTCCTTTTGGTTTTCCTTCCATTTTGAGACACGCCCAGTTGGAAACCAACTGGGAATCCCCAGCATTTTGAGGGTCCGGTCCCTCGATTCTCACACCCACCCAAGGCTTCTCGCACCTTGGTCAGGAACTTGAGCCCGCCCAGCTCGAACTCCACGAAACGGAAGCACTCATCGAGATCGCCTCAGGTGTGGGGCTAGGTGACGAATGGGAGCCCCGCTTCAAGGGTGTCACCACATGCGAAGGATTCTCACTAGGGGGCAGCCCCATTTTAAAAAAAGGGCTTGATTGAAAATATCCTGGGATTCACGCTTGAGGGCCAGATTGAAAATATCCTTTACAAGCTGATTTAGAGGATCCCCTTGGAAAGCGGATGGCTTTTGGATGTAAGTAAGCCTGCTGGCACGCTTCTGATAAATGGCACGATTCTGACAAACGAAAGCAAGGCCTGCCCGGGAACCAGCAATCTGCTGGAGACCTGTGATCATCATGGACCTGCCGCGAAGGATAAACACGCACGAGCGACCCCGGCCGCGCTCAACGACCCCGGCCGCTCTCAGCGCCCCCTCCTCGTCTTCCGGTCGCCCAAAGCCACACGCTGAAGCGCCGGCTTGAAGTTGCCGTGATTGGACACCTCGACAACCAGCCGCGAGGTGGGGTTTGCCACCCGAAAGACGGCAGGGACAGACCAGCGACAGTGACGCCAGGGTTTGCATTTTCCACTGAAGGCTTCTTATTTATCCCACAAACAGTGGAAAACGCAAACCATGCGAGAGTTTAGCTTTGCATGGGATAATGGAAGAGAGAGCTAAAACTCGAATTCAACCCTTTTATAATCCAGGTATGAGCCGTTTTGAGCTTTGTTCCGAGGTCTTGAATTGGTGAGGAAACCTTGACCGAACCTCGTCTAGCTGAGGAAGAGTTGCGCTAAACAGCCCCCGCGCCTCTGTGCGCTTCCAGCCCATGCGATACGGGATGTGCCTCAGGTGCGATGACTCGGCTGCCATCCCGCCCTCCCACCAAACACGGTTTGGTGAACAGGAACCCTCTCTTTCAAAAAGCAGCCTCTGTAAAGAAGTCAGTGCACTCCTAGATAGGAGGAAGACAAACATGTATGCATGCACGTGCATACGCGTGCATACACGCATGTTTACATCATACAAAAGCCATGCCCGAAAAAAAAAAGCCATGCCTGTCGCCTGGCGCTCCGGTTGGGAGCCCGGCTCGGCCAGCATCTTGTCCACGTCCAGTAGCTTCTCCATGACCAGGGCCTTCGAAGCTTCAGAGCCGGGATCAACTCTTCCAGTCCAAACCACGAGAGGAAGCCGATACGGAAACGATGCCTCATTGCCAATACGGATTCGTTTCCTAACCCCAAACAGAAGCCAGCAGTTTGAAGGAATATAGAACTGCTGCCTATCCATCTATCCATCTATCTGTCTGTCTGTCTGTCTGTCTGTCTGTCTGTCTGTCTGTCTGTCTGTCTGTCTGTCTGTCTGTCTGTCTGTCTGTCTGTCTGTCTGTCTGTCTGTCTGTCTGTCTAACTGGCTAGCTATGTAGCCATCCCTCCATCCATGCATCCATCCATCAGTCCATTGATCTATCTGATCCTGTCTATCCAAACTATTTATCCAATCCAATACATATACAATCCTATCTGTCTAGTCCTATCTATCCAATCCTAGCTGTCTGTCTATCTATCCAATCCAAGCCCAACTAATCCAATCGATCTTCTTATCCTGACTACATGTCTAATCCTATCTATCGAATCCTATCCATCTATCCCGTCCCATCTATCTATCCCATCTTCCGTCCGTCGATCCATCATCATCTAGCTAGCTATCTTATCCTTCCAAGCCTATCTAGCTAATCCTGTCTAGCTAATCCTATCTACCGAATCGTGTCTCTATATATCTAT
>CAUJNA010003362.1:598874-667302 GCA_963377175.1 Effrenium voratum
GCCTACTTGGAGCCGCAGCAAAGGAAACGGAACCGCACGCAAATCGGCCGCCAGAGGCCCTTCGGTTTCCCTTCGAAGCAACCCCCCATAGATACAACCAAAAGAAGACATACACATTTGATAGGCGCTTTCCCGAATCAAGCTCAAGCAAGACGCGCAAGCCGCACGCGCGATGCTTTCTTCGATCACCATCCGGGCGACCTCACCAACTACGGCCTGGACAGAAGTGCCGTGAACCCAGTGCAGCTGCGCAAGCCTTTCCTTGCCGCGAAGGGTTCACAAAACTGGTTACGGCGAAAAAGCTGAGCCACCCAGGAAACTCAGGGCTGAAGTTGACGCTGGGCAACCCTTCGCGAAGTTCGGGCCAGGCAGTGCGGTTGAGACGTGATGTTCCTCTGACTGTTCAGAGACCATCAGTGAATCAATGGGTCAGGGAGCAATGTGGGTGTGTCCAAAAATCGGGGCCCCAATTTGGGGGATGGGTCTAAAACAAACAGAAAAGGAAGCCGCCCAAAAGTTGGGGGGATCCCCATGTTTTCAGCCACACCCATGAATTCCAATCGATTGGTGGTGCAAAGCCGCGTGCGGTCAGAGCTTCGACGCGCCGAAGGCCATTCTGGCAATATACTCTGGATAATCTTCCGGACCCTCCTGGACAAGCGCACAGCAACTGGGAGGTTCTCGACATGGGATTCGGACCCCTTTTGGTTGGTATTTACAGTAGAGAGAGGTAAAACAAAATAACAAGACAGCGATTTTGCAGGTTTCATGGCAGGAGCCAAACTCAACTCTCGGCATGCCGTGGTTGGACAAACTATGCGTACCGAGCCTCGAGTGCTGCACAAAAATCACCTTGCAAGAGTTGCGAGTAGCAAGAGTTCATGCCATGTTCCCGCCTGGATCTGCCAATCTGGTGAATTCATGTGGGGTTCTCAAAAAGTGAAGGATTCCCTCTGAAGTGGGAAGTGATCCGGAGAACGCGTGGGGGTTCTCGTCTCAATCCGACTTCCGAATCCCGCTTGGTTCCATTAAGGATTCCCCCACTCGAAATGGGAAATGCCCTCTATTAATCAACCCGGGTTGTTGCTCCGGGTTCCGAATGGTTTGTGCAGACTCTTGAATCAAGCAGGGCTTAGTAATCCTCCCACTCCAAATACCCAAACCAACACCCCTGATTGCACACACCAAACCACATTGATCGAAATTTTAATATGGCCAGAGAAAGCGGGCACTTGGAAAAAAAAAGAGAGGAGTTCGCGCTGGACCCTCTCGCTCGTCCTGTTCGCGCCAGCATCTCCGATATGAGGCGACCTCATTGGTGAGCTGGATCAGCTCCCGGAACTTCTCATCTCCGGTCCCTGGGCGTCCGAGGCATTTCGCCATCGGGGGCTTGTTTTCGGGCAAACGAGCTGAGAGCAGGAATCAACACCTGAATCAAAATCAAAACCCGACATAAAAATGGTTGGCCAAGAACCATGTCAAGAATTGAGAAGGCGGCCGCAGCTATTTCTGGCTGGGACCGGCCCTTGCTAACCTTCATCTACCCAGGCTTTGATTGTGGCTCACCTTGCATGAGCGAGTACCCAAAACCGTTTTAGTTTTCTCCGCATCCGACAGGGATCACGTATCCAAATCCACAGAGCCTGAAACCAAGCATGGGTGAAACTCCCCCCTTGGCTTGAAACAACCCCACCCGTTTCGGGGGTAACGGGGGCATCGGTTCGCCGGTCTCGCATCACCGGTTCGGAACCGGCTCCGGCCTCGGTACTCCGGCTCCAACTCCAGAACCTCCAGCTTCTCCTCGGCTCAGATTTCAGCCGGCGGAGTGGGAGGGCCCGGACCCCTCCAGCCGGGGAAGAAGAAAAAGTGCCTGCAAAAACCGCCAAGATGGGGCCCTCTCAAAAAGGGGCCCCTTTGGATAGCTTTCTAAGGGAAAGCAAAAGGCAAACCTCTCATGTCTTGGGTTCCCCCCACTTTGAGACACACCCATGCACAAAAGCTGCGGTGTCGCATCCAAGCCTCACCCTGGTCGCCGATTCTTCGGGCCCAGCGCACAATCCCCAGCTCGTTGTAGGTCTGCAGGGCTTTCTTCAACGGCTCCGCTGAGGCCGCCTGAAGTGCAGGAAAGGTGAAGCCCAGCAAGGGCGGTTTTAAGCATCGTCCCAACAAATGTACGCATGTGAAGACGTGGGAATTTGTAAGGACCCTGTCCAAACGTGTGGTTTGATGCTGTCATCTGAAAGTCACCTTTCCAAATGGGTGTCTTTCCCTTCGTTGCGCTTCAAGACAGCCCCAAAGCGGGATCCTCAAAACAAGTAAAGGCAACAAAAATCACTCCAACTTGAGATGAGATTGTCTCCAACTTTTGGGTTTCCCTTTAGAACAACTCCCAAAACAGTTGCCGATCCTCAAAAGAAAACAACTCGGTCCCAATCCACACACCCCACAAAAATATCCTGAAGAGAAGAACAAGACGAAAAGGGAATCCTCAAATTTGGCCCACAAGGCGCACGCTCGGCCGCACGGCGCTCGGGCCTCATCATAGGTGACGTGCCCCATCTGCACCAAGGTCTTTGCGAAGGTCTGCATACACACCACGGCACGCTTCTCCCCCGTGATCACCAGGCCGTGCCGGAAGATGTAGAGCAGAGATGCCTCACATGAAAATTGGGTGCTCTGTTGCTTTTTTGCTCCTCGAGGAGCCCACTGGTGCTTGAGGGACAACATTTGGGGGTGCCCACGAGCTAAATCGTAGGGGAAAGGGATACCAAGCCATTCACCTGTGCCACATCCGCCTGACCATTGCAAATGCTACATGCACTCTGCGAACCGAACACTAGCCTTCTACATTAACTGCTGTTGCCTCAACCAAAACCCTTTCGAATTGGATTCCATGTCTGTTTGACTTCTCTTTTGGCCAGCTGACTTCCAGGTCAAAGAAACATGGCCTAATACTCACAAGTGCGACGCAGGGTCAGCTTCACAATTTGTAAGTTAAAAGTTGCCATACGGACTGTCTTTTGGCAGGTACCCTTTTTGGGTTGGTTTGAAGGAAAGCCCCAAGCGGGTGAAGGGCACCTGAAGGTCAGGCTCCGCCATGGTCGAAACCAAGCCGACTTGCATGCCGAAGGTGCCAGAACTAGCCAGTAGGATTCCTGGGAGTCCAAACTCGGCTCCGGTGTTTGGGTCAACATGGTCAACGCAAAGCAAATTCTCGCAATGGGGAACCCATTAAACCCGTTGATTGATATGTGTCCTGAGCGAATCCTGCAGTTTCGGGCGGGGAACACCCCCAAAACGAAATCAGGGTTATGCATCCGGGGAACAAGGAGTGCTTTCGATGCAGCCCTTATGACCCATCTCTCCCATGCTTGCCTTGAAAGTAACCCTTATCATGCTCATCAAAAAATGAGGGGCTCATGACCATGTTTTCATTGGCCATGGTGCACCTGCACCGCCCACTCGGTAGGTGTACGCACGGCGGCACCACTTGATAGTGGTGCGAAAGGAACCCATCCAATATGGTCAACCTCCCTGGCTCAGAAAAAAGAACCGAGCTGAGCAAGGACAACACTGTCAGAAAAATGAAACTCCACAGAGAAACACCCTGCCACTTCCGGGAAGGGGCATGTGACTGTTGCAAACCCTCTCAGTCTCTCGCCCATTCGTTGTGTCAAGCCTGTGCAGACTGCCTGGCGCCTCAATCTGACCAAGTTTGACACATACCCAAGGGGAGCACTTTGCAGTCCACGGGTCAATGAGGGGCCACACAAGCGAGCATAGAAATGTGAAGTGCTTGTTCCAGTGATCGTAGCCACCCAGCTCCTCTCTGGACAGTGCAGTTTTCCGTCAAAGGCATGAGAACCCCACAAAGAATGAAAGAGCAGTTTGAAACCGGCTGAAGGGAAGGTTCTCTTTGGTTACAGCGCAAGCACTGGATAAGAAATCACTGGATAAGAAATTGCGGGGCTGGGATTTGCCTACCGGGTAGGTTGCAACTGCCCTTGCTTCCAAGAAACTGAGGCCCCCTCATTTCTTCAGTGTCCGACAACACTAAATGTAGTTTAGTTGCGGTCCACCCTTTTTGCAGAGTCTTGTAACCCGAAAAAAACAAATCGCTTCCAGCAGCTACAGCTACTGAACGGCTCACTTGAGTTCCTGTCCTGCGCTTTGCAGTACTGCTCCAAAGAAATCGTGCTGCCTGCCGCCAAGCGAATGATCCGCTGAAGTCGAACGAGTTGGATGGCGATCGGCGGACACTGGACTAGTGAACAGGAAGCTTGCCAAACCCCCCGCGCTTGATGCCTTGATGGGTATTTGGCAAACTTCCTCTAGAAATTCCTGCAGCTGATTTCCATGAAAGCTCAGACATGCGGGGGATGTTGAAAACGATGCTGGGGATGTTGACGGGCTAGTGTAAAATGCGTCAATTTCGCGAGAAAATGCTGTAAAATACGACATTTTACTGGCCGGACGAAAAACGTGGAAAAAAAAAAAAAAACATTCCCAAAATAAATCCGCACCCAAAAAGTATCAACAAAACCAAAAGAAACAGAGGTTTGCAGTATGAGCACCAGGGTTGGAGTGGATTGCACAATTCTCCGAGAGGGGGGTGATGAGACCTGAATCGCCGACCAACATCCCTAGCATCACCAACAAATCGTAGGTAACAAAATCCAAAAAGTAGCTGCCGGGTTGACGGAGTCAAAAAAATAATGCTTCAAACAGGAGGGCATTTCAATCCCTGATTTTTTTTATTTTTTTTTTAAAGAGAGAGAGAGAGAGAGAGAGAGAGAGAGAGAGAGAGAGAGAGAGAGAGAGAGAGAGAGAGAGAGAGAGGGGGTTGGGGGTGGCAGCCCCCCCATGATGTTGTTCGCAGAAGTGATGATTCGAATAGGGGTGCAATTAAATCTCTGCAAAAAGTCTAAAAACTAGCGGGGGTTGGGGGGGCTGCCGCCCCCCCCATGATGTTCGAAGAATCGATGATTCAACTAGGGGTGCAATTAATTCAAATCTGTAGGATGTCGGAAGTGAAGATTCACCTAAAATGTCGTATTTTGCAGCATTTTCTCGCGAAATTGGACGCTCGGAAAAGTGATGATTCAAAGCAATTCAATCTCTGCCGGGCCAGTAAAATGTCGTAGCGGGGGGGTTGGGCGGCAGCCCCCCCCATGATGTTCGAAGAATTGATGATTCAACTAGGGGCGCAATTACTTAAATCTCTGCAGAAAATCTAAAACGTAGCGGGGGGGTTGGGGGGGGCGGCAGCCCCCCCCATGATGTCGGAAGAAGTGATGATTCAAGTAGGGGTGCAATGATTGAAGAAAGGGTGTGATAGAATTTACAAGGCAGCGGGAGGGTTGACGGGGGTGGCTTCCCCTATGATGTTCGAAGAAATGCATACATACAGACATACATGGATTACACAGATTACCTAAAATGTCGTATGTTGCAGCATTTTCTCGCGAAATTGGACGCTCGAAAAAGTGATGATTCAAACAGGGGTGCAATTCAATCTCTGCGAGAAATCTAAAAAGTAACGGGGGGGAGGCGGCAACCCCCCCGCATGATGTTTGAAGAAGAGTTGATTCAAATAGGGGTGCAATTACTCTGCAAACAATCTAAACAGTAGCGGGTGGGTTGGGGGGGGGGTTCCCACCCCCACGATGTCCGAAGAAGTGATTATTCAAATAGGGGTGGTGATGCTGATGATGCGGGAAGCCAAATCTAAACACCAATAGCCAAAAAGCCCGAAGGATGCGAAAAGCCAAAGCCGCCAAAAGCCGCATAAACCAGCAAAAAGCCGAAAAGCCCGGAAGCCCAGAAGCCCCAGGAGCCAAGAAGCCGAAAAGCCAAGAAGCCAAGAAGCCAAGAAGCCCAGAAGCCCAGAAGCCGAGAAGCCAAGAAGCCGAAAAGCCAAGAAGCCAAGAAGCCAAGAAGCCAAGAAGCCAAGAAGCCAAAAGCGAAAGAAAAAAACAAGAAATACAAAAACAAAACAAAAAAACGAGAAAAAAAAATATAAAAAAAAATAAAAAAAATACCCCTCCATACTTTTTTCCCCCGGAGCAGCATACCGGAGTGAACATACCCGTCGTGGAAATCATTTGAAGGGGACTCTGACCAATGCGATCCTCCGGATCGCTCCGTCATCAAGCTTCTACTCACACACTCCCAGCGTCAAGGCCTTCGTGCACGTCCAGCACACCCTCTGACACCAAGAGTTCAAGCGCAGACTCAAAGTTCCGCATCAGTGCCTGAAGTGCCGAAGCTTCCATAACCCCCCCCCCCCAACTCCTGAGCATTTAAGCACAGGCCAACAGTACTGGCTCCGCCAAGAGGGCATGGGAAAATGGGGAACACCCGCTGTTGTTGTGGGAGATGCGGGGGCGCCCCCAACGGTAGTTTTGTCAGTTGCTGTGCTGGTAGAAACGTCCCCCTTCAATCGCCATCCCATCAAAGGCCTCTACTTGGAGGAAACCACTACTAGTACAAGAAGAGACAAAAGGGGGCCCCTACCCCAACCCAGAAACAGAAAAGTTCAATGCAAACAATTCTACCAACCCCTTCCAAGAAGAGCTTTTCTACACAACCATCAAACTAGAGTGCCACCAAGCCACAGTGGTAATGTCATGTCCATCATCACTGGACACTGGTTTTTGCGATACATGCCGCGACGCATCTCCCGGAACCGCTGCGCCGGAAAACACAAACTCACCTGGGGTGCACATGCAGCCGCAGTCCGCATGTCACGCACGAAGCTGAGGCAAGTCACGCTTGAGAAGTCGACTAAGAAATCGCACATCCTGCACGGATCACTCTGCAAGCAGACACATCACATAGCTTCTGTAGTTCCATGCATTGACAAAATCCTACAGTTGGGGATGGAGTAAGCAGTCTGAATGCTTGATAAGCCATCACTGGTGCGGAATGGATTTTGTCCATCCACATGTGTTTGTTGGTCCTGAAAGGTGACCGTGGCTTCCTTTTGAGCACATGTTTTTGTTGAGGGTACCCTTTTCACCCAATGGACACCAAAAGGGAAGCCACCATCCTATGGAGTCTGTTTCGCGATTTTGGCACAGGCCTAAACTGACTCTGACGCCGTTGGTTCGTTTCAAGAACTAAAAGGCACGCAGTCCGACATCAAGTCCACTCGCTGAACTTGTCGCGCAGTGGGATTCCTCAGCACGGCTTGCAATGAATCGAACCCCAAAAGGAATGAGGGAATCTGCTACTTGCTGCTTTAGCGGGCCCCGTGTCTGGCAATTCGTAGCTGCAACTCACCAAGCACGTCAAACCATTGACCCTGAAAGCACCCATGCTCTCCGTCCCACTTCAACGCCCCACCACCCCACCAACGCCGCCGCTACCACCACCACACCACCAATAAACATCAAAGTTGCTCCCCATCAACTTGCAAACAAGCCAAATTCATCAAGTTGGGGATTCGTGTTGTTGGTGAGCAACTCATCAGCCCAAACAAAATCTGCATGTGCCCCAAGCCTTCATGGGGTCACTCTATGCAAGCCATGCTCTTCTGAACAGTACGATGTAGAACTGCCGTGACGATGGCTTGGTGGATGAAAGCGTGAACGCAGAGATTCCTGCAAGCCACACATTTGCTCCACACAAGATCTGCAAATCGATTCTCCCTTCGGCCTGTAGTAGGATAGCTCAAAGCTCATCCCCGGTGCCACGCAGTAGACTGGCTCCACCAGGCCTGCCGAAACTCCACAAACTGTGCCAGGGCACATTAGACACGGCTTGGATCTTCAACTGGCTGAATACATGTTGCTTTGCGTGCATGGTGATGGAGAACGATCATTTTTTGTCCCCAACGTGAACCATCCGCAGGACTACTTTGTCACTTGCAGAAGTATCCTCCATAACAGTGGCCGAACATCCAAAACCCCCACCCCCCGCCCCCCGCTTCCCATGCCTGTCGGATCAAGGCAACAACGCCCTAGCTCAAGCATGCTTGTCGCCTGTGAAGGTCTGGACCAAGTTTCCAAGTACAGCCAGCGCAGAATCGACCACTTCCGCAGTCAGCTCGCCAGGAAAGTCGTAGAAGTGAGACCTTGGCATGTCTCCACATAGGCTGAAACGGCCGTGCACAGCAAGTGCTCAAGTCCAACGATTTGCTGCCGGCTGGCATGTGTCCTCCAGATCGCACAACCTGCAAGGCGTGGGCAATAAGGCGGTCCCTTCGTGCAATGTGGACACGGATTTGAGAAGAACCCGGATGAATAGCCCAAAATTGATCTTTCCCTCTAAAATGGCCTCCAAACTGAAGCATTCCCTCTCAAATGGCTTGCAGCGCCAAGACAAATCGAAAAGGAAGCAACTGAGTCCGCACTATAAAAATTGCCGGGAACCCTCAAAATGATGAGCTTCCTTTTGGTGCTCTTTGCAAACCACCTAAATGCTTTGGTTGCCGCCCTGCTCATCACCTCGCCTCCCCACGCAACCATTCCACTTTGTTGATCAAAGCGCGTCGGCCAATCCCTCGCCCCAGCGTGCAGAGGAGCACGGTACCCACCTTGGTGCCGTATGAGTGGAGAAAGAACTGAAAAGGACGGTCACCATTTGGATATGCCCCCATACAAACATATATATATATATATAAATGTATATATATATATATGTATATACATTTGGACGTATACCCAAATGGGGTTCCTTTCGGATGCCAAAACTCAGGATTGTGCTTCTGTGCAAGCTGGAACCTATTTAAACGGACTTCTTGACGGACGATCAGCTGATATCACAACCTGCTACAAAGGTCATTGCAAAATTATCTGGCAAAGAAACAAAGGTGCCCTCGGTGTCCAACATAGACTCCTTGGGATGGGGACATTCTGTTCAGCGTAAGGGGGCCCAAAACGGAACTTGTTAAAGGACTATAGCAAGCCACCGCACGATGCGCTGCTAGCATGTTTTGGCGATGTTCGCATGCACCACAAATTCGATGTCAAGGTCTAAACCGACTTCTGAGGAAAGGCTACACATCCCGGAGTGCCCTGAGTCACAGCCAATGTCAAAGTGTATCGGGTCGTGAAGAGCTCGCAAAGGCTCGGCTGAGGAACTCTTTAGGCGTCCAGTCCAAAGGATGCGTCTGTTCACTGGTCGGAATGTTGAAAAGGCACCTACATCAGCAATTTCCATGCCAGTTACCACAAGCTGGCCGTAGAACTAATTCAGATGGCAGTCAGCATCACATTTCCCAAGATGTGTCAATCAAAGGTGATTCTTAAACACTCGGGAAACGCGAGCTGGTCCAAAAAAGCTCAGTCCATGCTGTACAATTCAAGGATTCAAGGAGTCAGTCCTAGATGCTCTAAGGCATTCCTACTGCACGCACTTGGCGAAATGATTCTGGAGCACAAAGCTGCCTCGAATTTCGGGAATGCTTCGTCTCACCATCACGGCTCAACTGCTCAGCAGCAATGGGGACCTTGGCAGAAATCATTCACACCCAAGCATTGACACATGCGGTGCGAAATGTCTGGGCTATGCAAGGCAAAGAAAGGATCGAAATAATGTCCAAGCCTACCCACCATCCACCCCCCACACACAGGCACACACCTCTGGACCCTGAGAGGGACTCAAGCCGGAGAAAACTCGAGGCGCTCGTGCGTGCGCAATCGCGTGAATGTGTGTGTGTGTGTGTTGTGTGTGTGTGCGTGGGTGTGTTTGTGCTGTGTGTGTGTGTGTGCGATGCCGTTCGTTCATTCGCTCATTCGCTCGTTGGTTGTTTGTGTGTTGGTGTGTTGGTGTATGTGTGTTTTGGGGCTCAGGAAGAGTTGCCGAAGTGCCTACTCAGGTCCAGACCTATCAGCGAGCTGGGCACACAGGCGCGTACACATATGGATCAGGCTGGGCCTCAGCAATGGATGTGGCTGTGGGTCACAAATGCGTACCCAAAATGGAACCCTGAGAAATGGAACCAAAGACTAAACCTGCGGTCCCCTGGTGGGTCTATTTTGACCCATACCCATGTCACAACTACGCGAACCGTGCAGCGGCACCGACTGGATGCGACAAGGCGCATAGTAGGGCTGCATGTGCTGCTCGTACCAACAAGGCTGGCTGGGCATTTGAAAACCACCGCACCTCATCGGTCGTGTTCAGGGCAAAAAGGGGCTCCCTGTTTTGAGACAAACCCGGTCACAACAAGTATCAAGCAATCATTAAGTGAGTGCCAAAGTAATGCGGCAAGTGTCATCGTCATCGGCGCCGATACTTCCTGACTTGCACGGCACTCAAAAAATGTGTCTCACAGCTGGAGAACAACCCATGGAGTAAGGAAAACCAACAAAAACTAAACATTCCTAAGAGGACACCAAACAGTTTTTAGTGTCCCTTATCACGAGACAAAACCCATTTGTGCACCACTCTCATGGTTCCCCTTCTGTTCTTTATCTGACAAACAGCCCGCAATCTGTTCAAACAAGTGACAAATCCCTCCACAATGAGACAATGGCTTGTCTCCACATGCGGGCCGAAATGTATGTATGGTTACACCCAATGAATTCCTTTGAACGCATCCAGAGTCCAGCTTCTGCAAAAAAATAAAAGCTTGCCACTTGACCCACGGCTCTGGCGCTCGGGCACCGAAATCCTCTGGGCGCTGCGCTGGAGGTGGAGGAACTGCGATGCGCAAGTTCTCGCCTGAAGCCAGTGCCATGGTCAATCCGCATCCGCTGGCCAGGCTTATGATCATGGGCTTGTCGCATCGGACACCAACCCCGAAAAGGGTCGCTCAAAAACAGACACACCCAAGGGGTCGATGACTATCTCGCATCAAGCAGCATCTGTCATGGCACACTTGGCCATGCAAAACTGGAAATCAACCCCTCTAGGTGGCGGGTATGCATCCAAAACCATGAACACAACAGTTCAGCCGATGACAGTGTTGCCCTGACTCAGAACGCAGGCACAACACGGCGAGCGCTTGATTCAGGCGCTCATGTCAGGGATCGAAAGGCACGCTTCAGAACCCGACACCGAGGCCCTGGCCCTTGATTTTGGCGAGCTGGTAGCCAGTGTTGGAGATCAACAGGACATCATAGCGTCCGGTGTCCTTGTCCAGGGACTGAACCTTCCCAGACAAGCCATTGAAGGCCTCGGACCGCAAATTTCCAGAGAGCCACATCTTTGGATTACCAAAAAGTAGAATGACACGAAGGAGTTAGGGAAGCCTGGACATGGGGCTCGGCATCCTCTTGGTTTCCCTTTGTAACAACCCAAACAAGGGGATACCAGAGAAAAGTACGCAAACACATGTGATTCGCCCGCTTGGTGCCTTCGCAAGATGCCAGGCACCAAATCGGTCAAGCTGGAGCCAAGTTGCCGGACATTTCGTGAGCCCCTCAACGACAACATCTGATCCCGGAGCGAAAATACCTGCAGCTTGCAAGGTGGCAAGAGAATCAAACGGGGAAACCAAAAGCAAAGGAAGGGTTTATGTTTAACCGACTCATAGCAAGCGTACCATCCAAAAAGGAGGGCTGAACGCAAACTCGAGGTGTTACACTTTTCGAAAAGATGCCTCGAGTTTTCCCCCAAAAAATATGGAAACCCCAAAGTAAGCACAGCTCACGATCTGGAGCCATGTGGTCTGACATGGTGTGCTGTGTTTCTGTTTGTTTTGTTTCCCCCCCTTGAAAACTATGTTTCTCATATTGGTCCAGTTGATTTGTGATTTGTCATGAAGAACTCAAGGATGTCCGTGTTCCTTGTGGTTTTGCCTGATTTCAAACAGATCGGCCCCAATGGTACATGCTTATTCAACATACAGTGTGTATATATATATATATATTCCTGGAAAAAAATAAAATTGGAAGAAAAACAAGGCACGCAGCAACCCCCCCAAACTCCTGGCCTCTAGGCGCTTCCTTTGCGGGCGGCGGAACGGTAACCTTGCATGGTGGGTTCTCCGCCACTGCACCTGAGCGAAAGGAAAGAGCTGCAGACAGGGGCGTGCCCCAAAACTGGGCAAAACATGGCGCTCAACACAGCATCACGTTATCCTCAACACAGACTCCAGTATTGGATCTTGTTTGCTGTGAAAATTGACGGCCCCATGACCATCGCAGATCAACTCAAACATCCCTCGCTGCCTCCAGCGTCTTCAACTTTCTTCTTGGCCAGGCCTGCGGAAACAACTTAGCGAGGAGTCCGCAAAACTGGCCGCAACAATTATTAGATGCTTGCAAAGCTGCAAGCGAAGGTATCTACATGCCATGCATACAAGTTCATATCTGCAATCTGCCTGTCATCTTCTGAACGACTTCCTCCTCCCAGCACTTTCCAAACATGCCATGGGGCATGGACTGAACCATACCTAGTCGGACAAGGGCAAAAACGCGCGCGGCTCATCGTGAAGCTCTCTGTCCAATTCACCAGGCGCAACCATGTTGCGTTGGTCAATGGGCACCTCATCCTCAACGTGGATGAAGGTGTTTCTGACTTGAATCAGCTCTGATACCAGAGAACCGACCTGGTCCAAAGCTGTCCCATTTTGCACCTAAGCGGCCAGCACTGCAGTCACATCAAAGAATGAAAGTAATGTGCGCATGCTTGTCCATGGTGATGTGTGTCTGTGTGTAAATGTGCGTGCCTGCGTGCGTGCGTGCCGTGCATGCATGGATGTGTATGTATGTATGTATGTATGTATGTATGTATGTATGTATGTATGTATGTATGTATGTATGTACGTATGTACGTATGTACGTATGTACGTATGTACGTATGTACGTATGTACGTATGTACGTATGTACGTATGCATGTATGCATGTATTTATCTATCTATCTATCTATCTATCTATGGTGTATGTATGTATGTATGTATGTATGTATGTATGTATGTATGTATGTATGTATGTATGTATGTATGTATGTATGTATGTATGTATGTATGTATACATGTATGTATGTATGTATGTATGTATGTATGTATGTATGCATGTGTGTGTGTTGGTTTGTTGGTTTGTTGGTTGGTTGGTTGGTTGTTTGTTTGCTTGCTTGCTTGTTTGCTTGCTTGCTTGCTTACTTGCTTGTTTGTTTATTTGTTTGTTTGTTTGTTTATGTATGTGTGTATGTATGTGTGTATGTGTGTATGCATGTATGCATGTGTGTATCTTTTCTATCTGTCTATCTGTGCATGTATGTATGCGTGTAGGTATCTATCTGTCTGTCTGTCTGTCTGTCTATCTATCTATCTGATGTATCTATGTATATTTGTGTTTATGTATCTATGCATTATGCATCTATATCTATCTATCTGTCTACCTATCTTTCTATCTATCTAACTAATCTATCATATCTATTATATCTATTATATCATATCATATCATATCATGTCATATCATATCAATCAATCAATCTATCTATCTATCTATCTATCTATCTCTCTATCTATCTATGTATCTATGTATCTATGTATCTATGTATCTATGTATCTATCTATGTATCTATCTATCTATCTATCTATCTATCTATCTATCTATCTATGTATCTATGTATCAATGTATCACTCCGTGCATGTATCTATGTATCATGTATCCAATCCATGTGTCCATGTATCTATGCATCTTTGTAACTATGCATCTATGCGTGCACTAACGGACAACCTAGGCTGACCCGGACCTGCCCAAAACGCATTGAAAGAATGAGGATAGGTCACCTGCACTCAAAAGAAAGCGGGCCTTGTTTCTTCCACGAAGCTCCGCAGCAGGCTGCAGTATGGGGGGCAAAGCACCCATTTTGGGGTGTCTTGAAATAGGGAACATTAGAAATCGTTGTCTTCTCTTTGGCTTCCCTTCAAGCCAACCCCAAAAAAGTTATCTTCCAGAAATTCGGGGTTTGCCATTTCGAGACGACCGCCATTCGAGTCCGGGCGCATCCTCAGATGCACTGGTGGATTTCTCCGAGCCGGTTCTCGTCAGGCCTGCGTTCATAAAAATTGGCTCCCTAAGATGGTAACGGCTTCCTTGTGACTTCTCTGCAAATACCAACTGAAAGGGGGTCCATCATGTTCTGTTGAGCACTTGTGACCGCCATTCTTTGACAAAGGTCCCCTATTGAATCTGAACGTCATAGCCACAAGCCAACAATGCAAAAGCGACCGGTGTTGGGCCAACCCTCTTGCTTAAACTTAAGACTTGCGAAACCAGCCAACCATTGGAAAATGTTTTTTGTTTTTTGTGAGATGTAGAGCAAGCAACAGAGCAAGAAAACAGTGATCCCCAGTTTCGGGCGGGAAAAAAAAAGCAAGAAAAAAGTGATTTTAGAGAAAACAGTGGGCACTAAGAAGGAAAGAATGAAGCAAACAAGAGACCAGAAATAGCAAGAAAATAGCAAGAAAATTGTGAAACAAAAAGCAAGAAAATTGTGATAAACCCTCGAAACCAGGAAATCTGCAAATCTGCAAATCACAGCGGGAGATCACTATTTTCTTGCTTTTTTGGAGTGGGAGATCACTATTTTCTTGCTTTTTTTCCAGGCGACGACCCTCGAAACCCGCAAATCTGCAAATCACAACGGGAGATCACTATTTTCTTGCTTTTTTGGAGGCGACGACCCTCGAAACCCGGAAATCTGCAAATCACAACGGGAGATCACTATTTTCTTGCTTTTTTGGAGTGGGAAATCACTATTTTCTTGCTTTTTTTGGCAGGCGACGACCCTCGAAACCCGGAAATCTGCAAATCACAACGGGAGATCACTATTTTCTTGTTTTTTTTGAATTCACTATTTTTTATTTTTTTTTCGCAGGCGACCGTCGCCTCCAAAAAAAGCAAGAAAATAGTGATCTCCCGTTGTGATTTGCAGACTTCCAGGTTTCGAGGGTCGTCGCCTCCAAAAAACGCAAGAAAATAGTGATTTCCGACTCCAAGAAAGCAAGAAAATAGTGATCTCCCGTTGTGATTTGCAGATTTCCGGGTTTAAAAAGCAAGAAAATAGTGATTTTCCACTCCAAAAAAGCAAGAAAATAGTGATCTCCCACTGTAATTTGCAGATTTCCGGGTTTCGAGGGTTGTCGCCTGCCAAAAAAAGCAAGAAAATAGTGATCTCCCATATAATCACTATTTGGATCCTGGCTATTTTGAGGTGCCAAAATCACTATTTGATGACCATCTGATCACTATGTTCTTGCTTTTTTTTGTCAACTGTTGCAAGTGGATCACTTGTTTCTTGCTTTTCAGTTTGCTCTTAATTTTCAGATTGCTATTTTCTTGCTCCAACCCTCACTCCCAAATCACTAAAAAAAAAAAATAGCCTCCCTCGACGGTTGGCTGGACGAAAACTCTTGAGCTTAAACAGTCAACCGCTTTTGTTCAAGCAACACCTCGCGGCGTTTCTTAGCAAATCAGGCCGAACACCTTCCACAAACACCCTTCAGGAGTGCAATTTAGGGAGGGTGGCCTCAAGAAGTTGTTTGTCGGGAAAAGAGTATGGATGTTTATGCAAAAATCGGGCCCCATCCCGCCAATGGGATTCCCAAGAATCCAAGTCAAGCGGGCCTTCTGAGGCAGCTCCACCTTCGAGCTGCTTGAAGAGGTGGAGCCGGCGCTCTTCGCCAAAGCCAAAGCTCTCGCACTTGAGTTCCTAAGAGAAGCTTCCCTCTGCTTGCTAGGGTTTCTCATTGGGTGCGGATGTATTTTGAGACTGTTTTTTTGGCACGTATTTTACACTAGCCCGTCAACATCCCCAGCATCGTTTTCTTTTCAACATCCGCCGCATGTCCCACTAACATCCCCAGCCTCACCAGCAAATCGTGGGTAACTAAATCTACAAACAAGTAGTGGGCGCAACTAAATCTCTGTTTATTTATTATCTTTAAAAAAAAAAAAAAAAAAAAAAAAAAAAACGGGGCGGTTGCCGGGGAGGTTGCAGGGGCGGTTGCCGGGGCGGTTGCCGGGGCGGTTGCCGGGGCGCCCGCCCCGCCCATGATGTTCGAACAAATGAGGATTCAAATAGGGGTGCAATTAAATCTTTTCAAAAAATCTAGGCAGCCCCCTCCATGATGTTCGAAGAAGTGGTGATTCGAATGGGGGTGCAATAAAATATTTGTAGAAAATCTTTAAAGTAGCGGGGGGGGGTTGGGTAGGGGGCGGCAGACCCCCCCCCCAATGATGCTCGAAGAAATGCGTCGGCCCCCCCGAACCTGGCTTTTGAACCCAAAGAAAAACCACTTGGGTGGAAAAACGAACGGATTCCCAATCGAACGGGAAATGTGTTTCTATCAGCTTCAGCTGAAGCTGAGTTCTTCACCGAAAAATTCGCTTGCATTCAAGACTCTGAATATTGCTCCGCCAACCTCCGTCTCCCGATAGAGACAGCGGGCGACGCCGACCGAACGTCAAGAGTCAAAAAGTCAAAAGAGTCAAAGGCGCATTCCCCCCCCCCCGCCAAAAAAAGGAAGAAGTGGTTCAAGAGGTGCGCTGTTTCAATCCTGACTACTTAGCTTGTGTGGTTGCAATGAGCAAACAAACACATTGTTTTGTGCAGCGCGTTCAGCTGTGCGCCAAAACGAAGGACTCGTTGTGGAACATGGACAAGGCATGTCACGCGCAAGCCTTTTTGGGTCTCAGGCCAACATAAATAGGAGTCCCTTGCCTGACACATGGGTGTTGATCAATGGGGTGACCATCAGGCAAACCACCAAAAAAGATGGCTTTCACCACATGGGGGAAGTTACCCATGGGTCATTTTACGGCCAAGAATATTGATCCAACGCCCCACATGCCAACATACTAGCAGGGAAAAACAGAAGCCCCTCGTCACCGGCGCTCGACTCGAGACCAACTCCCTCCCGGCCTCTTGGCCTCCTTGCGCTGCTCGGTGGTCATGGGCGGCAGGGCAAGTTCAGATTGGGTCTGATCCGCCAGGAAGTCCGCAAAGGCAGCTGCGATGTCGAAGTCGCCATCCTGAGACGGGAAGGCATATGTCCCGTGTTCCGTGCTGCCACCCACCCCCCGTACTGGCGCCCACCATATATGGCCATGGGTCAGAACTTCAGAACCCCGTACCCCAGGTGAACATCCCAATCCCCACTAAAATAGGCTAACATGGGTGGTGCACCTATACCAAAATGGTACCATGGGTTTTGAACCATGGCCATATAGCATCTGGTTGGAACAGCTGCCAACTCAATCAACATTGGAAAATCATCGTATATCAAGCGGTTGGAACAGCACGCAACTCAGCGTGTGTTGTGAAACCCTCGACTGACATCAAGTTGTTGGAACAGCAGACCACTGGACTTGGACATTGATGTTGATGTTCCTAAGCAACTGTTGGGAATCATTGGAAATACTAAATATACATATCATGTAAAGTTCTTGAAACAGCAGCAAAACACACAACACAAGCATTCCAAAGTGAGCTTGTTTTTCCTTGGGGAACATTGGACACATAGTTTCAAACATGTGAACAAAAACAGCCCCTGCCCCGAACCTGTAAACATGGGTTTTAGTTCCACATTCCAAGTCACACGGCGTTCAGCTGCTTGAGACATGGCCATTGCGGTAGCCCGGATGCCGTTCGCTGGAACTCCCTTGAGCGGAGAAATAAAAAATACACCAGCATAGACCCCAAATAGCGAAAAACACGCCAACGATTGCGCACCAGCGCCTCCAACAGCACCTCCGAAGAGCACCCCAAACAGCACCCGGCCTTCAATCTCGCAAAAATGCGACCGCGCCGACACTATCACCTCCGACAACACCCCAAACAGCATCCCAAACTGCATTCCCTGCCGTCAGACGAGCTGGTGCTAGGAGGCGTGCAGCTTGGGGAGCTGGTGTAGGTGCTGTTTTGGGGTTCTGTTTGGTGCTAGCGGGCACGCAGGTGACGGTACGGGCGCATGTTTGCAAGATTGACGGGCGGGTGCTAGGGGGCATGCAGTTTGAGGGTCCTGGTGTATGTGGGGATTGCTGTTGGGGGTGCTGCGTGAGGTGCTGGCGACGGTACGGGCGCATTTTCGCGTTGGGGTGCTGTTCGGAGTGACGGTTTTTGCGAGATTGACGGCCGGGCATGCAGTTTGGGATGCTGAAAGTGACTGCGCGGTCGCAATCACTTTCCCTCTGTATTAGAAGTTAGAATCCCTATAGCTTTCAGCTATCTGGGGAAAGAAATCCGCCAGGAGCAACCCGACCGGTGAAACAGCTAGAAGTGATCCTCTGATTGGCCCCAGGTATCCCATCAGGGACCAACGCACTCGTTGTGGCGCCACAAATGGAGGCAATGAATCCCCAAAGACCTTTTGTCTGAGCATGGCACCAACGCAGTGGGTGTCACACTCGAGACACGGTTGATCTCTTCCAGGACGTGGTACGCCAATGCCTTCAAGCGTCAGAAGTAGTAGGCTTGGCCCTTTTTTTAAGATGTCGAAAGAGATCCACAGTCCCAGTCCCATACTTTTCACCCAACCACAAACGCACATAATGTGGCTGTGGCTCAAAAAACCGAACCAAAATGGAACCCTGGTAAGTGGAAACATGGACCAAAACCTGCGCAACCCCTCCTGTCGGTGACTGCGCAAGCACCGCTCAACCGCACCCATGTGGTCAGAGCGCCTTCAAGAGAACACCCTTCTCAGTCGCAGATTTCTGAGGATCGAAGTTTGCTCTATGACCCGCTGCTTGTTGAAGGGACACATAGTTCTCAATGAAACCTCGCAAGGCGCGTCCAGCATGGACGCCACCGACAAGTGCCTCCTCGCAAAGCCATGCATGTTGCAACCGAGAGTCTTCGAGCACTAAATCCAGGAGCGAAGCGCACATGGATGTTTCCTTAAGCATTCAAGCGCTGGCATCTACATCCAACCCGTGTGCAATCGGTTCCCTCCATGGACCTCCCACGGGATCCACTGTGACATCCCCAAAACCAAGCTGTTGAATGGTGAACATGACCGGGGAAAGCAATTGGGAGAAACTCCCCAGCAGTGTGTGGTTCCTTGTGAGAATATGTTGGAAGGAAACCTGGAAGACAGTAGTCATCATTGGTGGTCCCTACTTGGGGCAGTGCTTCTTGAGGTTGCCCTTTTCACGGTCGTTCAAAAGGAACCAAATTCCCGAAAAATGCAAAAAAGACGAGTCATGACATGATTAAAAGCTGTTCCTTTCCCGAAAGCATCTACAGCAAGGAATCATACAGGCAGATATGCTCATCAATTCTGTGTGGGGTTGACCCTACGTTTGATCCTGGCTCATGTTCAAATAGCCAACCCACGAGTCTCAGAAACGCACCTCATTTGATGTGGGGCCAAGCCAAGACATCGTTCATAACGATCCCATACTTGGATGGTGCTTTTCAAAACACCATCCCATCTGAGCGCCTAAAACCCATGTACCATAAAGGTTGCTACCCCCTTCAACACCAAATGAAAGTAGCCTAGAGCTTCCAAGCGGCCATAGCGCGACCGGGGCATGGCGAGTAGATGCTTCCCCTGGCCCAGCACGCCCATGAGGCTCTCCTTCGTGGACCCTTTGGTGGACATCATGTAAGTGGAGATTCTTGGGGGGGGGAGGGGGCAAGAGGGGGCAAGAGGGGGCAAGAGGGGGCAAGAGGGGGGGGGATCTGTTTAGTTATGCTTTGAACCACCAACGAAAGAGGGATTCCCTGACTGCACACTCCCTTCTGGGGCGAAACAATCAACAGGTTCAACCGTCAAACCACGGGCTCCTTGCGCTTGGCATTCCCAAGCAGCTCCCTCACGTAGCTCTCTGTCTCCATCACCTGTGCTGAACCAGCTCCGGCTTTTTGCGGGTAGCCATCTTTTGGTTGGTCTTGAAGGGAAACCAAAAGGAAGCCCACCTGCTCACATGGCTGGTTGAGAAAATGAGGGACTCTTTTGGATAGCCCTGGCGGGACACCACACGTCACCAAGATCCCCATGCGACTTTCCAGCTTGTATTCACGCGAGGGGTGCTAGTGCTACAAGCTTGGGTGGCATACAAGCATCCATACCTACCAAAACATACATCGGTGCTTTGTGTTCGGCCATTGCGCCCCATCGTAGTAGATGGAGACAGGCACCACATACGCATCCTCCACATGGCCAGCAAGGATTGGATCGACCACCATGCCGAGCAAGCCAATCTTTGGCTGCAACCTCGCGTCCGCGTTAAGCTGGGTTTGTGCAAGGGTAATTACAGGCAAACCACAACTTTCCCAAAAGCATCGCAAAGGGTTCTTCCGCAAAGTACACGGGTTTCTGAGAACTTGCATATAGAAGTTGCACAGAGAAGTTCTTACAGACAACCTGCGCAAAGAACTTGCGCAAGAAAGAGGAATTACGCATAGACGAGAGGATGCGCACAAAACTTGCGCAGAAAACTTGCGCAGAAAACATGCGCAGAGAATTTGCAGAGCCAACGTTCAACGACAGAAAACTTGTCAAGGGAACCGTGCGTCTAAATTAAAGTCTTTCTTTTTTGGCGGGGGGGCCAGGGTTGACGTCGTGGATCGGGAATGCGACCCTCTCTGCGCGTGGTCGATATGCATTCGGTTGCTGTCTTTTTGCGCTCCCAGCGCAACCCTCTTTGCAAAGACGGCGCCACCCTCTGCAAGGTCAACCTGTGAAGAACTGTGACACAAACTGCGGACTGTGGCTACGTTTTGCGATTCTCGTGGCGCGCGTGTGAGCAGACGCGGACGTGTTGAAGTTCGGAGAACGACTGCGCGCCCGCGCGGGGTCTTGGTCTGCCCCTCGAACATCACCAGCTCGAAATCGCAACTTTTCAGCACAAAGTAGCCCGAGGCAGACCGGCTTGCACCAAAATGCTGACTTGCATTGAGGACTTGTGTAAACAAACTTGCACAAAAAAACTTGCATCGAGAACTTGCAAAAACAAAACTTGCACAGAGAAGACTTCACCGAGAACTTCTAGAGACAAAAACTTGCGCCGGGAAACTTTCATGGAGACCTGGCACAAAGAAACTTGCATGCACATCTTGCGCAGAAAAGCTTGCGCGCAAAAACCTGCTCAGGGTTGCGTAGGCAGAACTTGCACAAAGAACATGGCACAAAGGAGAACTGTGAGGATGACCGTGTTCATTCACATGCTTCTACTTCTGCAAAACAAAAAGCTGTGTCAAAACGAAGCACAACCTCGTGGAGATGCTTTGCAACAGGTCAACTATCAGTCTAAAGTTAATCCCCCATTCTTTTCCCCGAGCGTTCATCCGAAGAAACGACCCAAATTCGCCGCTAGCCGATTCACATTCTTCTGTGAAAACACGGATCCCTGGAACGCATCGAGTACAGTGTGTCAAAATGAGGTGACCCCCATGCTCACTGTCCTTTTGCTTTTACCAGAAAAAACACTCGGAATACCAAACCAACTCACTCGGAAGTCGGAAGGAGTGCCCACAATTTGACTCAGCAGGCCAGGAAGCAACTTGCCACTTCGGCTGCGGCCGCCCTCCGAGAAGAACTTCACATTGGCCCCGCGCAGCAGGAGCCCCTCCATGTACCTGCGCTTGGGGTGTTTAAGAGGAGGATCCCTGGAACCGGGGGGGGGGCCTAAAAAAAATTGTGTTTTTGGTTTCCCTTAGGGTGTGCCTCAAAGGAACACGCTACGCCTCCCTGCGGCTTTGGCGATTCAGCGGCACGCTGCAACCACTGCTGTATACAGCTCACTGTCTTTGCCGCTGAAGCTCCTGTGCGCGACGAAGCATACCAAGCCGAGTATGAATTTTGAAGGGACATTTTGGGTGGATATCATATGGAAACTCATGTTCAACCTGAGGGGTTCGCTTTGCAAAACGTAGCCATCTGAGAGTCATTGCCCTGGCTTCCTTGGCTAGCAAAAAAGGAGGCATAAACATGGGAGAAGCTTCTCAGGGTCAGTTAAGAAGGGGTATGTAAAAGGGAATGAAAGAATGCAGTAGCTTCTGCAATGTTCAACATTTGAGTTGAGTCCTGCGGATATAGAAGGCACCATTGCGGCCTAAGTGAACAGCAAGGATTGCTGATTCGAGTTTGACACCAAACTGAGGACGGCTCGTAGCAACCTTGGAAAACATGTTTGGTTACTAAGACTCGTGTACTCAAAATTTCAAAACTCAAACCGAAAGAATTCGATATCACCGGTCAGCGATCTACAAGCAGCGAAACCTGCCAACGAAGGGAAGGTTCAGGTTCTCCCCCGCCGCGATCGCAGGAGCACCGAGGCCCAGGTTCCACAGCGCGAACCTCGGAGAACTCGGGCCGATCTTTTCGAGAAATTCGTGGCGAGAAAGACCAAAACCCAGCAGGGATCCGGATGCATTCTACACCTGAACATGGCCTTGTAAATGGTAGTTTCAACCTTTATTTTGGTGGAAAATGCAACATTTTTCAAATGGGCAAAATGTATCTTTTAAGGAGCCCTGCCCAGGGTTCCACTTTTTGACTACCCCAGGGTAGACTTAAACCCAGCGGTGGTTCATTCCCCCGCAAAGGAGAACCCCTGGGTTTGAGTCTATCTAGGGTAGTCAAAAAGTGGAAACATACCAAAACCTGTTTCCAACATAGGCCAAAACTCTGCAGCACGAGGTAGTCAATGTGGCTCTTGTGACCTCATTTCCCAGGGTTGAATGGACAGTCACCATATCACCAAGCACCTACAGCAGTGATTTCAGCCTGCCAGAAAGAAATATCTTGCGATGGATTCCGCCTGCAAGCCCAATGAATCTACAAAGAAAGCCTTGATCGACAGCTGCCGTATTGAAGTGAAATTGCTTCACAACTCAGGGGGAATACACTCCCCAGCCTATCAATGCCCCGGGTCGTCTTTCATCAACATTGCGCTGATCCGAGCAGCTAGGTAAGTACACGATGCTGCGCCCTTCCGCTCGAGCGCGCATACTCAAGTTGGCCAAAGCGTTCAGCTGCTCTCGCTCGAAGATCAACTCGGCTCCAAAGAATCCCCAATCCTCCCTCTTGCCTGGCTGCATGACTGCATACTTCCTAATTGGCCGAACTAAACCCCTCGTCTGCCAGCACCAGTTGGCCTACTGCCGCGTCTAAGCACAGGACACCAGAGTAGAGCCTCTGAAACATAAAACGCGCCAGTGCCGAGGTAAAGTGTGTAGTCCTGCACAAATCGGTGGTAGATTCAAACACCACCTTTTTGTTTTGGTGAGTTTCCTTCTTGTGATGTTTGGGAAGAACAACTGGCAAATCGGCTGCCACCAGTCACTTGGTGCCGTGATCAAGCTCTTATGTTCAGCAACAATTTGATGGATGTGAGTGCTGATGGTACCCCCCCTGCCCACTTTAGTTGGGTAAATGGGTGGTTAACGCGGAACACATTTTGCGGGCGAGCAGCTCCTGTGTGCGGAGCCCCTGCCTGTGGTTTAGCCTCCATACTTAAAGGGGCGATCGGGCACCTAGTAAGTGGTTAGTAAGCCTGGTTATAACCCACTGATCGGAGGCTTATAACCATGGCCTTTGTGGCATATTTCACCCGGCTTACAAACCACTTACCTGACGTACCCGCGTACCCTTCCTCGACTCCACCAGGGCGGCGAGCTCATTCGCCAGGGTCGTGGCCTGCTGCCGCACTGCGGCGGCAGCCCGCTGGCCGCCTCGAGAAAGCGGCCACGAGCCAACCAGCGGCCACGAGCCAACCAGCGCTTCCAGGGGGGAAACAACCAAGAAAGGCAACGAACCAACCAGCACTTCCACTTCCAGAGGGGTAAATGATTAAACAAGGTAAATATCCCGATAAAACCTGGTGAATTCAGAACGCGTTCCCCCCCCAAAAGCGCAGGAAGGGGACGTATGTCAACCCACCATTTTGAGGGTGTTGCGACCACGCGCTGATCTAGCCGTTCTCCGGATTTGCCTTGGGCAGCAGCGGCATCGCAAAGCTTCTTGATACTTGGGTGGTCGACAATGTCCTGCACAGCAAGTAGTCGTCAAATCATCAGTGTCATGCAGTTTGTCCAGCTGTCTGCGTCAACTTGCCATGAATTGACAAACGCATAAGAAGTTAAAGGGCAATTAAAGCCTGCAACGAATTCCAGCCACCAGCGGCTTTCAATCCCGCACCCTCACTCACACTAAGGTCCTTCCTTGCGGCAGCCCAATCTATCTGGAAGACGGGATCCTCACTCCTGCGCTATGTCCGAAAACTATCTCCCTGACATCTAACCAAGCATAACTCAGCACAGCCTGTGCGAAGCAGACTAACCCTAAACATGCCCTGATCAAAACCAGAGAAACGACATGCTCTGTCCCACCGCGCACGCCCGCTTCTTGCCAGAATGCTTCCACTTCTGCCTGGAGCTGCTCCGGTGCGACGCACACACCAAGAAACGCCGCCTGGTCGAGCAGGTTGAGGTACCGATCACTGGACACCTACGCGGCACAATGAGACAAGAATCACACTGTTCCGACATGCAATTTGTAAAGAAGTTGCGTTGCGCTATGCCAACGGAGTATGTGTTCGGAGCCTCCGGGATCTCGTGATCCAAGCCTGACGCAAATCCAACCCATGCAATGTGTTGTCATGTCACCATTGTCAACATTGAAGTTCCTGGTGTCGCACGCGGCCTTGTCCGCTGCCAGCCGCAACCATCCGAAAATATGCAAAATCAAAATGTACATAATCTGGTCATTTCTTCAACAACTGGCCTGCCCATCAGCATGATGCTGAGTTCGAACTGCGAGAGTTGTGTGTTTGCCTACAAGGAACATTGCAATATGCAGGAAATGCACAACAACGACACGCTATCTTGAGCCAATGGAAGTCATGTTCTCAAACAGGCCGCCTTAAACCACGAATGATTCAACGTCAAACCACTCAGTCGAAAGCTATTTGGAACGCACAAGGAAGTCCCGTGGTCAATGACGAAGTAATCGGTCAAGGAAACAACAGGCTCAAATATCAACCAAACCAACACTTGCCTCCCAGGCGAATGATGGTTTTTTGCGCGACACCCTGCTCCACTTTCAGCCGTCTTTCAAGCAAAGCCGCAGTTTTCCCACACTTCTCCACGGTTTACTCAACCACGCCCTTGATGTGGCATGCCTTTTCCATCAGCCGCGCAACTTGCGCGTTACCCGACAACGTAAACGTCAACTCTGATATTCACCCCTCTTCACTGACCTGCAAAACCCTGAAATACTCCACTTCAACGCGGGTTTCGTAGGCCCTGGCAAGGTTGGTTGAGGCGCAAAATGCTGTTGCGCGCTGCAATGTTTTCTTTACGGGCGTGGCTGACATCGAAGCGCGGCTTCTGCAAGTACTATTGGAGCTCACTGCGCAAAGATAGACATTCTGTCAACCCGTGACGAACATCAATGCAAACTTCCTTCGACCAAAATGCCTTCGGCCACTTTGCAACACTTTGGAAAGCAAAGCATTGCCTGCGGATGCCGTGAAATTGCCTGCCGACGGCGAACAAAAGTAGTCGAAGAGGGCTACCCGACAAGGAGAACAGCCAAGTCGTTTGACTCCTTCCGTTGTGGTGACTCGTGGATTTTTTTTGGCTCCGGCCGTCAGGTAGCCCGCCTGTCCAAATGAATCGGGTGCCCTCTCCGCGGGTCCTTGAGCCGAGCCGTGAGGCACGTGCCGCACAGGGCACGGATGGGAGGGGAAGGAGCTCTGACTGAGTTTCGATGTTAGCAGGTTGGCGCTCAGACGCAGCTGGGTATGCCAAACCTGCGGGAGAGCCAAGAACTGAAACTCATGCTTGCGGAGGAACGTCTGGCCCAAGTCCACAGCGCCGCGATTTGGTCAAGAAAGGACTCCAGAGAGCGCGCGCGAGCTCCTGTGCGGAAGCAAACAGAGATGCGTGAGGGGCAGGCTGGACAACAGGTCACGCTGGTGGTGTGATGCGCACCTCAGCGGCGTCTTTGCTCATCTACGAAGTGAGGAAGGGACATCGAACACTTGTGCTCCATCAAGCGGAGGTGCACAGACGCAAGACACGCACGATCCAACACAAAACACCGGGACATTAGGCTCAACATCCGGAGTGACCGCAAGTCGTCAGTCGCCAGCGAAAAGACACCCTCGCGCCTACTCGGCGCACTCAGTGCGTACTCGGTGCACTGGGTGCGTGCTCGGTCACTCGGTGCGTACTCGGCGCGAACTCCGTGTGTACTCGCGGCAACCTCGGCGCAATCGCTGCGCTCTCCGTTTATGGGTGCCAGAATCACGGGGCTTAGATTTGAAAGGTTTTCCATTCCTTTGTCTTCTTTCGGCATGTGGGAAAACACAGCCTTTGCGCTGTGCTGTGTACCTGGCCTTTTGCCCTGTGTTCACTGGACCTTGGGCTAATTGGGAATTTGTTTGCCTGGCACTTGTCCAAAGTTTCTTTTGCACCATGGACTTTCTGCTTGTCAACCGGCGATTATGCTTCAGGCGGCTTGGGGATTTTTTTGGCTGTGCAACATTTTGGTTTGCATGCTTTTTGGCATTTGCTTACGTTTATTCAGTTGTATTCTATTTTTGAGTCAGTGGTGTCTGAGAGACACCCTGGAGCGTTTCGTTGTTGGACGCGGAAGACCGTGCTCAAGGCAATGCGGCACATGCAATCACAGCAGTGTTTCGCAATGTTGCGCTTGAATTGTACTATTGCCAAATGCATCATGCACGGAACACCCTTTGTTCTTAACAATTGACGAGAAGACCCCAAAAGGCCAACAAAGTTGGCACGAAATTCCATCGCAATTCCAGAAAAACTCCTCGAAATCCTTGAAATTCGTCAAAAGCAAACCCATCAACGATAATTTGACATAATGCGGGACAATTTGATACAATTTCGAGATAAGGTGAGAGAGATAACAAAGCTCTCTCTTTAGAAGCTATTCCCGAAACGGGTTTTATTGCACCTGGGAGGGTTCTGACACTTGTCCGTCCAGGAAACGACCTCGCCCTGCGAGAGATTCGAAATCTAAAATGCTGCGTGCAGGCTTGTGGCTGCAACATAACAACCCCTAGATATGCTTGCAATTTGCCTCCAAGTTGCATTTCAGCAAGCCGAGCTTTGCAGGGCTAAGAAACCAGAAAAAAGGGGTCCCACAAAAAAGGGGGACCGAAAAAAGGGAAGGGTTTCCTTTGGCAAACCTCAACCTTGCTGAAATGCAACTTGCATATCTAGGGGTCGTTATGTTGCAGCCATCGTTTCCTGGACGGACGGGTGTCAGAACCCTCCCACTCTCTCTTTAGAGGGGGTTCTGCCGTGCGCTTCCCAAATTGGTCTGTTCGCCAGCAGCGGCTGCAGCGTGGCCAGGTGAGCGTCGACGGCTACACCCTGACCTTGGCAGTGAACCCCTGGAACATCGTATGCACCTACAGCCTGACACCCGGCCGGGAGCTCCTCTTCGCCTGCCGGCGCACGGCCTCCAACTTTGTGGTGTACATGTCCGAGGCCGACAACGTCTACGACCCCCTGTACGGCAGCTTTGTGGGGGATCAGAGCACCTGGAGCACGGCCAAGATGTACTTCACCGTCCTCAAACAAGATTGCAAAGCTGCACTTCGGGGCGCACTTCCAGGCCCTGCTGCTCAAGCACGAGTTTCTCGACGGTGGGGCCGACGACGTCACGCTGGCCACCCTGGGTGAGGTGCTGTTGGAGCCCACCCTGACCACGCTGGGCAACGTCCTGGTGCGCTACAACAGCCAGAGCTCCGTGTGGCCTCTGCGAGCTTCACGGTGGGCAGCTTCGAGCTGGAGGGCTACGCCATGACCCTGAGCGCCTTAGCCTGGAACATCGTGCGCACCTACATTCTGACGCCCGGGAGGCGCTACTCCTTCGGCTGCCGGCGCCGGCTGGGCACGGCCTCCAACCTGGTGATGTACGTCAGCGCGGCCGACAACGACTACGTGGGCGTCACCGGCACCTTCCTCGGCACGGCCGCGCAGGGAGTGTGGAGCACGCCGCGCATGGACTTCTCGGGCCCGCCGGGCGGAGTCGCAAAGCTGCACTTCGGCGCCTTCGGCGGGTCGATCCCCGGCCTAGTGCAGCAGTCGGCGGGCACGCTAGACCTGTACAGCCTGCAGATCAGGGCCACTGCCTTCGAGGGAGAGTTGGTCTCCGTGACGGACCTGCTGGCCGACTCGCTGGCCCTCACGGGCTCGGCCACGCTGGACGGGCGGACGGGCTCACCGCGCAGGGCAACGTGGGCTGCGACCAGCTGCTGTGCAACGACGTGAACTGCACGGACGTGTTCACGACGGGCGTAGACGCCTCGGGCGCGATCTCCTGCGCAGTGATCACGGCCACTGGCACCATCGCCGGAGCCACGCTGACGTCCACCGGCGCCGTCTCGGGCAGCTCGCTGAGCATCACGGGAGCGGCCCACCGGGATAACCGGCAGCACCCTCACCATCAACAACACAGCCAACGCGGGGAACTTCACCACGGTCGGGGACGTGTCCACGGGCACCCTGACTGCCTCCGGCGCAGCGACCGCGGCAAGCTTCGCAGCCACTTGGGGCACTGAGCGGCGCTACGCTGACGATCACCGGGGCGGCCTCCACGGGCCCGCTGGACTGCGAGAGCCTGGACTGCACCTTCACGGCCCGAGCGGCGGCGTGTCGACGGGCAGCGTGGTGTGCGGCGACGTGACGAGCTCGGGCACGGTCTCCGCCCCGCAATTGTTTGCGTCCAACACGCTCACCGTGACCAACACCTCCGACTTCGCGGACGACCTCACTTTGACGAAGAACTGGGCGGCTGGAGCAAGGTGCAGATTTCCAAAAACAGCGCGGCATCCAACAGCGGCCCGGAGCTGCGGCTGCTGGGCAACCAGAGCGCGCGGGTCTTCCTGGAGCGGGACGGCGGGGCGCACCAGTGCGAGCTCATCATGATCAACGACGAGGCGCTGGTCCAGACGAAGAGCCTCTCGACGCAGCTGTCCCTCACCACAAACGAGAGGAACCCCGGCTGCCTGGTGATCGCCGGCAACACGGGCAACGTGGTCTGCAATGTTGGACAACCGGGTCAAGACGGAGAATGGCGGAGGCTGATGTGGGGGAGCCGCTGCAGCTCTTCGACTCCGTGGAGGCCAAGGGACCTGAGGCTGGGCTTCGCCTCGGACGACTTCGCAGGAACAAAGTGGAAGAACCTGACGGGAACTGCCCGGTGGAGCGACGGCACCGAGATGGTCACGCTCGACTACTCGCACCTCACCAGCGTGCTCTGGGGGGTGTGCAAGGGCTTCCAGGCCAGGCTGGACGCGGTGGAAGCCTGGCAGGCCCAGCGGGGGCTGAAGAACAAGTAAACATGGAGGCGCTGAGGGATCTTGCCGACGACTTCAACGTGCGGCCCGTAAGCTGTGTCGCCTTGCGAGGCAGCGAGACCTCGATGTGACGCAGGCCATGGCCTTCAAGGCGCTCAAGGCCGACGTGGGCCGGCAGGCGCAGGCGCCCCGGCCACGGGCGCTGGGGAAGTCGGCTGCGGAGGGGCCGAACGACCGGCTGCAGGCGGACCTCATCGACTTCAGCCAGAACACGCGGGGGAAGACGAAGTACCATGGACGTCTTCACCCGGGAGGCTGCTGTGGAGCCTCTACAGAACAAGAACGCCGAGACGGTCGGCCAGGCCACCAAGCATGCCACGCAGGAGCTGGTGGGGGACGACAAGAACTTCGTGGTCACGACCGACCTGGGCAACGAGTTCGCCACGCTGGACCGGGGGCTGCCTGCGGAGGCCGTGCACCGCACGAAGCGCCCCGAGGATCGCAACGCCACGGGGCATCCAGACGCTGAAGAAGGACCTGGCTACAAGGGTGGCCCGCAGAGGCGGCCGGTGGAGCGACCACTTCAAGCAGGCCGCGTCGGCCTACAACGCGCGCCCCCGCGAGACGGTATACGGCGCGCCCGAGGACGTGGAGAAGCAGCCGGCCACCGAGTTCCGGCTGCTGCAGGACAACGCCGACAAATTTCAGCACAACAAGGACCTCACGGACCGGCGCGTCAAGGCAGTCGAGGATGCGGGGGCTGTCCGAGCACCAACGAATGCGGCGAGGAGCTTCAACCCACAGTACGGCAATGCGCAGCAGCTGCGGGCCGTGGACTCCATGACCGTCCGGAGCACCGAAGGCCGGGAGACCCTGCTGAAGCTGGCGCTGCCGGCGCCCCAGGGCAGCGACTGACGAGGCGGGGCAGACCGGCTGCGGTGAGGCAGCGGGACGACTTCCTGGGGCCCAGGCGGCCCAGAAGCGATTCGGGCCGCTGACCTTCTTGAGCAGACTTGACGGAAGCAACATGCCTTAGCTTGTGGAGAGAAGTTTTAGCCCAAACACGATTTTGCGAATCTCGACCTTAGAGCGATCCCTGGACCCCGCCCAAAACGGCCATTCAGTTTGTGGATGCAAGCCTGACACCCATGGAACATGTGAAGCCTCTTGTGACCTTAAGTCCGCCCTGCTCCCACCTGCTAGCGCGATTTTTTTACACTCACAAAAGTTTCAGCACGTCCAGCTGCGCAATGATAGTCTCGCAACTCATGAGAGAGTATTTCTTCTCCTCCTGACGTCTGGCCCATGTCTCGTTTGTAAAGGACTGCCAGCCTTCAGACTCACTGCAAATCTGCAGCAACACATTTTGCATGTCCTCAAAGTCGTCCTTCTTTGCCTTGTCCTGCAACTTCAGGCCGCCTGCATCCTTTTTCTTTCCATAACGACATTGCGCAGCAATGAACTCGAGCTTACCAGTTGCCTTGCATCTCACGGGGATCAAAAGGTCGTGGTGAGCCGTTGCAAAATTCCGGTTGGACTTGATGGCCTTCCCAACGTCACTCATGACAGTTGCTTCATTGCCTTGGCCGCTTGGATATTCCACACCATCACTCCAGCAAACTTCGAAAGGCTCCAAAACAGCTCGCAAATGTGGATCCTCCGTAGGGTAGATCTTCAAAAAAGGGACCCAGGTGACTTCAGCACTCAGGTTTCTTGCTATGCAGTGAAGGCGGAACCGCGCTGCCAGGGAATTTGCAACCAGCTCTTCCCACTTCTCCCCCCTTTCAGTGGCACCCCTTGTTGGGCTGTTGAGCAACTGCAAGGAATCTGGCAGGAGCCCCTCCAGGTCAATGTTCAGCTCTTTCAAATCGCTTCGGATGGCGTCTTTGATATTGGTATCCTCACACCACCACAGCCGTGGAACCAGTACGGACTTGTTGTTTGGAAATGCTGCTCCGGCCCTGAAGATGTCTGACCACCTCACTGAGGTTCCGGGCACAAGCTGGTGGCCTTCTGCAGGCCATCGAACCGCCGAGCAAAGAACCAACGCCAAAGCCACTTCTGGCTGATTGAAGTAGGGGGCTGCATCCGCATACGAGCTTCTGAACTCCTGCGACATGGCATTGAGTGCAACCTGAGCAGTTGATGCCAACTCACCCCAGGTCTGGAAAGCCGCCTCCAGAAGCCGGGGTACCCCCGCCGAGAAGAGGTGAATGTTGTCGAATTCCTTCTTCTTGTATTGCAAGCCTCCCCACTCTGCCATGGCCCGTCTGGCGGCTTGCAGTGACAACGGCGCCAGAGCCGGTATTTCCTGGACCTTAAGCGAGGTGTACTCCTCCGACGGCCTATCAATCAAGATATTCACCGTGCCTGCCGAAAACATGCCCATCTTCTGCGGAAATTCGCCAAGTATTTCGGTGAAAGCTGATTTCTGTCCACCATGGTGGCTCAGTCCCTCGACCTGTCTGTTCACAAGCAGCTCTGCCTGATCGAGGAACACCAAGCAAGCGCAGTCTGGTGTCGCATTGAAGGCTGCAGACGTCACCGAAAGCCACTGCTCGAAAACAGCTTCCTTGGTTTTGCAACGCAAGCGAACCCAAGCCTCAAAGCTGTCGACAGCTGGCAGTGATTGGCTGAGCCTCGATGATTCCAATGTGATGACCAAATCGCTGAACGTCCTCCTCTGGAAACCAATCGGTGGCCCTTGGCTCACCTCCACAGAGTAGCCATCGAAGATGCGGCAAAGGTGCCACAAAATGATCGCAGAAGCCAGCAAATCAGGATCTTTGCGCAACAGTGCTGATGGAATCCTTACCGCATCAAAAACCAAGAGCCGCCCACATCCTCGGCTTTCTGCGAAGTTCGGGACATTCAAAGCCAGGTGTCGGATAAGCGATGTCTTGCCGGTGCCCCTTGGGCTCGACAAGGCCAAGACCGTCGGCTTGTTGGTCCCTTTCCTTTGGATCTTTTCTAGTTGCTTCAAAACACTCTCAACAACCGCCTCCCTTTCCAGAAACGGCCTCTCATCCTTGTTGTTGATTCGGCTGTTCAAAAAGCGGTCTTCGAAGTCCAAGAGATCTGTGGCGCTAAAACGAGGGAGCTCAACCTGCGCGGGAGGTGCATGAGGGAATGCTGGGAAGGACAAACAATCACAACAAACCAAACACGCATCGGCAATTGGTGAGAAAATCGATCGCTTGCATTGCAGGTTCCTTCCCACTGGTCCATGTTTTTGCAAAACGCTAACCATTCACAACAGATCACAAAGAAGCATGGGTACTTAGTGCGAAAGCCGAGCACTAGGAAAGCAAGGAACACAAGGGTACCAAAACCGAAACAAAACCAAATTTTCCAGCAGAACACTGCCCATGAGAGTGGCGTCAAATATGTTCAGGCTCTGTGGATGTGATCAGGGCAGCCCCACTGAAAGCATTTCCGCGGGGGAAATCAAAACCACACAAAAAGCCAAACAGCACGTCTCAACGTCAGCCGGGAAATACATTGTGCACACTTTAGCAATCTCCTCCACGCTCGTGCTGTCGGAACAAAATTTCAGCTTCGGATTGCATTGTCTCTGCAGCAGCAACGACCATGGCAGAAGGGTAGGTCTTGCTCTTCAAAAGGCAGGCGACTGGAACAGCAGGCTCTTCAATATTTACGGGTTCCCCCTCGACTGTTTGATAGTTTTGCGCTAAACACTCACACCAAATCAGGCAGATATGAACAGGTACGGAGAAAAATGAACAACAGAACGGGATGGAATGGCAGCAAAACGGGCAAAACATGGGCAAGAACACCGCCAGGGAGATCAAAGAGAACATTCATAGAATGCACTTGTGCCTGCAGCAGCAAGGTGCAAAGACATCAGAGTTTGCCCTCCCTCTCCCCGGCAGACGGGCAGGTCTTGCTCTTTCAAAAGCAGGCTGGGGGCAAGCACAAAATCACTCACAACGATCAACGGCACGTCTCAATCAATGTCGACCAGCAGGAATGACCGACCTCCAACAAGGAAAGGCAACCATCCGTTCATGCAGGCTCCATACCGAGCCTGCCAACGACACGAACCGCCGCAATCTGCAAAAATGCTATCTTGGGATTTTCTCATTCTGTGGATGTTGATCAGGGCAGCCCCATTGAAAGCATTTGCGGGCCGCGGGGGGAATTCCTCAAATTCGCACGCAACGACCAATGTCTCAGAACAAAGTCAAGAGCAAACGATTTTCCAGCCGTGCCTGGGGCTCCTTCAGCAGCTGGATCCTCTCAGCCAGAATTTCCGCGGGGCCGCCAGGGATGTTGTACGGCGCTGCCATCATCTTCTCCACTGTGAGCCGCAGCAAAGCCTTGCCGGTTACCTCGTTCTCGCTGAGAATCTTCAGCACTCGGCCAATGCCTTTCATGGTGTTTTCCGCAGGGCCTTTGAGACCACCAGCCGCCAGCACAGCCTTGGCCCAGGTGAGAACCTCCTCCTCGCCAAAGGACGCCACCTCCTCGCAGCTCTTGGCGAGCCAGTCCTGCCAGCGCCCACCAACAACCGAGCCTGGCACATGCGAGCCCCCGGCCTCCGCACCACTGTCCTGGCACGATTGCAACCGGCCAAATTTACAACTGCTGATTGGAGCGTCCTGCTGCGGGCTGGCGCGCGAAGCAACTCCGCCACGCCCAGGGTGCCAGCGTGTCACCTCAAGAGCTGAAAATCCAGGCAAAACAATCACAGCGACACCAAGATCTGGACCTGTGGCCCGCGAGAATCCTGGCGGCACCACACAAAACACAGCCAAGATACCAGGAATCTAGTGTCCTTCCAGCCCGGCCGACTCGGTGAAATCCGCCCGTGAGGGATGGTGAAGAGATGTACCTGGGGCCACAACCAGCAAACCAAAGCACTGGAACAATGCTGCCGAGGTCTTGGCCGTGTGCAAGAAAAGCCACGAGATTGCAGTCAGGAGAATGCGGGAGCGAACACCTGACGACAACGAGTCCTAACAAGCACGAATTGAAGCTGACCAGCCTCGGCTCCTCCTGCCCTTCGTCGTCTCCACGCCCATGGCTGCGCAGTGTTTCCCTCGTGGCTAGTTTGCGATACGATGTGGATTTGAAAGTGCGACTTTGCGCTGTGTGCGTGGACCGTCGGCAGCGCTGCTTCTGAGCGCTTCTTTGGGCCAGGCTACAAGCAAAAATGTTTTCACACATTTCGCATGGCGGGCGCTGATCCGTCAAATCCGAAACCACCGCAAGCGCAATGTTTCCCAGCTCCTCTGCCCCCTGGGCTCGTCACTCACCGGCCGCGCCCCGGGAAGATGTTTGGGCTCCGGCCTGGCAACAGGTTTATTGGAAGCTCTTCACTCACAAGGTCTTGAAGGAGGCTGACTTCGGCTCCACCACGTCCCGAAAGTCTTCAAGCAAGCCTCACAGGCCTAGGGCCCCAAGCGTCTCATGGATGGGTTGCAAGCTTCAATGGCTTGGAGAGAGCAAAAGGCGCCACGATCCCCAGTTGCTTAGGTTCCCTCCACCAGAGTCGCCTGGGTGCCCCAAGTCCCCCAAGTCCCCTACCCTCCCGGATCCACCCCCCGATTCCCAATTCGGGTCCCCCCAGATTTTTTCACACACAGTTCCCGGAAGGTCCACTTTGCCAAAGGCCAGCCCTCTGAGGCGCAGCCACGGATCCGCTTTGTTTTTGGGGCCTCTTGGCCAGCGTCCAGTTCAGCCATGTGAAGGGCAGCCATGTACTCGCCGGTTCTCAACCCTGCCACCCGCGCACTTGGGGCGGGGGGCACACTTGGGGGCAGGGGCACACTTAAACAGGGGACGCACTTGAGTGGGAGGATGCGCTTGGGGCAGGGACTCACTTGGGGCAGGCGCACACTTGGGGCAGGGGATGCACTTGAGTGGGAGGATGCACTTGGGGCAGGGACTCACTTGGGGCAACATGCGCTGGAGGCCGAGGCGAGGTCTGTGCAGGGCAGCCGCTGCGACGCGTGGCAGGACGGCAGGCACCTCCGGGCTGCGCAGCGGGGGCCTCGGCTGATGGAGGGGCAGTACGAGAGGGTCAGCCGGCAGTCACGCGAGCTGCTCTACAGCGTTCCTGCTGCGCTGTGCGACGAGATTGCACGCGCGGCCACGGCAGAGCTTGCGGAGCGGCTGAGCGTTCCGGATTAGGCCGTTCTGGCTTCCTCGGATCCGAGGAGCCTGGAACAAGCCCATTTTCCGTGATTTTGCATGTTTTTTTGGCGGTGCCACTCAACGCCAAAAAGGGCGAAGAGGGGCACCCCCCGCCTTTTTTCTCGTTTTTTGGGCGCTGTCGTCTCTCGTCAAAAACGACGTCAAAAACGACGGCAAATGACAGCGGGCCTTTTTTTTTGTCATTTTTGAGCGCTGCCACTTGTCGTCAAAAACGAAGTTGAAGGGCAGCGCGCTTTTTGGATTTAGTCGAGCACCGAGACGCCCGTGCCGGAGAGCGTCACCAGCTGGTAGGCCACCAGGTTGATGAACAGGTCCGTCATCGTGCCGTCCAGGCCCTTGAAGGTGAACCAAGCAAGGTCGCCCGAGCGGGTGCTGACACCACTTAGCGGCATCTTGGGCACGCGCTCGGTCGGAAAGCCGGCAATGAAGCTGTGGCGCAGGTAGCCCACACGGCCGATGTCGATGTTGCGCACCGTGTCGTCGTAAGTACCCGCAAGGACCGAGAGGAAGTGGAAGTGCTCCGAGGCTCCTTTCATGGGGTTGTGAGGGTACTGCCTGCCTCGCTGCGCCGATGGGCGCCACGTCCTGCCCCGGGTTGGCCAGCAAGTGCGCCCGCGTCGTTGTCCCAGAAGGTCACGAACGCTCCCATCAGTTTCGTGAAGGCGCGTGCCACGGTGACGTTGTGCTCCGCGACTCCGTTCGGGACGCTGGACTGCTGCGTGTGCACCGTGGGGTAGCTGAACACGTCGACCTTCCTGAGAGGAGCACCCGGTTGAAGGACTCAACCAGCGCCGAGTCCAGGACGACCTGGGAGGCCAGAACTCGGACGTTCTGGATCTCAAAGTCGGTGCTCAGCGTGGCGCCCGACGGATACGCGCCGGCGTTCTTGGACCACAGCGCAGTCGCGGCGTCGGCGAACTCGATTTCTATCACCACCAGGTTCAGCTGCGGCGGCAGCATCTTGCCGCAGCGCAGGATGCCCACCATGGTGGGGCGCAGCAGCACGTCCGCGTAGCCGCCCTGGTGCACCGCGCGGGCGATGCGGGGGTCGTCGACTTCGTCGAAACCCTCCATGGCCTTGTTGCGGTGTACTCTCGGCCCTTCAGCAGGTCGTGCACGGCCACGGTGCGGCCGTAGTAGCTGATGTCGTCGCAGCGCTGGCTGTTGGCGAAGACCTGGACGCGCTGGACGAAGCAGGCGGGGTTGGGCGTGGCCGGGGCCAGCGGGTTGGTGCCGTCCGTGTTCCTGGCGCGGAAGGCGATCTTGATCGACTCGGGGTCGATGAAGGACGTGCCGCTGGTCAGCGGGATGCGGCAGACCCGAGAGGTCGTGGGGGAGAACGAGCTCAGCGAGCTGGGGAAGTACTGCACGTCGTGCCGCGCCGTCACGTAGCTGGTGTTGCTCGTCTTCAGCTTGTAGTCCAGGCTCTGCATCAGCTCATCCTGGGCTCCGGCGGTGACTACCTGCATGCTTGTTTATATACACACATTTTGAGTCGTACGGCAAAGGAAACTATTACTCTAGTGTCTATATTGATAGTTCCTTGGCCGATGCCTTCGCCACTGGACTAAGGCGTCGGCGAAAACACATGTAAAGATGTTTGAAGGACCAGTCACCGGCAACATCCCGGAGGTCCTGGACAACGGAGAGGTAACGGAAGGCACGCACGTCACCGCAGGGCAGCTGGCCCTCGCTCTGACGCCCTACGCGCAAGTGGCAGACCTGGCCGTGAACACAGCAGCATCCGGCAACAACGCAGCTGCCATCCAGTCCCTGGACGACCGGGTCACTACAGAGCTGGCTTCGAAGCTGGACAGCAACGCACTGGCGCCGGCAATCGCACCTCTGGCCACGGCAGCAGCCCTGGCCACCACGGACGGGCAGGTGGCTGCGCACGGAAGCAGCATCGCAGCGCTGCAGAGCTCGCTGACCACGGGTCTCTCCAACAAGGCCGACTTTCGACGTGCTGGAGGGCGTGGTGGCCACGAAGAGCACCCCCGACAGCAGCACCACGGCGGCCATGAACGGCTCCATCGCCTCGGCCAACAACGCCACGCTGGCCACGGTGGCAGCCAACTACGGCCTCAAGACGGTGGTGGACCAGCACTCCCTCGACATCGATCACGCCGCTGGAGGTCGACACCAAGGTGGCCAACGCTCTCCTGGGCGTCGCGTCCGCCGCAGCGCTGGCCTCCGAGCTCGCCAGCCGAGACGCCTCCATCTTGTCCAAGGCGGACGCCAGCGCCCTGACTGCGTACGCCCTGCAGTCGGCCGTCGACACTTCCTCGGAGGTGGACTCGAAGATCACAGCAGCCCTCCTGGACGCAGTCACCATGGCAGCCCTCGACGCCGCCCTCGTCGGCCGACAAGGCGGACGCAAGCGCGCTGGCCGCCCTGCTTTCCACGGTGGACGGGTTGGACACACCACTGGAGGTAGACACCAAGATAGCAAATGCCCTGCTGGGTCTCGCCACCGAGGCCTTCGTCGCAGCGCAGCTTGCTAGCCGGGATGCCAGCATCTCAGCGCTCCAGGGCGCCAAGGCCGACGCGACGCTGCTGGCCTCGTACGCCAAGAACGCCGCGCTCTCAGCCAGCGAGACCGCGCTCCAGAGCGCCCTCGACGCAATCCTCGCGGACCTCGCCGCCCTGCAGCTTTCCGGAGGCGGAGTTGTTAACGCGCCGGCCTGGGCGGGGCTCACGACTTGGGAGCTCGTTCGCGGAAGCAACGTCGTTCGCAACCTGCATCTGGAGGCTCCTCTCTCTGCTGCGCTGGCCAACGGCGACGACACGCTGAGCATCACGGCCGACTGCTACTCCGTCGCAGCAGCGGACGCGGCCCTCGCAGCTGCGCTGCTGGCCTACTACACCCCGGCGCAAGTGGACGCGCTGTTGGTCGACTCCCGAACGGGGACGGCGCAGGACGCCGAGACGACCAGCGCCATCTCGGCTGCGCTGCTACCCTACTACACCTCGGCGCAGGTGGACGCCCTGTTGGCCGACTACCAGACGGCAAGCGCGCAGGACACACAGACGCAGGCTGCCATCTCGGGCGCGCTGCTGGCCTAACGGGCCCGGAAGGACGTTTTCACGACCAACCAGATCACCTCGGCGCTGGTGGCGTACCGCTCGGCTGCCGACCAGGACACGGCAACGGGGCATCCAGACGCTGAAGACGGACCTGGCCACACGCGTGTCCGCAAAAGCGGGCAGTGGAGCGACCACTTTGAGCGTGCCGCGGGGGCCTACAACACGGCCACACGAGACGGTATACGGCGCCCCGAGGACGTGGAGAAGCAGCCGGCCACCGAGTTTTCGGCTGCTGCAGGACAACGCCGACAAGTTCCAGCACAACAAGGACCTCACGGACCGGCGCATCAAGGCCGTGGAGGATGCGGGGGCTTTCCGAGGGCTGCTGGCCGTGGACTCCATGACCGTCCGGAGCACCGAGTGGCCGGGAGACCCTGCTGAAGCTGGCGCTGCCGGCGCCCCAGGGCAGCGACTGACGAGGCGGGGCAGACCGGCTGCGGTGAGGCAGCGGGACGACTTCCTGGGGCCCAGGCGGCCCAGAAGCGATTCGGGCCGCTGACCTTCTTGAGCAGACTTGACGGAAGCAACATGCCTTAGCTTGTAGAGAGAAGTTTTAGCCCAAACACGATTTTGCGAATCTCGACCTTAGAGCGATCCCTGGACCCCGCCCAAAACGGCCATTCAGTTTGTGGATGCAAGCCTGACGCCCATGGAACATGTGAAGCCTCTTGTGACCTGAAGTCCGCCCTGCTCCCACCTGCTAGCGCGATTTTTGTACACTCACAAAAGCTTCAGCACGTCCAGCTGCGCAATGATAGTCTCGCAACTCATGAGAGAGTATTTCTTCTCCTCCTGACGTCTGGCCCATGTCTTGTTTGTAAAGGACTGCCAGCCTTCAGACTCACTGCAAATCTGCAGCAACACATTTTGCATGTCCTCAAAGTTGTCCTTCTTCGCCTTGTCCTGCAACTTCAGGCCGTCTGCATCCTTTTTCTGTCCATAATGACATTGCGCAGCAATGAACTCGAGCTTACCAGTTGCCTTGCATCTGACGGGGATCAAAAGGTCGTGGTGAGCCGTTGCAAAATTCCGGTTGGACTTGATGGCCTTCCCAACGTCACTCATGACAGTTGCTTCATTGCCTTGGCCCCTTGGATGTTCCACACCATCACTCCAGCAAACTTCGAAAGGCTCCAAAACAGCTCGCAAATGTGGATCCTCCGTAGGGTAGATCTTCAAAAAAGGGACCCAGGTGACTTCAGCAATCAGGTTTCTTGCTATGCAGTGAAGGCGGAACCGCGCTGCCAGGGAATTTGCAACCAGCTCTTCCCACTTCTCCCCCCTTTCAGTGGCACCCCTTGTTGGGCTGTTGAGCAACTGCAAGGAATCTGGCAGGAGCCCCTCCAGGTCAATGTTCAGCTCTTTCAAATCGTTTCGGATGGCGTCTTTGATATTGGTATCCTCACACCACCACAGCCGTGGAACCAGTACGGACTTGTTGTTTGGAAATGCTGCTCCGGCCCTGAAGATGTCTGACCACCTCACTGAGGTTCCGGGCACAAGCTGGTGGCCTTCTGCAGGCCATCGAACCGCCGAGCAAAGAACCAACGCCAAAGCCACTTCTGGCTGATTGAAGTAGGGGGCTGCATCCGCATACGAGCTTCTGAACTCCTGCGACATGGCATTGAGTGCAACCTGAGCAGTTGATGCCAACTCACCCCAGGTCTGGAAAGCCGCCTCCAGAAGCCGGGGTACCCCAGCCGAGAAGAGGTGAATGTTGTCGAATTCCTTCTTCTTGTATTGCATGCCTCCCCACTCTGCCATGGCCCGTCTGGCGGCTTGCAGCGACAATGGCGCCAGAGCCGGTACTTCCTGGACCTTAAGCAAGGTGTACTCCTCCGATGGCCTATCAATCAAGATATTCACCGTGCCTGCCGAAAACATGCCCATCTTCTGCGGGAATTCGCCAAATATTTCGGTGAAAGCTGATTTCTGTCCACCAGGGTGGCTCAGTCCCTCGACCTCATGATTCACAAGCAGCTCTGCCTGATCCAGGAAAACCAAACAAGCGCAATCTGGTGTTGCATTGAAGGCTGCAGCCGTCACCAACAGCCACTGCTCGAAGACGCCCTGCTTCTTTTGACAAAATGAGCCAAGCCAAACTTCGAAGCTGTCGCGCATATCAATTTCACGTCGTACCGATGTACGTTTGAGGGCCTCCAGCACTGCAATGAAGTCCATGCCCCTAAAACTCACCACCAGCCCACTCACTTCGATGCTGTACCCGCACAGCAACTGTGACAGGTGCCACACGACAATTGCAGAAGCAATCCTACTGGGAGCTTCCTGCAACGCTGACTTTGGAATCTCTCGCGCATCAACCACTAAAAGGCGCCCACATCTTCGGCTTTCTGAGAAGTTCGGGACCTTCAAAGCCAGGTGTCGGACAAGCGATGTCTTGCCGGTGCCCCTTGGGCTCCACAAGGTCAAGACCTTTGGCTTGTTGGTTCCGCCCTTTTGGATGTCCTCTATTTGCTCCACAAGACTCCGAACAACCGCCTCCCTTTCTAGAAACGGCCTCTCATCCTTGTTGTTGATTCGGCTGTTCAAAAAGCGGTCTTCGAAGTCCAAGAGATCTGTGGCGCTAAAACGAGGGAGCTCAACCTGCGCGGGAGGTGCATGAGGGAATGCTGGGAAGGACAAACAGTCACAACAAACCAAGCACGCATCGGCAATTGGTGAAAATCGATCACTAGCAGGTTCCTTCCCACTGGTCCAGGTTTCTTGCAAAACGCTAACCATTCACAACAGATCACAAAGAAGCATGGGTACTTAGTGCGAAAGCCGAGCACTAGGAAAGCAAGGAACACAAGTAACACAAGGGTACCAAAACCGAAACAAAACCAAATTTCCAGCAGGAACACTGCCCATGAAAGCAAAGCGGGAGATGCGTGGTTCAGCTCAACAATCCTTTTGTGGGGCTCCACGCTGAGCAAAACCACTGAGTTCCCAGGAACCCCGACAAGGTTGATGAGGGGGAGAGTGGCGTCAAATATGTTGAGGTTCTGTGGATGTGATCAGGGCAGCCCCACTGAAAGCATTTCCGCGGGGAAATCAAAACCACACAAAACGTCAAACGGCACGTCTCAACGTCACCCGGCAGCAGAAATACATTGTGCACACTTTAGCAATCTCCTCCATGCTCGTGCTGTCGGAACAAAATTTAACCTTCGGATTGCATTGTGTCTGCAGCAGCAACGACCATGGCAGAAGGGTAGGTCTTGCTCTTCAAAAGGCAGGCGACTGGAACAGCAGGCTCTTCAATATTTGCGGCCCTCGACTGGTTGATAGTTTTGCGCTAAACACTCACACCAAATCAGGCAGATATGAACAGGTACGGAGAAAAATGAACAACAGAACGGGATGGAATGGCAGCAAAACGGGCAAAACATGGGCAAGAACACCGCCAGGGAGATCAAAGAGAACATTCATAGAATGCACTTGTGCCTGCAGCAGCAAGGGCCCCAATGGGTGCAAAGACATCAGAGTTTGCCCTCCCTCTCCCCGGCAGACGGGCAGGTCTTGCTCTTTCAAAAGCAGGCTGGGGGCAAGCGCAAAATCACTCACAACGATCAACGGCACGTCTCAATCAATGTCGACCAGCAGGAATGACCGACCTCCAACAAGGAAAGGCAACCATCCGTTCATGGGGGCTCCATACCGAGCCTGCCAACGACACGAACCGCCGCAATCTGCAAAAATGCTATCTTGGGATTTTCTCATTCTGTGGATGTTGATCAGGGCAGCCCCATTGAAAGCATTTGCGGGCCGCGGGGGGAATTCCTCAAATTCGCACGCAACGACCAATGTCTCAGAACAAAGTCAAGAGCAAACGATTTTCCAGCCGTGCCTGGGGCTCCTGCAACAACTGGATCTTCTTGGTCAGCAGTTTTGCAGGGCCCAGTGGGATTCCAGCTGCAATCTGCTCGTCCAGTGTCAGCTCCCGCAGGGACTTGCCCGTGACGCCCTGCTGCTGCAGTGTCGTCACCGTCCGCTGGATCAGCTCATCTCTCACCTTGCCCTCGTTCAGCACCGCTTCGGCCCAGCTCAGAACCTCCTCTTCGCCAAAAGCCTCCACCTCCTCGCGGCTCTTGGCGAGCCAGTCCTGCCAGCGCCCACCAACAACCGAGCCTGGCACATGCGAGCCCCCGGCCTCCGCACCACTGTCCTGGCACGATTGCAACCGGCCAAATTTACAACTGCTGATTGGAGCGTCCTGCTGCGGGCTGGCGCGCGAAGCAACTCCGCCACGCCCAGGGTGCCAGCTTGTCACCTCAAGAGGAGCTAAGAATCCAGGCAAAGACAATTACAGCGACATCGAGATCTGGACCTGCTCCCTGCGAGAATCCTGGCGGACCAATTGCAACACACAACACAGGAGCCCTGACTCACAGCCCCAGCAGTGCGCACGAACGGACGTCCTCTTTCAAGCCCTTCAGGGTTGCTTTGGCCTGCGTCGCACGAAAACCGCTTGTGAATCTCAGACAAAGCACGCAGTCCTGCCTCTTCCACGAACTCGCGCAGTTTTTGCTTCAACTCGTCTTTCTTCCCTGAAAGCGTCCACTTCCCTGGGTTTATCTTCTGCGCTTTTCCTGAGCTCAAACCCTTCACCGCTCTTGAAAACCCCGACCCATGTGCTGCTCCAGCGGCGCAAGACAGCTTTTATCTTTTCCACCGTGTCGTTGTCCTGCAGCACCCGTTCGGCTTCTGCAATCGCCTGAGCGAGGCCAAGCTGGGACCTGTCCTTTCTCTGAAGGCCTGCCGCCTCCTCGAAATGGAGCCGGTCCTGGCAGCCAAGAAGCCCAGCGTTCTGATGCACATGTCCCCCAGGCCTCGGCATTGTTGTCCTGGCAACTGCAATCGTCCAAACTTGCAAGCTTTGGGTCCGAAGGTCCTCTCGTGCAGCCCTGGCACGCAAGGCGACTCCAGCATGCAACCAGCGCTGGCTCGATGCCTCACTAAGCTCGCACGAATGCCCCAAATTGCCTGTACAGTCACAAAGATCAACTATGCTATCTCGCTGCCGGGGGTCAAAAGGTAAGGGTCTGCCAATACACTTCAAGAGCATTGTGAACTTCGCATGGAGGCAGACACTGCTGATTTTTACATGGCTGGCATCCTTCATGGAAGAAGAGCGTGTCCCCGGCCTCGGCACTGTTGTCCTGGCGGCCGGCAAAAGATGCGAACAGGCTTCGGGTCGGAGGAGTCCTCTTGCGCAGCCCCGGCGAGCCGAGCGACTCCGGCATGCAACGGGTGCCGTTTTGCCACCTGAGAGAGCAAAAGTGCAATCTGCTTGCGCCTGCGGGCAACTCTGAGAACTGGGCCGATATGCTGTCCTGGCACGGCAGCACGAAACAAGAACATCCAAAGGAGGGACATCATGGTCCTTCAGCCCAGGAGCTCCTTGAGCAAAGTCCTGGGCGGCGACAAGGGACTCCTGAAACCCGAAAACCTTCGAAAAAAATGTGTCCCAAGACCCAGGCCGTGCTCGGGTGCACGAGCAGCGCCAATGCTTGCCAGCCTCGGCTTTTGGTCCTGGTCCGCATCATCGCCATGGCTATTCGAAAAGCGCTTGAGCGGCCTGCGATTCCTCAAGCACTGGCACTAGACCCATCGGGCAACCATTGCGAGCTGTTGTTGTGTCAGTGTTGATGAGTACCCTCGAGCCAAGTTTCCAGAGCAAACACAAGATTGACTGGCTTTTTTGGCAACACCAACGCACGGGTTTGGATGCTCCTCCTCCTTTTCACTCGCGGCCTGAAGGTCGGTCGGGCCAAGCCTTGCAAGTCCATCCGTCAACTGGCTGACCCACATCCTGCCGCTGCATCAAAGTCCAAGCGAGATACCAAACTGGCCCGCCTGCAAAACAAGCAGCCGAAATCGGCACCGGGCCGCCAGGGGCTGAAGGGTCCCTAGAGTCCCTGGGGTCCCTGCACACGTGTGCATCAGACGTCTGGCCAAGGCCCCTGCGGCACACGCCTCTGCAGGCAATTCCCGAGGAAGGCTTCCGCACTCCCACCAAGGCCACGGACGACTTGCGCCAGGGCTACGGCGGAACCCGCTTTGTTGAGGACGACCTGGCAGGAAACCCCGAGACCGGCGCCCTGGCCAAGCAACGGTCAGGGGGCGCCCTCCATCACGGACTGTCTGCGCAGCACGGCCGACGGCGCTCAGGCGGCAGCGGACCTCATAGGCGCAGGAGCAGCGGGGCTCGCAGCCGCGCAAGCCTTCCGCTCTCAGCTGCCCCAGGACGCGGCCGAGTACGTGCGCCTGAACGTGCTGCCCCGTCCGGGCCAACCGCAGCCGCCTCCGCAGATCATAGGTCGGCCCAGTGACGTGGAGCGCCTCCTGGACGAGGCGGGGCAGCGCGCGCAGGAGGTGGAGCGTGGCGCAGCGCAAGCTGTTGAGGAGACGGCGGCCGTGGCTGCGAAGGAGGGAGAGGTCGCCGTCGCCGCCGAGGGCGTGGGCGGAGCCTTCGGGTACCTGGGGGGCCTGGCAGAAGGAGCAGCAGCCCTCGCACCCACAGCGGGCAAGGTTGCTGGAACGCTGGCTGGCGCGGCAGGAGTTGGCGCAGCGGCAACGGCGGGGCTGGCCGTGGGCCTCGCAGGCGGCGCAGCCTACGGCCTCGCCCGCGGCACGGGCTGGGTGCTGGAGAACACGCTCTTCCGGCCTCAGCAGGGCAGCCCGTGCAGGACGTCCGGTCCGCCAACAACATGAACGACGCCACGCAGCCTCAGCACTTCACGCTGCGCACCAGCAGCAGCACTTCAGGCAGCCCCGCAAGCAGCCGCGCCTCCTCGCAGTCCGGCTTCCGTGTTCAGTCCAACAACACGCCGCGCCCCTTCTCCTGGGGCCTGAACCCCGTGGCCCTGCCCCAGTCCCAGCCAAGCTCGCGGGCGAGCTCCAGTTCCGGGCAGTCACGCCGGAGCCTGCCTCCGCCCGAGACATTGAGGCTGCTTAAAAAATGCACGGTTTTGCACGGTTTTGCGCTGCAAAATGCTATTAGTGTCGTCCGTACATAGATGTACGGACTAGACTAGTAGCTCGTTTTGCACGGTTTTGCACGGCTTTGCGCTACAAAATGCTATTAGTCTAGTCCGTATATAAATATACGGACTAGACTAATAGCTCGTGTTGCACGGTTTTGCGCTGAAAAAATGCTATTAGTCCAGTGCCTACGTAAATGTAGGCACTGGACTAATAGCTCGCTTTGCGCGGTTTTGCGCTGCAAAATGCTATTCCTCCAGCGCCTACCTAAATGTAGGCACTAGAAGAATAGTTTTCCTTCGCCGTACGACTCAAAATGCGTGTATATAAACAAGCATGGAGGTAGTCACCGCCGGAGCCCAGGATGAGCTGATGCAGAGCCTGGGCTACACGAAGACGAGCAACACCAGCTACGTCACGGCGCGGCATGACGTGCAGTACTTCCCCAGCTCGCTGAGCTCGTTCTCCCCCACAACCTCTCGGGTCTGTCGCATCCCGCTGACCAGCGGCACGTCCTTCATCGACCCCGAGTCAATCAAGATCGCCTTCCGCGGGAGCACCAACCCGCTGGCCCCATACGGCCGCACCGTGGCCGTGCATGACCTGCTGAAGGGCCGCGAGTACAACCGCAACAAGGCCATGGAGGGTTTCGACGAAGTCAACGACCCCCGCATCGCCGCGCGGTGCACCACGGCGGCTACGCGGACGTGCTGCTGCGCCCCACCATGGTGGGCATCCTGCGCTGCGGCAAGATGCTGCCGCCGCAGCTGAACCTGGTGATAGAAATCGAGTTCGCGGACGCCACGACTGCGCTGTGGTCCGAGAATGCCGGGGCGCACCCGGGCGCCACGCTGAGCACCGACTTTGAGATCCAGAATCTGCAACCGCGTGCTCCTCTCGGGAAGGCCCCTCGTGTTCAGCTACCCCGCCAACCCGGGGCAGGACGTGGCCCCCATCGCCGCGGCGAGGCAGGAGGACAGCCTCCTGGAATCGCAGATGCAGCTGGGCAGCCTGCAGTACCCTCACAACCCCATGAAGGGAGCCTCGGAGCACTTCCACTTCCTCTCGGTCCTCGCGGGCACTTACCACAACACGGTGCGCAACATCGACATCGGCCGCGTGGGCTACCTGCGCCACAGCTTCATCGCCGGCTTTCCGACCGAGTGCGTGCCCAAGATGCCGCTGAGTGGTGTCAGCACCCGCTTGGGCGACCTTCAAGGGCCTGGACGGCACGATGACGGACCTGTTCATCCACCTGGTGGCCTACCAGCTGGTGACGCCGTCTCTGTGCTGGACTAAAAACAAGGCCCGGTGTCCCTCTTAGCCTTTCTTGGCGTTGAGGGACACCACCAAAAAACCATGCAAAAAACACGGAAAATGGGCTTCTTCCAGGCCTCTCGGTTCAGAGGAGGCCCGAAGACTCAGTCCGGAATGCTCAGCCGCTCCGCAAGCTCTGCGCGCAATCTTGTCGCACAGCGCAGCAGGAACGCTGTAGAGCAGCTCGCGCGGCTGCTGGCTGACCCTCTCGTACTGCCCCTCCATCAGCGGGGCCCCCGCTGCGCGGCCTCCAGCGCATGTTGGTCCACAGCCGCGTCTGCTTCCTGTACGGAGTTCCGTACTTGCAGTAGGTCACGTCCACCCAGGGCAGGCGCACCATGAACGGGCGGGTCTTCAGCAGCCCGGTGGCCGGGTTCTCGAGACCCACATCAAGGGGCCAAAGTGCGCAATGAAAGGCAAACCAGCCAGAAAGCCAGCCAGAAGCCAACCAAAACCAGCCAGAAAGCCAGCCAGAAGCCAACCAAAACCAGAGCCAGCCAGAAGCCAAACCAAACCAGCCAGAAAGCCAGCCAGAAGCCAAGCCAAGCCAGCCAGAAGCCAAGCCAAACCAGCAAAGCCAGCCAGAAGCCAACCAAAAAAGCCAGCCATGGTTTCCTTTGAGGGGGCTCGCCTTCAAAGGCAGCTGCTGGGCATTTGCCAAACCGCATATCTAGGGCTCATTATTTTGCAGCCACACGCCTGCACGCAGCGTTTTAGACTTCGAATGCTTTGCAGGACGAGGTCATTTCCTCAGGTAGAATAGAATCCATTTGGAAAACCCCCTCTAAAGAGAGAGGTGCTACGTTCTGTGTCCGCGCTTTCGCGCGGCGCAGTCTGCAGCTGTCGCTGCAGTCGCTGCGCAGTTCGCGCAGTCTGCGGCGGAACTCCACGCGGAACTCCACGCGGGCTGCAACCAAAAAATGGTTGGTGCCTGTTTCCAGTTCCGAGGCCAAAAACCCTACACCGTGACGGTCATACGGATTGGCGCTGCGCCGCCCGGCCGCGCCACCTGCCCGGCATCGGAGCCCTGCCGAGCCCGCGCCAAGGTCGGAATTCTTCCCAGGAAAAAAATGTCGAGGTTGTCGCGCAAGCCGACAACTGTCTAAAGCTTCGGCGAACCTGCCCGGCATAGAAGCCCCCGGCCGCGCCACCTGCCTGGCATCGAAGCCTCCCGGCCGCGCCACCTGCCCGGCATAGAAGCCTCACCTGGCCGGGGAGCTTGGAGTTTTTTAGGCCCTTATAGGAACCTATAGGAACCTATAGGAAACCTATAGGAAACCCATAGGAAACCCATAGGAAGTCCATAGGAAAAGAAGAAGAGGGCTTCCTATGAGTTTCCTATGCGTTTCCTATGGGTTTCCTATAAGATTCCTATAGGTTCCTATAGGTTCCTATAAGGGCCCAAAAAAACTCCGAGCTCCGACCTCCCCTGCCATGCCACCTGCCTGGCATAGAAGCCTCCCGGCCGCGCCACCTGCCCGGCATCGGAGCCGCGCCAGCCCGCCGACGTGGAGGCTTCGATACCTAGCGCGCCACCTACCCGGCGGTGGCACGTTGAGCCAAATTGACTCAAGGCGCCACCGTCGGTATTTTGCCCGAAAAACCCATCACAGGGCCAGCGCCGAAGGTCGGTCAGCGGCCTGCTTCTCGCCAGGCCGCTGACATAGTGTTTTTTTTCACCATTACTCGCTTTGCCGTCAATCCTGCGCTGGCAACAGGATTGCTCCACTCAATCCTGCGTTGACAACAGGATTGCTCCACTCAATCCTGCGCTGGCAACAGGATTGCCCCACTCAATCCTGCGCTGGCAACAGGATTGCCCCCTTCAATCCTGCGCTGGCAACAGGATTGCCCCCTTCAATCCTGCGCTGGCAACAGGATTCTCGCGTCTCCCTGAAAACTCCGGAAGCGCCATGCTATATAGCATGGCGCTTCCGGAGTCGCCGCCCGGCTTCCCGGCTTCGAATTTGGCAAGTAACGCAAAGGGATGGGGAAGATCAAGCTGTTTCCTGTGCCTGAATACAGCAGCAAACAATCCTCTGACCCCGTGGTGCCACTGGTTCCGTGCACGGGCATTTTCCTCGGGCCATCAAAATCGGGCAAAACCGTGACTCTGATCAGCCTGACTTTAGCCCGTCCATCGACATCGATGACGGCTGGATTCCCGTCAAGAAGAACATCGAAGAGGACCTGGGGGTGAACACCGAACGGGAGCAAGCGTACTGGGACGAGTGGGACGAGGCGGCGCTGCGCCGCATCATCCTGCAGCAGCGCAAGATCACGAAGGCATCCAAGAAGTTGGAGATGAAGAAACTGTATCAGGTCCTGATAATCTGTGACGATATGGCTGATATGCCTCAGCTCCACAAACCCAACGGCGCCCTGCACAGGGGCCCGCACACCTGGGTGAGGTCGGAGAAGGTGAGGCTCATCAGCGCCGCCGTGCGGGTGAACATCCAATTCCTCTGCTGTTGGAGGCTGCGCAACCAGCACGAGCTGGACGCCGTGGTGGAGGAGCTCAGCGCCCTGCTGCCGAAGGAGCAGCTGTACCGGCTGTATGAGCAGGCGACGCGGGAACCCTACAGTTTCCTGTTCGTCTACTATCTGAAGCCGAAGAACGAAATGTTCCACATACGCTTCGAAGAGCGCTTCGCACTTGAAAAAGACGCCGATGGGAGCGGCGCTCAGCTTCCTGGGCCAGCACGCTGATTCCGTCGCAGCCGTCCAGCCGCCCGTCGTCCGCCGGACGGGCGGTTTCCTAAAGAAAAGGATGACCACGATCTACGTGGACAGCCGCCGGCTCGGACAGCGATTTCGAGGTCGACCTGGGAGAGTCGCTGCACCTGCAGAGCGACGCCCGGCTCGCCGTCTACAAGATCCGCCTGGCCGACAGCTTTTTGTCCACGGACCGGGCGCTACCTCTACTACGTTGACGCCGCGCTGGGCACGCTGAACTGGGCGCAGCTTCCGGAGGGCGCCTACACGGGCCCCCGGCTGGCCGCCTGTGTTGGTCTGCTACTCAGTTTGCATTGTGGGGGTACTCAGACTGCATTGTGAGAATTGAAAGGCTCAAACTGACTAGTGAAGTATCAGAAAGACTTGTGGGTCTCAAACTGCATTGCGAGGGTTCTCGGACTGGCTTGTGAAAAGCGTTGGACTGGCTTGCGAGCATCAGACTGGCTTGTGCAAGTTGTCAGACTGGCTTGTGACCCGCGGCAGACGATGGAAGCATCAGACTGGCTTGTTGAAAAAGAATGAAGAAAAGAAAACAAGACGAGGTCGTTAGGGTTTGAGGCGTGTTCTTGGAAATGTTGTTTCACGGCGCGCAGCTCGACTCAAACAAATCAAATTGACCGTCCTCATCCGCATCACCATCACCATCCTCATCATCATCATCATCATCACCTTCATCATCCTCCTCCTCATCATCCTCATCATCGAATCACCACCATCATCATTATCCTCATCGTCATCATCATTACCATCATCGCTATCATCATCATCGCAATCCTCATCATCATCATCAGCGCCATCATCATCTTCGCCATCACCATCATCATCGCCGTCCTCATCGCAATCATCATCATCATCATGACCGTCATCATCGTCATAATCATCACCAGCATCGCTATCATCATCATCACCATCATCCTCACCACCATCATCATCACCATCATCAGCATCACCACCATCCTCATCATCGCAGTCATCGCCATCATCAGCATCATCACCATCATCATCATCATCGCCATCATCATCATCATCGCCGTCCTCATCACCATCACCATCCTCATCGTCATCATCATCATCACCATCCTCATCGTCAGCATCATCCTCCTCCTCACCATCATCATCCACATCACCATGCTCATCATCACCATGCTCATCATCATTACCATCACCATTCCCATCCTCATCATCATCATCAGCACCGTCGTCCCCACCATCATTGCCATCATCATCATTGCCATCCTCATCACAATCATCACCATCCTCACCAGCGCCATCATCAACATCATCGCAATCCTCATCATCCTCATCATCCTCATCGCAATCGCCACCTTCACCGCCATCAGCATCACCAGCATCATCATCATCGCCATCTTCATACTCACCATCATCACCATCATCGCCATCCTCATCTTCGTCATCACAATCACCACCTCGCCATCATCATCATCATCACCATCATCATCATCGCATCACATTCCTCATCATCACCAGCATCATCACCATCACCATCATCACCGCATGACCATCGTCATCATGATCATCATCAACATCATCTTCACCGCGATCCTCATCATCGCAACCATCACATCCTCATCATCATCATCACCATCATCTCCTTCAGCATCATCATCATCATCACCAGCCTCATCATCATCATCATCACCATCATCTTCCTCACCATCATCATCATCATCATGATCATCATGATCATCAGTCTCATCGCCATCATCATCACAGTCATCATCATCATCATCGTCATAACCATCACCAGCATCACTGTCATCATCATCACCATCATCAACATCATCACCATCATCATCATCACCATCACCATCCTCATCGTCATCATCATCATCGCCATCCTCATCATCATCATCACCATCATCTTCCTCACCACCATCATCATCATCACCATCCTCATCATCATCATCTTCCTCACCAGGCGTGGTGTGGCGCTGGACGCAAGCCAGTCTGATGCCTGAACAAGCCAGTCTGATGCTTGAACAAGCCAGTCTGATGCTTGAACAAGCCAGTCTGATGCTTCAGGGCAGGCCGCTTGCGAAGAGCGCGTCTCGGAGCTCCGAGCCGAGTGGAAGGCCAGGTCATGCCCCCGCCTTCTCGTGCCATAGTAGTTCATGCTGCGACCTGGGAAGATGTAGGGAGGATCGGCATATATGGCCTGTCGGGGTGCCTGGCGGGGCAGAGCGCGTAGATAGGCCAGCGCGTCCTGGCATCGCACGGTCACATTCGCCGGAAGGCGCTGCATACGCCGCACGCTGCTCAGCCCCAGTGGCCGCTGCTGTGTGAAGGAGCCCCACTTTCCCGAGAAGCTGTTGGTACGAGCAGGCGGCCCGACGCCCGGCGCGGCCTCTCTGAGCGCCCGGCAGGAGGTGACTGAAGTAGAAGCGCCTGTCTACTTTGCGCGCCACCAGGCGCAGCAAGGAGCGCAGGAAAACCGGGTCTCGCCTCAAGTAGCAGCGGCGCAGGTTTGCGACGGGCTCGAAGGCGTCGACGCCGCGCACCTTCAGGGCCCGACGCCGGGCTGCGAGGTAGTACTCCAGCTTTCCAGAGCCGAAGAAGGGAGAGTGAAGCAGAGCGACGTCCCCCAGCAGCCGGTCCATGTGTGGAGCCAGCCACGATTTGCTTCCCACGCTTCAGCCGCACGCCAGCCTTTAGATTTATCCCGGTCTCATTGCCCGGCTTCCCAGCGTCGAATTTGGGAGACGTATGGGGAAGATCAAGCTGTTTCCCACGGCTGAGTATAGCCCTCGGACCCCGTGGTACCCCTGGTACCATGCACAGGTATCTTCCTCGGTCCCAGCAAGTCCGGCAAAACCGTGGCGCTGATCAGCATGGAGCAATACCGCGGTGTCTTCGAGAAAATCTACAAATTTAGCCCTTCCATCAATATCGACGACAGCTGGGTCCCTGTAAAGAAGTACATAGAGGAGGACCTGGGGGTTAATACCGAGCGGGAACAGGCCTACTACGACGAGTGGGACGAGGCAGCGCTGCGGGGCATCATCCAGAGGCAGCGCAAGATCACCGAGACATCCAAGAAGTTGGAGATGAAGAAGCTGTATCAGGTGTTGATTATCCTGGACGACTACACAGATAGCCCGCAGCTGCTCGTGGCGCCCTGGACACACTCTTCATCCGCGGTCGGCATATGCAAATCAGCACCTGGGTGAGCTCCCAGAAGCTGAGGCTCATCAGCGCAGCCGTGCGGGTGAACATGCAATTTCTCTGCTGCTGGAGGCTGCGCAACCCGCACGAGCTGGACGCCGTCATCGAAGAGCTGAGCGCCCTGCTGCCGAAGGACAAGCTGCACAGGATCTACGAGCAGGCGACCCGGGAACCCTACAGCTTCCTCTTCGTGTACTACCTCAAGCCAAAGAATCAAATGTTCCACATGCGCTTCGTTTCGCTCTGGAGAAAGAAGCCGATGGGAGCGGCGCTCAGCTTCCTGGGCCAGAAGCTGTTCGCCAGCTCCACTCTGATCAACGCGAGGTGTGAGAACATCTCCTGCTGCACCTCCGTTGCAGCCGTCCACCCGCCTGTCGTCCGCAGAACGGGCGGCTTCCTTAGAAAAAGGATGACGACTATCTACGTGGACAGCCGCAAGAGGGCACAGCGACTTCGAGGTAGACCTGGGAGAGTCCCTGCACCTGCAGAGCGACGCCAGGCTGGCTGTCTGCAAGATCAGAATCGCCGACAGTTTCCTCTCGACGGATCGCGGCCGCTACCTCTACTGGGTCGACGCCGCGCTTGGGACTCTGAACTGGGCTCTCCTTCCGGAAGGTGCGTACACGGGCTCCCGGCTGGCCGCCTGGATCAGCTCCAACTTCGCTACTGCCACGTATAGCGAGACCACGAACAGCCTCAGCGTAGCCTACGACGGCAACCCCCTCATTCTGAACGATCTGGCGCAGCAGCAGTTCCCAGACGCTGTGGACTACCCCACCTCGCCGGCCGCCTCTCCGAGCAAGCCCTTCAGCAGCGACCACACGCTATGATGGCACACAGCGAGGTCTACCTGCGTTGTTCTCAGCTGGCCCCAACCGCGCGCTGGGCAATCTGGGGGACGACATCCTGTCCAAGATAACGCTGAAGAGCGGCGTGGGCACCATCGTGGAGCTCCGATGACGGGCACTTCATGGCCGTTAGGGGCCCGTCACCCTGAGACACTTGCGCTTCCGGCTGACAGATGTGGAAGGCCAAGTCGTCCGACTGAGGGTCCTTCCCCCGAAGGTCTTTTAAAAAATATTTTCTATTAAAAACCGATGAAGCAAGCGCAACCGGCGCCAAGGCCTAGAGGCAGACCTCCGGGTAGTAAGAACAAGCCCAAGCCGCCGTGCTGCCCCTGCCGAAGAGCAAAAAAATGATCCCTGACCTGCCGCGTATGAAATGGACTCCCCCTTCCGGCCCAAGAGGTGAGATTTCCCACAAGCCCAAGACGGCGCCCAAGGCTGCACCCAAGGCAGCACCCGTGGCCAAGGCCAAGGCAGCACCCAAGGCAGCACCCAAGGCTGCGCCCAAGGCAGCGCCCGTGCCCAAGGCAGCACCCAAGGCGGCGCCCAAGGCAGCACCCAAGGCAGCACCCAAGGCTGCGCCCAAGGCCCAAGGCAGCGCCCAAGACTGAGCCCGAGGCACAGCTAGAGCCCGAGGTACAGCCCGAGGGTACGGCCCAAGGTACACAGGGACGTACGGACGGAGCCCGAAGAAGCGCTCGGCCGAGCGAGCGCGCCATGCGCATGCTGGAGAGGCAGTCGGCGTACGACCGGCTGACGGCGGGCGCTAGCGCACTGGCAAGATGATGTCCATAGAGCCTCGCAACGAGCCGCAGATGCTCCGGTGGTTTCGCAAGACGTATCCCAGTTACGACCTGCAGCCGCTGCTGCTGAAGCGCCAGCGAGAGCTTGAGGAGGCACGGAGTAGTAAGGAAAGGCAGCCTATACTACCCTATTAATTTTCGTTTTTTTGCCACAAAACCCGCCAAAACTGCATAATTTTCAACCAGCTGAACTTGTCACCAGCGATGTCACCGCTTCGTCACCGCTCCGTTTTTGGTGCAAAAAGCGCTCAAAACGGCCAACTCCGAAAAGTGTGTTTTTTCGTGTCAGGCGTCAAATGTGCTGCCTGGGCCTCCAAATTCGCTCGTTTTCCGCAGAAAACCGGCTCCAGACGTTCGCCGTGCTCCGAAATCCGTTTTCTGCCCCGAAAAGCCTGCGAATTCCAGCCCGCTGAGCTTGTCACCGTTTGTCACCGCTTCGTCACCGCTCGCTTTTTGGGCGCAAAAGTGCGCAAAACCGGACCCAGTTCCCGAACTCCTTCTCTGCAGGGTTTTTCGCGGCCCGACAGCCCGCCGAGGACCTGGCTCGGAGCCCGTAGTAGGCCAGCAAGGCAGCTGTTATAGCAGCGTCAGTGCCCGCCGTGGAGTAGCAGTCTGCCGTGATGCTCAGCGTGTCGTCGCCGTTGGCCAGCGCAGCAGAGAGAGGAGATGCAGGTTGCGAACGACGTTGCTTCCGCGAACGAGCTCCCAAGTCGTGAAGCCCGCCCAGGCCGGCGCGTTAACAACTCCGCCGCTGCCGGAAAGCTGCAGGGCGGCGAGCTCCGCGAGGATTGCGTCGAGGGCGCTCTGGAGCGTGGTCTCGCTGCAGCCGAGAGCGCAACGTTCGTGGCATCTGAGCCAACAGCGGCGTCAGCCTTTGCAACACGTAGACGCGCCATCAGATAACGGCGTCCCGGATGGCAAACTTGCGCTTACGACGAAGGCCTCGATAGCCCGAGACAGCAGGGCAGTTGCTATCTTGGTGTCTACCTCCAGCGGCGTGTCCAACCCGTCCACCGTGGAGAGCAGGGAGGCCAGCGCGCTTGCGTCCGCCTTGCCGAGGAGGGCGGCGTCCAGGGCTGCCGTGGTGACAGCGTCCAAGAGGGCTGTCGCTATCTTAGAGTCCACCACCGAGGAAGTGTCCACGACCGACTGCAGGGCGTAAGCAGTCAGGGCGCTGGCGTCTGCCTACCCTGCGCTGCGAAGGCCGACCGGCGAAGGACACTTGTCTCAGCGGCTATGACCTGCGGGGCATTCATGAGCCAACCTTGCCCATTCATGAACCAACCTTGCCCATTCATGAGCCATTGATGAATCACCCGGTTCCATTATTGAGCACTTTTCGGCCCCAAAGAGAGCGGCGACGAAGCGGTGACGAAGCGGTGACATCGTGGTGAGAGCGTTTCTGGGCCAAAAAGTGCCGTTTTGGGACGGTAACAAAAGCCGATGGTGAGATGGTATAGGCGTTGGTCTCCGGAGCGACGTCTGGGAGGTTCGATTCCACCCTGGCACCTCGGCAGGCTGACGTGTTAGACACCGGTGACATCGGCGGTGACTAATTCAGCAGGCTGACGTGTTACGTGGGAGAACCTCGGCAGGCTGTCACCTCGGCGCAAGTAGACGCGCTGTTGGGAGACTACCGCACAGGGGCAGCGCAGGACGCGGAGACGACCAGCGCCATCACAGGCGCACTGCTTGCCTACTACACCTCGGCGCAGGTAGACGCGCTGTTGGGAGACTACCGCACGGCAAGCGCGCAGGACACGCAGACGCAGGCCGTCATCGCGGGCGCGCTGCTGGCCTACCGGACGGGCCCGGACCAGGACGTGTTCACAACCAACCACGCTGGTGGCGTACCGTTCAGCCGCAGACCAGGACGCGGCAACGGCCTCGAGCATCGCAGCCGCGCTGCTCAGCTACTACACCATCGCACAAGTAGACGGCGCTGCCTTTCACAGTGCGCTTTCCGGACGACGGAGGGGCCGACGTGGTCCTCTTCGCCTGCCGGCACCGGCTCGGCACGGCCTCCAACTTCGTGGTGTACATGTCCGAGGCAGACAACGTCTACGACCCCCTGTACGGCAGCTTTGTGGGCGACCAGGGTGCCTGGAGCACTGCCAAGATGGCCTGCCCAACCAGACGGCAGGAACGGTGGACGTCACGGCCTCCAGATCCTGGACGCAACCCTGGAGACCGGCAACGCGGAGGAGGACGCAGTTCCTCGACGGAGGGGCCGACGACGTCACGCTGGCCACCCTGGGCGAGGTGCTGCTGGACCCCACGCTCACCACGTTAGGCAATGCGCTCCAACAGCCCGAGCTCTGGCCAGCTTGACGGTGGGAGGCTTGCAGCTGGAGGGCTACGCCATGACCCTGCGCCTGGAACATCGTGCGCACCTACACGCTGACGCCGGGGAGACGCTACTCCTTCGGCTGCCGGTACCGGCTGGGCACGGCCTCCAACTTGGTGATGTACGTCAGCGCGGCCGACAACGACTACGTGGGACTTCTCGGTGCCACCGGGAGGACTTCCAAACCTTTGGAGGCTTGATCCCCGGGCTGGTGCAGCAGTCGGCGGGCACGCTGGACCTGTACAGCATGCAGATCAGGGCCTCAGCCTTCGAGGGAGAGTCGGTCTCCGTGACGGACCTGCTGGCGGCGGACTCGCTGGCCCTCACGGGCTCGGCCACGCTGGACGGGCTGGCAACGTGGGCTGCGACCAGCTGCTGCGCAACGACGTGAACTGCACTGACGTGTTCACGACGGGCGTGGACGCCTCGGGCGCAGTCTCCTGCGCAGCGCTCACAGCCACCGGCACCGTCGCCGGAGCTACGCTGTCGTCCACAGGCGCCGTGTCTGGCAGCTCGCTGAGCATCACCGGGGCGGCCAGCGTGGGCCTGCTGAGCTCAGCCACCGGAATCACCGGCAGCACACTCACCATCAACAACCCTGCCAACGCCGGGAACTTCACCACGGTGGGCGACGTGTCCACGGTCCGCGGGCCCACGACGGGCGTGGACGCCTCGGGCGCAGTCTCCTACGCAGCGCTCACAGCCACCGGCACCGTCGCCGGAGCTACGCTGTCGTCCACAGGCGCTGTGTCTGGCAGCTCGCTGAGCATCACCGGGGCGGCCGTGGGCCTGCTGAGCTCAGCCACCGGAATCACCGGCAGCACACTCACCATCAACAACACTGCCAACGCCGGGAACTTCACCACGGTGGGCGACGTGTCCACGGTCCGCGGGCCCGCTGGACTGCGAGAGCCTGGACTGCACCTTCACGGTGTCGACGGGCAGCGTGGTCTGCGGCGACGTGACGAGCTCGGGCACGGTCTCCGCTCCGCAGCTCTTCGCCTCCAACACGTCGTGACCAACACCTCCGACTTCTCGGACGATCTCTTCCTGACGAAGAACTGGGCGGGCTGGAGCAAGCTGCAGATCTCCAACAACAGCGCGGCCTCCAACAGCGGCCCGGAGCTGTGGCTGCTGGGCATTTGATGCCTTGCAAGCATAACAAGTCAATCCGATGCCTGTCACAAGTCTGTTTGAGTAGCAGCCCGCCTGCAACTTTGCCACCGCCACCTATAGCGAGACCACAAACAGCCTGAGCGTTGCCTACGACGGGCTGATTCTGAACGACCTGGAGCTGCGGCAGCAATTCCCAGACACTACCCCTTCGCGCCGGCCGCCTCTCCGACCAAGCCCTTCAGCGTGGACCACATGCTGGGCCCGAGCTTCGTCTCCGGCAGGCAGCAGGTCTTCGAATTTGTGAAAATGATGGCGCACAACGAGGTCTACCTGCGCTGCGCCCAGCTGGCCAACGCCAGCAGAGTGCTGGGCAACCTGTTGTCGTTCGTGTTATATCTTGACCACGTATAATTAAATGGAGCCGACCGAACAAGAGCCGGAGGCGCAAGAGGCGGAGACGCAAGAGGCGGAGGCGCACGCTGCGCCGGAGGGATGCTGCACCGACGGAACCGAAACGGTCTGTCAATCCAGTTGTGAGCGCAGGATTGCCATACTCAATCCTGTTGCGAGCGCAGGATTGCTTCACTCAATCCTGTCGTCAGCACAGGATTGCCCCGGTGCACTACCAGCAGCTCGGGCTTGGAGCTGTTCTTGCCCAAGCACAGCCTCGTGATGGAGCCGGCCCTGCTGTAGAGCTCCCAGGCCTCAGGCACGTCGTTGATGCTCACGAGGAAACAACCAGAGCGCCAGGGTCTTCCTGGAGCGACGGAGGGACGCACCAGTGCGAGCTCATCACGATCAACGACGAGGCGCTGGCGCAGACAAAGAGCCTCTCGACGCAGCTGTCCTTGACCACATCAAGGCCGTCTACGAGGATCCCCGCACCGGTTTCGGCAGCATAGCGCAGACGCTGCAGCACCTGCTCAGGTGCGCGACCCCAGCATCTCCAGAGAGAAGGTGAAGGCGTTCTGGACGGCCTCCGGGTGAAACAGGACTGGCCGCAGAGAGGCTACAACAGCTTCGTGCCTCTGGAGCCCATGAACCAGCTGCAGGTGGACCTGGCCGACATGAAGGCCTTCGGCCAGCCAGAAGCCAAGCCAGCCAAGGTTTCCTTTGAGGGCGCTCGCCTTGCAGAAACAAAGGCAGCTGCTGGGCATTTTGCCAAACCGCATATCTGGTGGGGGTCATTATTTTGCAGCCACACGCCTGCACGCAGTGTTTTAGACTTCGAATCCTTCGCAGGACGAGGTCATTTCCTGGACGGACCAGTGCCAGGAGCCTCTCAGGTAGAATAGAATCCATTTGGGAAACCCCCTCTAAAGAGAGAGGTGCTATGTTCTGTGTTCGCGCTTTCGCGCGGCGCAGTCTGCAGCTGTCGCTGCAGTCGCTGCGCATTTCGCGTCTGCGGAACTCCACGCGGAACTCCACGCGGGCAGCAACCAAAAAATGGTTGGTGCCTGTTTCCAGCCGCGCCACCTGACACGCCAGCCCGCCGAGTCATACGGATCATACGGATCATACGGTCATACGGCGGCGGTCTGCCTGGCATAGAAGCCTCCCGGCCGCGCCACCTGCCCGGCATCGGAGCCGCGCCAGCCCGCCGACGCCTCGACACCCAGCGCGCCACATTCCTGCCACGCCACCTGCCCGGCATCGGAGCCACGCCAGCCCGCCGAGTCATACGAATCATACGGATCATACGGTCATACGGTCATACGGCGGCTTGGCACTGCGCCACCCTGCCGCGCCACTGCCCGGCATTGGAGCCGCGCCAGCCCGCCGACGTGGAGGCTTCGATACCTAGCGCGCCACATTCCTGCCGCGCCACCTGCCTGGCATAGAAGCCTCCCGGCCGCGCCACCTGCCCGCCCGGCATCGGAGCCAGCCACCTTGCTGCCCGGGTCCGAATTCCTTCAACATGTCGGATTGACATGTTGAAATTCTCGTCATTCTTCATTGCAGACCAAGTGCGAGAAGCATTCGCCTGACCCGGCCGCGCCACCTGCCCGGCATCGGAGCCCTGCCGAGCCCGCGCCAAGGTCGGAATTCTTCCCAGGAAAAAAAATCCAGTTGTCCTGTGGGGGGACAACTGTCCAAAGTTTCGGGGCATCGGAGCCACGCCAGGCCGACGTGGAGGCTTCGATGCCTAGCGTGCCAGGCACGCAGCTGATGATGTCTCAAATGTTATTGCCAACGACGAAGCAGTGTCAAATTAAATTGAGTCACATCCGAAAAAAAAACCCTGGTGCTGGCCTGGCGCGGGCCTGGTGCGGGCCTGGTGCGGGCTTGGTACGGGCCTGGCGCGGGCCTGGTGCGTGCGGGCCTCGCTTTGCGGAATCTTCTAGTGGCCGGAGTTCGGACTGAATGGTACTCAACTGCGCTCGCGGCAGGAATCGAGCCCCGTGCGGAGTAGCACTTAGCTCCTTCGCCGAGGCCTTAGTGACTAGGCGTCGGCGAAAACATTTGTAAACATGTTTGAAGCCGGCACTATCCCACTGCAGGGCAGCTGGCCCTTGCTTTACGTCTTACGCGCAAGTAACGGACCTCGCGGTGAACACGGCAGCCTCCGGCAACAACGCGGCTGCCATCCGTCCCTGAACGACAGTCGCCGCAGAGCTGGCCCAGCTGGACAGCCTCTCTCTTTAGAGGGGGTTTCCCAAATGGATTCTATTCTACCTGAGAGGCTCCTAGCACTCGTCCGTCCAGCATTTGACCTCGTCCTGCGAAGGATTCGAAGTCTAAAACGCTGCGTGCAGGCGTGTGGCTGCAAAATAGAGACCCCTAGATATGCTTGCAATTTGGCTCCAGGTTGCATTTCAAGCGAGCCAACCTTTGCAGGGCTAAGAAAACCAAAAAAAAAAGAAAAAAGGGGTCCAAAAAAAAGGGGTCCCCGAAAAAAAGGGAAAAGGGGTTTCCTTTGGCAAAGCTTGACATCGCTTGAAATGCAACCTGGAGCCAAATTGCGGCGCATATCTAGGGGTCATTATTTTGCAGCCACACGCCTGCACGCAGCATTTTAGACTTTGAATCCTTCGCAGGACGAGGTCAAATGCTGGACGGACGAGTGCTAGGAGCCTCTCAGGTAGAATAGAATCCATTTAGGAAACCCCCTCTAAAAGAGAGCTAGAGTTGTCCACAGTGGGGGATTCTACCTCCCACTGCGGACAACGCGGACAACCCGATTTGCTGCGGCACGGTGCCGCGTGTACGCCAAGCCGCAATTTCACAGTCTCCGGGCTCCTTGCTATATGTGCTATATGTGCTATATGGGTCTTACACGCCAAGCCGCAGGAACCTCCACTCTCCCCCGGGTCCTTGCTATATGTACTATATGTGCTATATTATTCTGTACGCGCTTTAAAATGTACTATATGTGCTATACAATGCATATTTGGTACATGAGTACACAGGCTTCTATACCATCTAGCACATATAGCACATATAGCAAGGACCCGGGGGGGAGTGGATGTTCAGTGGCTTGCCTTGTGAGACCCATATAGCACATATAGCACGTATAGCAAGGGCCCGGGGGACTGTGAGGGTTCGGCGGCTTGGTGCCTGCCTGGCATAGCCTCCCTGGCGCGCCACCTGCCCGGCATAGAAGCCCGGCCGCGCCACCTGCCCGGCATAGAAGCCCTGCCGAGCCCGCGCCAAGGTCGGAAATCCGACTTCGGTATAGACCGAGGTCGGAATTCCGACTTCGCTCTACACCGAAGTCGGAATTCCGACCTCGCTTTTTTTGCCCGAAAAACCAATCACCGGGGCCAGCGCCGAAGGTCCGTCAGCGGCCTGCTCCCTGCCAGGCCGCTGACAGAGTGTTTTTTACCACTCACACGCCCTGCCGTCAATCCTGGGCTGGGCACAGGATTGCTCTTGTCAATCCTGCTGCGGCAACAGGATTGCTTCAACCATTCCTGTGCTGACAGCAGGATTGCCCCGGTGCACTACAAGCAGCTCGGGCTTGGAACTGTGCAGGCTTGTGATGGAGTCGGCCCGGCTGTAGAGCTCCCGGGCCTCCGGCACGTCGTTGACGCTGACGACGAAGGGCAGGCCACTCGCGAAGAGTGCGTCTCGCAGCTCCGTGTGAAAGACCAGGTCGTGGCCCCCTCTCGTACCATAGTAATTCATGCTGCGGCCGGGGAAAATGTAAGGAGGGTCAGCGTAGATGCACTGGTGCGCCAGGCAGGGCAGAGCGCGTAGATAGGCTAGCGCATCCTGGTGCCGCACGGTCACGTTGCAGGGTGGCTGCAGACGCCGCACGCTGCTCAGTGCCACTTGTCACCAGCGATGTCACCGCTTCGTCACCGCTCCGTTTTTGGAGCAAAAAGCGCTGAAAACGGCGAACTCCGAAAAGTGCGTTTTTCGTGTCCTGCGTCAAATGTGCTGCCTGGGCCTCCAAATTCGCTCGTTTTCCGCCGAAAACCGGCTCGAGGTGTTCGCCGTGCTCCGAAATCCGTTTTCTACCCCGAAAAGCCTGCGAATTCCAACCCGCTGAGCTTGTCACCACCGATGTCACCGGTCTCTAACACGTCAGCCTGCCGAGGCACACCGCCGATTTCGCCGGGGTCTGACACGGCAGCCCGCCGAGGTGCTCCCACATAACACGTCAGCCTGCCGAGGTTCTCCCACGTGACACGGCAGCCCGCTGAACTAGTCACCGCTGATGTCACCGTCTCTAACACGTCAGCCCGCCGAGGTACCGGGGAGGAATCGAACCTCCCAAACGTTACTCCGGAGACCAACGCCTAAGCCATGTCACCATAGGCTCTCGTCCCAAAACGTGGCCCAAGAACGGTCTCACCGCGAGGGTTTGGAAAACCTGGTTGATCCTGCCAGTAGTCATATGCTTGTCTCAAAGCCGTTCCTAAAAAGGTCTCGGGCTCGATTCCTCCCGGGTCCGCCCCTGATCACCCTAAGAGCAATGGACCCGGGTGATTCATCAATGGTTCATGAATGGGCAAGGTTGGTTCATGAATGGGCAAGGTTGGCTCAGGTCTCGTCATGTGGCCGAGGTGTCCCAAGCGTTTTTTGACCGACATTTTCGGTCAATTCATCGCATCATGCCCAGTGGCCGATTTTATAGGTCACTGCGCCACTTCGCGTACTGCCAGGGGCTGTTGCGAGTTGATATACAATCATACCACCCCCCGAATGTCCCATAGCGACTCGAGTGAGGGCGCGTTGCGAAAGTGCAACAACCCAGCGATACCATTTCGTAACGGCTACTCCTAAGAAAACATGTTTGAAGGACCTGTCACGGGCAACATCCCGGAGGTCCTGGACAACGGAGAGGTGACTGACGGCACGCACGTCACAGCAGGACAGCTGGCCCTCGCTCTGACTCCCTACGCTCAAGTGACTGACCTGGCGGTGAACACGGCAGCCTCCGCCAACAACGCCGCTGCCATCCAGTCCCTGGACGACCGAGTCACCGCCGAGCTGGCCTCAAAGCTGGACAGCAGCGCGCTGGCGCCGGCGATTGCGCCCCTAGCAACGGCGGCGGCCCTGGCCACCACGGACGGGCAGGTGGCCGCGCACGGAAGCAGCATCGCCGCGCTGCAGAGCTCGCTGACCACGGGTCTCTCCAACAAGGCAGACCAGTCGGCCTTCGACGTGCTGGAGGGCGTGGTGGCCACTAAGAGCACCCCGGACGGCGTGGACCTGAAGCTGTCCAACTACAGCACCACGGCGGCCATGAACGGTTCCATCGCCTCGGCCAACAACGCCACGCTGGCCACGGTGGGACCAAGAAAGTGGCCGCGGAGCCGCTGAAGGACCGTCTTGCGAGCACCACCGCGGCGGGCATGAAGAAGGTGTTCCAAGCCCTGGGGGTGCCGGCCAACGTGTACTCCGACGACGGCTCCGAGTTCAAGAGGGAGTTCAAGGAGCTGATGGATTTCTGGGACATCGAGAAGCAGGTGACCAGGGGCCACGCCTACTTCGCGGAGCGCACCATCCGCACCATCAAGGAGGCCATGTTGCGCCGCATAGCAGCCGGAGCGGGCCGGCGGGGGCAGTGGCACCTCATGCTGGCTGACATCTTGAGCCAAATCAACGGAAGGAAGCACGCTACCACGCAGGTGGCGCCGAACCTTGCCTACTCTGACCCCGAGATGGCTGAGATTGCTCTGCGCAACATCGAGCGCAGGGCCAAGCACAAGGTGACCCGCCCGGAAATCAAGGTCGAGGATATGGTTCGGATCAGGGTTAAGCCGATCGAAAGCAGGCGCTCTTACAGGTCAACGAGATAGCCTGAGCAAAAAGGTATACAGGGTAGCCTCCGCCGAGAGCGGGGAGATGGGGGCGAGGTTTGGCTTGGAGGGGTGGCCGGAAAAGGTGGTGCACAGGGATCTCCGAAAAATCCCCAAAAACTTTGTTCCCGAACCGCGGGGGCTGGAGGTGCAGTCCCGCCAGAGGAGGCTACAAACAGGCCCCAGGCTCCCACCTCCTTTTTGATTCTTCTACTCGTCCGACACTTCACATCGGTTCGGGGGCTGCTCGGCGAGCCCTCGTCATCTCTAACTTTCCAATTTTCCCACCGCCCGTACCACGTGATGTCGCTCTCAAACCAGCGCAGGGCAAGCTCTGCCCGCTGTGCGCGCGTGGCCGGAGTGCGAAGAGCCGTACAGATCTCGCACACCTCTCCCAAGACTTCCTGCGAGTGCTCGGTATTTTCGAGCTCGCACGCAAGGCGTCGGACTTCCACGAGCGCGCCGTCCAGCTGCTCATCGAGGAGCTCGATGCGGCGGCGCTGGCGCGAGCGCTCGGCCTCAAGCAGCGCGTCTTCGCGAGACCGCTTGGTGGGAGGCGGCCGCCAACTACGGCCTCAAGACGGTGGTGGACCAGCACTCCCTAGACATAGCGGCGAGGATCACGCCGCTGGAGGTGGACACCAAGGTGGCCAACGCTTTTTCTGGGGGCCGTCACCGCCGCGGCGCTGGCCTCCGAGCTCGCGAGCCGAGACGCCTCCATCTCGGGGCTGCAGGCCTCCAAGGCAGACGCCAGCGCCCTGACTGCTTACGCCCTGCAGTCGGCCGTGGACACTTCCTCGGAGGGGGACTCTAAGATAGCGACGGCCCTCTTGGACGCCGTCACCACGGCAGCCCTGGACGCCGCCCTCCTCGGCAAGGCGGACGCAAGCGCGCTGGCCTCCCTGCTCTCCACGGTGGACGGCTTGGACACGCCGCTGGAGGTAGACTCCAAGATAGCAAATGCCCTGCTGGGTCTCGCCACCGAGGCCTTCGTCGCAGCGCAGCTTGCTAGCCGGGACGCCAGCATCACGGCGCTCCAGGGGGCCAAGGCCGACGCGACGCTGCTGGCCTCATACGCCACGAACGCCGCGCTCTCGGCCAGCGAGACCACGCTCCAGAGCGCCCTCGACGCAATACTCGCGGAGCTCGCAGCCCTGCAGCTTTCCGGCAGCGGCGGAGTTGTTAACGCGCCGGCCTGGGCGGGCTTCACGACTTGGGAGCTCGTTCGCGGAAGTAACGTCGTTCGCAACCTGCATTTCGTGGCTCCTCTCTCTGCTGCGCTGGCCAACGGCGACGACACGCTGAGCATCACGGCAGACTGCTACTCCACGGCGGGCACTGACGCCGCTATAACAGCAGCCTTGCTGGCCTACTACACCTCGGTGCAAGTGGACGCGCTGTTGGGAGACTACCGCACAGGGGCGGCGCAGGACGCGGAGACGGCCGCGCCATCACGGCCGCGCTGCTGGCCTACTACACCTCCTCACAAGTAGACGCGCTGTTGGGAGACTACCGCACGGCGAGCGCGCAGGACACGCAGACGCAGGCCGCCATCACGGGCGCGCTGCTGGCCTACCGGACGGGCCCGGACCAGGACGTGTTCACAACCAACCAAATTATGTCGGCGCTGGTGGCGTACCGTTCGGCCGCAGACCAGGACACGGCAACGGCCTCGAGCATCGCAGCCGCGCTGCTCAGCTACTACACCATCGCACAAGTAGACGGCCTCCTTGCCGGCAAGCTCGGAGTCACGGAGGCAGCCTCGGCGCTGCAGATAGCAGCAGTGCGGTTTCCGGACGACGGAGGGGCCGACGAGGTGGTGGCCGCCATAGGAGAGCAGATCCTGGGCCCCACGGACGTCTCGCTGTCAAACTGGACGGTTCGCCCCAGCAGCGGCTGCAGCGTGGTCCTGGCCACGCGCACCGCGGGAGTGAGCGTGGACGGCTACACCCTGACCCTGGCGGCGAACCCGTGAGGCGCTGGTGCAGACGAAGAGCCTCTCGACGCAGCTGTCCTTGACCACGAACCAGAGGAACCCCGGCTGCCTCGTGATCGCGGGCAACACGGGCAACGTGGTCTGCAACACGAGCTTCACGGACTTGTCGGACAGCAGGGTGAAGACGGAGATCGCCGAGGCCGACGTGGCTGAGCTCCTGCAGCTCTTCAACTCCGTGGAGGCCAAGCAGCACAAGCGCCCGGACATGAACGGGGACTTGAGGCTGGGCTTCGCCTCGGACGACTTCGCAGGAACAAAGTGGAAGAATTTGACGGGGACCACGCGGTGGAGCGACGGCACGGAGATGGTCACCCTCGACTACTCTCACCTCACCAGCGTGCTCTGGGGAGTGTGCAAGGGCTTCCAGGCCCGGCTGGACGAGGTGGAAGCTGGCAGGCCCAGCGGGGGGCCGAAGAACCCATAAGAAACATGGCCGACGCCCGCAGGCGAACCATCAAGGCCGTCTACGAGGATCCCCGCACCGGTTTCGGCAGCATAGCGCAGACTCTGCAGCAGGCCCAGGTGCGCGACCCCAGCATCTCCAGAGAGGAGGTGAAGGCGTTTCTGGACGGCCTCCAAGTGAACCAGGACCGGCCGCAGAGAGGCTACAACAGCTTCGTGCCATGAACCAGCTGCAGGTGGACCTGGCCGACATGAAGGCCTTCGGGGGCAAGCCATACCCCTTCACGCTGGTGGCCATCGATGCGCTGGGCCATCTGAGCAGCCGCAAGGCAGGGATCGTCCGCCCACTCGGTGGGCTTTTCCAGAAGCCATGCCTGCACGCATCGGAAGGCCGCCGAGGAAGTCATCTTGAGCAGCTGCGGCGGGTTTTTTTTGATCAAGCATGTGGGACCATTCGAGGATTCGGCGGGCTTTTTTTTCTATTCAGTGCGTTCGCCTGCGAAGATTTCTGTTCTCTTCCTCGAGGATCTCGACGCAGCGCTCCAGCGCCTCACGGTGCCAAGTCTCACGGTTGGCCTCCCCCTCAAGCAGAGCAGCCCGCTCCCGCACCATCTGCAGTTCCGCCAGATCTCGCTTGCCGAGATCGTAGCTGCGCTCCAGCTGCCTGCGGAGAATTATCTTCTCGCGCTCCCGCTCCTCACCGCGCGCTGTTTCAGCGCGGAGCTCCCCACAAAGGCCCGCGATGAGACGCCGGTAGTACAGACGCTCGGCCTGGAGCAGTGCATCCTCGCGAGGCCGCATGTAGGGAGGCCGCTGGGCCATCAGAGCGGCCGCAAGGCTGGGAGCGTCATCCTCCACCAACGCGGCGGGCTTCTCCATAAGCCATGCCTGCACGCATCGGAAGGCCGCCGAGGAAGTCATTTTGAGCAGCTGCGGCGGATCGAATCATGAAGCGAGAAAACGAGAGCTCGGGATTTTTTGCTCGCGCGTCCTCGAGCTCATCTGTGCGCTCGCGCGAGGATCTCGCCGAGGTGCGCCACCCGCAGGCGGATGTTGCTGCGCTCCAGCTCTTCAACGCGCTCCCTAGCTCGCTCGCGCTCTCTGTCGATGACATTGTTGAGGCCGTCCACCCGCCGGCGGAGATGTCTGTTCTCGCGCTCCCGCTCCACACGGCACAGAGTTTCGCCGAGGAGCTCCCAATCGAGCTGCGAGATGAGACGCCGCTGGTGCGAGCGCTCGGCCTCGAGCATCGCGTTGCAGCGCGTCCTCGCGAGGCCGCTTGCGCTGCATGTCGCAGGGAGGCCGCTGGGCCATCAGAGCAGCCGCAAGGCAGGGAGCGTCCTCGTCCGCCCACGCGGCGGGCTTTTCCAGAAGCCATGCCTGCACGCACCGGAAGGCCGCTGAGGAAGTCATCTTGAGCAGCTGCGGCGGATCGAATAAGCATTATCGAGAAAGCGAGAAGGCGAGAAAACGAGAGCTCGGGATCTTTTTTCCGGTTCCGACAGTCTACGCCCAGCAGCGGCTCAGCCGCAGCGGCAGTGTCGGAGCGGGCCCCAGAGGCGGGGGCACCACGAGGAACTCCATCACGAGGTCGAAGGGCGCAGAGCCTGGCGGAGCGTAAGCGCCCAGCATCCGCAGCTGCTCCAGGTTGCGCCAGTGCCCCAGCGGCCGCGAGTTGTGAGCGTCGAGGCCGTAGACCTTGTCGTTGAAGGGCGAGAGCGACTTCTTCTCGACGGTCTCCACGGCGATCTCGTGAGCGCGGCTGCGCAGCTGCGCGAAGGCCGCCCTGCGCTCGCTGCCTTCCTCCAGCACCTCCCGGTACTCGAGATGCCGGACGTTGGTCACCGCCTTCTTCGGCACGCCCTTGATCTTGCGCTTCTCCTTGCGCGCGACGTCGGGCTGGACCGTGAGGATGCTGTACATCTTGGAGCGCAGGCCCACGTACTCCAGGATCCTGGCGGGGAAGGTCTCGTCGCCGAGCTTGC